>NIJG01000123.1:6424832-6457882 GCA_002201625.1 Euglossa dilemma
TTTGCACTCGAGAGGCGACTGTCAGTCACCATCAAATTATGGAGACCCATATAATTAATATATCAAACTTAAGATAATATAACACTGTGCGTAATATCGATATCAAATAATTTTACGTGTTAGTTAGTACACGATTCTTTATTTACCACTCAACAATGTAACGTCAGTTTTATAGCAGAAAATCGGTAAATTTCTACTCTTTTGTAGCCAAAAATCGTCGAGTGCAAATGATTAAATATCGAGATTCGGATTTGATTTGATTTTGAATATCCAAAGGATACATCTATTCTAATATCGCATCCTATATTCTCGAAGACATTCAATTATTCTCAATCTTCGTTAGTACCATCTCATCCTCACCAAGATATTTCAATCGCGTTTAAAATTTAAATCCAAGGAAGTAGCGTTAATTTTCAACGTTTTCTCTTTGGTTCGAAGTTCTTCATTATCTCGACGATGCTATAGAGACACGAAACCTAACTCGAAGAAACAAATGTCTACCTCTAAAATTGCTCCAGCCGACATGTAAGTCTACCCTGAAATCGGATCATCGATTTGCCATCTTCTCCCATACCGATTCGTATCAGTTAGTCGAAAGTACCACTGGATCTTCGACCACGAACCTAAACCCAGAGCATCAAACTTCGACCCCTAAAATCTCATCCCTATAACGTACACCTTTACCTCGATAGCGAATTATCGATTCGCCATCTTCTTACACGCCACTTCGCATCGCTCTTGTCAGTAGAGACTGTTCTTAGAACTCGTACCTGGAATCTAATTCTAATCCTCTTCTTTCTTCTCGGTTTAATAACTGTTTGTCGCAATTTTGAACTCGCAAGTTGGCTCGAACGCGTGATTTTCGCGTATCATTTCGCAATGATAATATCGAGACGGATTTATCGCGTCCTTGCGTATCGATGGCACCTCGGATCGGTGGTCGAAGGTACCGTAGGGTCTTCGACCTCGTGGCGAGCGGTGAAGGTCCGCGGATAACCTACTCCTTGGTTAGTGCACCCGACGTCGGTGACCGGGACGTCGATCCCTCGAAGGAGGCGAAGGACCTCCGAGGAGTCCTCGGAATTGCGAAATAGTGGACCACGGTATTCGCACGGTGCAATGCAAGAACTGGGAGAAACCAGGTATGGGGGGAGGCTGCCGACCAGTCGCATCTCCTGCGAGCTTTTTTTCAAGCCCGGACTGGATGCATTGTCGAACGAAACTGGCCTAACGTGTCCTTTCGACGTCGCTTTCGAGGATGCAGCGCATGCCAGCCGAGGAAATGGGATGCTTGTTCGAGGCTCGGACAATCGTCTGGAAAAATTATCGCCAACCTCTTTGCTCGAACGACATTTCTCCAGGCACAATGTCCTTTCGATTACCATATTTTTACAACCTCGTTTTTCCGCTCTTTCTCTTTGTCGAGAAATCGCGCTGTTCGAGTACTCGTAGGAAAACGAGAAACTTCCAAGAAGAAATTCGGTTTCAACCCATCTATACTTTACAGAGATTGCTACCTAAACGTTGCGAATGTCACACGATTCTCGCGAATGTAGCTTATGAGCTACACATTTTTCGAATCTTTCATCGGAGATAGGATGAGGAGAAGTAAACGTTGTATCTCGAAAATTATCGTCGTTTCGATCGTGACAGGTCGAATCTTAACACTTAGCCGACCGATCGGGTAGATCTACCATTTTGAACTAAGAAACGCTTCTTTCTGTATAGAACTCCTTATTTCCATAGAGTACAACATAATTATAACCACATGCACTAATTTTTGAAGTCTTTTATTGCCCATTATTACGGCTCTTTATGTTCGGGATTTCCGGATGCCTCTACCAGCCATAAAATTATTTTATTAGAACACTTAGCTTACGTTATTTATCCGTCATCTTAACTGTCCTTAATTTTCTCTATTACCTATACTTTTTGAATAACTATTAAAAAATAATTATTATAAACGTTTGATTTCGAATATTGTATAAGCAATATGTGAAATCGTTGAACGAAATTGTTACCGTAAGATATAATTGATCGTATAAATAATTTTCGGACGTTTTTGATTTTAAATAGCGCGCTACCTCAGAAAAATTCGCGGTGGAAATTGTACAGATCTCTGTGGCGCGTGCGATCGGCTAAGCGTTAACAGATTCGTGGATATCGGGATTTTTCTTCTTTAACGTTATCTTTGTACGACGCGACAGTCTCGGGAAAATTCGCGAGGAAACTGATACGGCGTCGGATTTGCACTCGGGCCAAGTTGGAGGACAAAGAGCAGGAGAGGAGATCGATAGAGTAGCATGGCGTGAAAAACTCGGACCACCGTGCGGTTCTTTCGAAACGAAGGCAGAGACTCCGCGAGTAATTTCCCAGCAGGGCCATTCGGTGAACGATTCGGAAAATTCGGAGGAATTTATGCTAGGTGAGGCCCGTATCGCGTGCTCGACATGCGATTACGCTTGTAAATAATCGTTCGGCCGATGTCCCGGCGTTCTCCGGAATCGTTGCGTAAGACTTGGCGCGAGATTCTTTACGGCTCCGTCGCTTTTACGATCGTTTCGTGGTCGATGTAAAAAGTCCGCCTCGCTTTACTCCTATCTTTGCCCCAATTTTTTACTCCCCGGCATCGTAGCTCCTCCTCCATCCGAAATTACTTCATCCTTTTATCCCGCGTTTTAGTAGTTCGATAAAAAGGCGTCGAGACCGATCGGGTGGCAGAGGAGATCGTAGAATTCGATACTCGCATCAAGCTATTCCAAGGGAACGAATATTTATTACACCCGTTACCTTAATTTTTCTCATTTCGATAAGGAGATTGCGAAACTGACAAATTTCCAGATTCGATACGAGTTCCACTATTCTTTTACCTTTACAATATCTATTTCTCGATATTCTCTATCTATTACTTATTTCCATTTCGTAAAACGGATTAAAATAAAATAAATATTTGGAATTTACTATTAATCCTTTTAGACTACCGTATCAATCGGTGCGTTAATTTATTATCGCGAAGAAATCCGCGTTTGTACGCGAAATTTGGTATTTTCACGGTGATACTCGCGCGGATAATATTTCGAGTAGAAAATAAATGGATCACCGGTGGAAAGAAGAGAAATAATATCGGTGGCCGAGGAAATTCTAAAATTCGCGAGACGAATGGAGAAGACGGGGGTGAAAAACGTGAGATACGTGTCGGGAGGAAATTCGATCGTGTGCGACCTTCAGAGGAGAAATTGCGGCAGGCCTAGGAGCAATCTAAGGGCTCGCGGAGGCTATTCGTGCGATTTCCTTTCGGTGGCGTTGCAGCCGGGACGGTTGTCGATCGGACGAGACACAGAGGGTGGAAAGTTGAAACGCAACCCTCGGTGGGCGTTGCAAGGGTAGTTTAGTGGCGTATACTGCACCCCCATTACAGACCTTGAATGAGAATCGAAGGGCAAGCCGTGGATGAGGGTGCGCTGAACTTGCTCGCGTCATCTTTTCCGACCATTTCGACGTTCGTTGCGATAGCAGCTGCGATTTTCCACGATTCCGATAAAGCGCACGGTTCCTCGGGTTCATTTACCAACCGCCGTTAATCCGTTTGTCCTCCGGGCATCGATATCGAAATTTATTTTTTCCCAATTCCTTTCCTCGGTTCGTTGCTTCCTTTCTTCTTCTACGTCAATCTTTCTCTTTTCTTTTTAACTTCAATCTAATATCGGCATTTCGAAGCTTCCGAGTATTCGAAAATCTCAAGTCGACCGGAAGTCGAATATTATTCCTCGTTTTAATTAAATCATTATCTGATTACTTCGACTTTAGTTATTTATTTATATTCTTAGAAATAGAAACAACTTATGCTAACATCGGAATAAAAAATTCTCTCGCACTCGTATTAATCGGATAAAATTGTATCCTAAAACAATTCCTCGTGCTTTCTTTCGACAACCACCGCGAGCTTTCCATTTGTCCCTGAAATTTCGTGGGATTGCAATAGTACCGGAGAAAATCTCGTGGAACGAAGCCGAAGACCTCAGAGCGGAAGCGCGAGGATCTAGATGGCGAATGGTGTGACCTTAGCCTTGGCGCGGACTGTTTGGTCCGCAGGTGGATCCGGGGGCCCGTCGGGGCCGTTGGGAACAATGCCGGAAGCCGCTCGAAGAGACAGACGATGTCATAGAGAGCGGTTTGAATGTTGCACTTTATCGATTGCGTGGTAGACGGTGCGTTGCTATGGCTACACCTATACACCCCTAAAACCACCTTCGGCCCTCTCGGCTCGTGCTCGCCCTTTCACGGGTATGCAGCTTTTATGGGGTGGTTTACGATGCATCCCCCAATCAAGGCTACGCTCGCGGGAAGGATCTTGATCTTGAACAAAGGTTTGCCTTGCTCCGTATCGCGATGCACGCACAAAGCGCGACATAAACCCAAGTGGATGCACCCTCGATCCAGATGCGGTCTCCCCGCCCCCTCTGCGCCCCGTGGAACGCGATTAAACCGCGATCATCGTAATAAAGTCGACGGGGTAATTTTCAGGAAGCTCCTCTCGCTGAAGGAGGAAACCGGCGCGAGAGGGTTGCAGGACGAGCAGGATGCCAGGCTTCCCGAGGCTTCTGCCACCCTCCTCCACCACCCTCTCTCTCTCTTCTCCTCTCTCCCCGCGTACGAGCACCGAAAGAGAAATCGAAGCCGTCTCGCGAAACTGCCTCTCGAGGGCGTTCGCGTGTTCCCGGCGCGTCGCCACCATTCCGGACTCGTTACTACGGATTTCGGGGGATTTGTCTGGTTAATGTTTCGCGGATGGCTGCTCCGGCTGTTTCCCCGAGCACTCGCACGCGAGAAAGTGTTTCTCGAGGGCCCCCGGGCATTTTGTAACCGGCTTTTTTCTCCTAGCCGCCAATTTTATGCCACCTCGTTCCCAAATTGTTTTCCGGGGGTGGCTCCGTTCCAAGCCTCTTCCCCGCGCTTTCCGCGTACACTCGCGGTCGGAAATGAGACGGATAAATTACGATTTGTCTCAATGGTGTTCTGGAATAGGTACAACTACGTCATCCGGCTCTAGCGGGGTACGCGGAGGATATATGACTCATATTAGTCAGCCGTGAACCAGCTCGCGTTGTACAAACGCGATTCGAATATCTTGTATCGAATGTAATTTCTTATAATTTTTTATATCTTACGATGACCATCGCCACTTATAATTCGACGATTATTCTTCTCGTTATATGCGTTATTTTAGCGTTTATTGAATCTTTTGTAATACGTATCGCGACTAGTTTAAATAGCGATTTTATTTCGAGGGGTAATAAAACACACTGTATCGCAAGTAGCGGTTATTGCTTTATCAAGAAAACGTATGTATATACCTTCGTATTGGTCGAAAAAGGGGGAAGAATTGAATTCCGACAGTTTTTTCGCCCGATCAGTGCGATTCCCGGTGGAGAAGGTAGCGAGATTGAAAAATTCCCAGCTTTCGAGCGAAAGATCGAAGGCAAACACGAGAGGAAGGAAATAAACACGAAACACGCGGCGTATATTATCGAAGCACAACCTGGAAGGAACTCTCGGGGGGTGGAGGGGGTTGCAGGCACCCCAAAAGTCTGAGCGAAGGACCGCAGCTAAGGGGTGCTGAAAATTAAAGACGAATAACGGCGCACGTGTCTCTGGGCCGAGTGAACAAAGCGTCGCGATCGAATTAGGAAGCGTCTTTGTCCGGAGAGACGCGAGGCGTCGAGGGTGTCGCGAAACGGCAGAAAGAGAGAGAAAGAGAGAGAGAGGGGAAACGCAGCGACCCTTGGTTTCCTCAGGGTCGAGGGACTGCGATCCGAACTCGAGGGGTTGCGTCGGTCCGTCTGGAGGGGTGGCGGGACGAGACAGGCGGCTGAATATATCTGGCTGAACGTGTCTTTGTCTCTCTTTCTCTCCTTTCCTCTCCTCCCTCCCCGCTGCGAGTCACTGCGAACGCCGAGGGTGCAAAAACTTTGGAAATTGGGGCGCGACGAAGTCAGAAAACGACGTGCCCTGACCGTCGTGCTCGTCGGAATCTGCGTTCGATGTTCGACGAGTATTTGTTGTCCGATTCCTGTGCGTTTCCAGGGACGTGATTGGAAATCCCGTCAATCTCGCGGGATCCAGCATGTCCGGGAATGTACTCGTCCGGAGAAAAGGTAACAAGAAGAACTCGAGGAACAGGGTGCAGCTGGTGCAGACGAAGAACGAACTTTTCTCTTTTATATTTCTTCTGGAATTTTCTTTCTCGGTATTTTCATTATATTTGGTTTATATTAATATTAACCAGTTAACTGTAATTGACGAGTATACGTAATAAGTGATAATCATTGGCTATTTTGCATTGTAATTTTTGTGAAAGACAAAACATATTCTCAAATTTTATGTTTAGAATATTACGAGGCCAGGTTGGAATAAAACGAATAAATAAAAAATATGAAAAATTTGAGACGAACTCATGTTTGTCGTGCTTTTAGAAAGGTGTCCCACAGGTAACTGGTTAAGTTTGTCTAAACGCACGTTATATGTTTCTATGTAGTTAATGTTTTAATTTCGCGGTTTATTTCGATAAAATTCGATATTAATTTCGGCTGAACTTCGTCGCAAGCTTGTTACGAAGTAACCTAGATCCGATCAATTTAAGTGGCCTAGCAGATCTAACGTTGGGGCTTCTAATCAGAGATTTTGACCACGATTAACGCTAGAACCTGTACGATCCACGACGAATAGGTGCATATATTACGCGTATCGTAATACGTGGAACAAGTGGTTTTAACTCATTTGCATCTTCGCTCTGAAAAGAGTTTTACAAGCGTTTGATTGAAATTAAGCGTAATAAAAAACTCTGGTTTATATTTAATCCAAAAATTATACGTTATAACATAGATATTTACTTTTCTCGGTAGCTGCATGGTAAATAAATTAAAAATAGATAAATAACAGTTACTGGGTGCGGATTATTCCGCAAATGGGTTAACCTCTTTGACAGCTCGAAAAGCTAAGGAAATAATTTTCCGATTCGCTTTTAATTTCCGTTGAGAAAAACTCGATACTGGGAATAAAATCGAATTAACGCGTCAGCTGTATCGATGAATGTAAACATATCGCGTTGCATCGAGTATCGAGGACGTCGGATCGTCTTTTAACTCGCGTATACTCGCGAGAAGAACGACAGGATCGCTTTGCTCCACGTGCCGTGACCGTTGTCAGGGAAACGACGTCCTTGTCCCGCGCAATCATTCCCGGAATCCGGATTCTCGCGGAAAGCTTGGCTTCCGGTATTGCGCTTGATCGTGATCCCGGTGACAACGAGATGTATCCTTTCCGTTCGATCGCGATCCAAAATATCCTCGATCAGCCGATTTCTTTCCATTCCCCGTTTTTACGTCGGGCCTCGCTTTTAATCTTCCTCGTTATTTCGCTGGAGAGAGCTTAATCGAGAATGACTTGCACGGTTAATAGAAATACACGAAGCTCGCCCGGCTGTCAGCCTGTCAGACTCCCTTCCAAGAAGCCCTTTTAATCCGGCCCGCGAAACCCGCGAAGGTATATAAATATACTTGTCGCGGATGGTAACAGCGCAAGACCCGATCTGTTTCCGGATTTAGGGTAATTAGAAGTAATAATTCAAGCGCGACGGAAATATATGCAGCTTCTATTCGAAGGAAGTTCGAATTAATTCCGAGAAGAAAAGCACGCTTTCGGTAACCACGGGAACGATCGTTTTATCTATCGCAGTTTCATAGTTACGGGGTTAATTGTTCGTTTTAGAAACTCACTAGGTAACCATAGAAGTGTAGACCTGAAATATATACTCGACCATGGTAGATATAGGTAACGATAATTAAAGTTGTTTAACGAAAGTGAATATATATTACTAAACTTCGCATCAACGTTCTTGAAAGTAATCATTCACTTTCGAGAATTCACATTCAATTATTCACAATAAAAGCATTCTAAATTAATAATACCCTTAACGATAATTATATCAATTTATATTACATAAAAAATGTTCCACGATTAATTAAAAATTTCGCAGACAGTCGATTTAAAACAGAATAATCTGTTATAAATAAATCACCATGTACCACCATGGAAAAAAATTTTGAAGCGAAATCGCGTGAAGGCATTTCATCTACGTGTGAGACTCGTGGTAAGTAAATCGGACCAAAAACGAGTATCACGATCAAGAGCTATGCTTCGTAGAGATCCAATGTAAACAACACCGGCTAGATTCGCGGCTAATTTCCGCCGATGGCTTCCCGTCTCATTTCCGTGTTATTCTTCGACGTGTTCGAACAAAAGACTTTAAAAGGCTTTTAAAGAACCAACGTGTGACCGATTCTGCTACTGATCGTGCGTCACCTCATCGAAACTTCGCTAATTTTCAAACGAGACTTAGATTAGTAATATTTATTTCACATTCTTATAATTTTTTCACCGTTCTAAGAAAAATTTGAGTTAGGTTTGGGTTAAACTTGGAACAGTAGTAGATACAAGTTATGGTACATATCTAATATTAAAACACCCTAGTGGGTTTCTTCTCAATTTCTTCGTTTTTGAGATATTAAGTCATCCCATAAGTTCGTGCCGAACTCTTACTCTTCTATTCAAAATTATACGTCGAAAAAACCTTTAAATATTTAGAAAAAACGTAGTCACCCTTTCGTTCTATTTCTTCTTCCTATTTCGTTAACAAAATCATTATTCCATCGATATAGTGTATAAACTACGACGCAGAATATAAATAACGCCGCGGTAAAATGTAAATAACTTAATATTTTGATTCAAAGTTTTATATATACCTAATAAACGAATTATTTAACCATCATTCACCTTACAACTCTCAGAAAAGATCCCTACTACTAATTTACACGGTTAGATAAATAATAATTCAGACGTGCTTCTGAATTCAACGATTATTTAATTAGTCAGACTCGTGGTTAATTTCCACCGACGTCCTCCTGTCTCAATTTCCTTTTATTCGAATAGCTCGACGCGTGACAGACTCCGTTCTTGATTACGACATCGTTGCTTAAATCGTAACACAAAGGGGTTAAACTCCTACTACAATTTCTCGTTATTTAACTCTTTCGAGTGGCGGAAAAAATGTCGCAGATCTCCGATAGGAATCTCGACTCGATGGTGGATCGAGTCGAGGAACGATAACCCAAATTCCCGGAGGATGAGCGAAGCGACGATCGGTTAGGTTTGGGGTCAGTGGATGAAGAGGAACGTAGGCAGCACGTGCCGCTTTCCGTTGTCAGGGCAACGATGACCTTGTCCCGCGCAATCAACCCCGGAATGCCGAGTGCCCTCTCTTCCGGTATCTTTGCCAATCTGAAAAGGCCATATGGTGATAATGCGAGTTCGCGCGCGGCCGATCCGAAAACTGGCTCGTTCCTCCCTTTTATCGCGAGCTTTTATCGCGGGCTTTATCGTTTCCGCGCGGCTCCTCGCCGGATTCCGCTTCGCCTCTTCCGCAGGGGTTGCTTTATGCTCTCTGGCCGGTAATTGGCTAACTAAGTTCGGCCACCTCGGCCAGTCCTTCCTAACGTTTATCGGGGACGTCGTTACGCCGTTCACGAGCATCCCCACCTGTTTACCGCTTTATTCTTACTTTTATCCTCTGTTCCGGGATTTTCTTTTTTTCGCAGCCACAGATTTTCGTTTTTTGCAACGTTGCGTCCAACGTTGTTCCAGTAGATCGCTCGGATTGGGTTATTTATGGCTAAACGCGTCGACTGTCGCCATTGGTCACCAGCGATACTAATTTTTGGAAAATTCGAACGCAGCAAATAAATAGAAATCGCTGCGATATGAAACTACGCTGTCTTTATTTTTCATCTCGCTGTTTTGTAATTTATTGTGTCCTATGAACAATGGATATCTTAATAGCAGATGGCAATTTGCTTTTACGGTTAATAAAATTTAGATAAATAATATTAGTATTATTAGTAATATATAGATAATATTATCTGTTTTATATATATACGCGATATTACTCGCGATAGGTTTTTAATATCACCCGCGATACATTTCCAGTGTGATTCACAATGGAATGGTATATAATATCGCTTTCATCTGCAACATTTCTATCATCGGCGTAGCGATTAATCCGTCGCGAAACTTTCTCCCCTAAATAATTTCCGCTCGGCGGAATCCGGCGCAGAATTCTGGCGGACTTTGATCGAAGCGAAATCACACGGCGTCTCATTCGATATTCCATCGTGCCCGGGCGAAAACAATTTCCCGGGGACCGTATGGTAACCCCCGGTTTCCGGTTTGCCGCGTGGCCGAGCTTCGGTCGCGGCACGCACGTCCCAGGTACGAGTTCATGGGCAAAGAACCCCGTGGTGGTCGCTGATATATAGTCGCTCGGAAGCCCGGAACCGAGCGAGCTCGGTGAAGGCTAAATGGGGTGAAGGTCTCCGGGGTTGGAAGTCCTGGCGGGGCTCTAGGGATGCTTAGAGAGAGAGAGAGGGAGGGAGAGGAAGAGGATCGAACTTGCCGTGCTGGAAGCTTGACCCGGAGAGAAACGCGCGTTTAATTTCGCCTCTTTTCGCCGACCGATCATCTCGTCGTCCTCTCTTTTCCAGCTTCTTTCCACTCTCTCTCTCTTTCTCTCTCCCTTTCCTCTCTTCTCGTGACTTCAACGTTGGAAATTACGAAAACCATTCCATCGATTCAGCGACGCTGAAACGTCGTAATTCGAACGAAGGACACGTTGAAATTAACGGTGGAACGATTCCTGGATTTTTCATATTAGATTTCGTCACGATTCGCGTTACGTTTTCTCCTTCCCGTGCGTTTATGTTCGATTAAATTGCAGCTGGATACGCGAGTGGTGATTAATTCGTAGCGAGTGATCGTTGGAAGGAAATAATTAGAGATCCTGTTTCATGGCGGAGATTATCGGGGATCCGATTGGCTAAGTTTGGCCCGATTGATACGATAATAGTCGGGAAGTTCATTTTGGCCAGTCAATTCCGATAAGATATTATTTATTGGAGAACGGACGTTTGAGGGAAACTCCGTCTTAATCAGACGTTTATCAGGATCGGATTTTGTCGGATTATTGGCTTATAATCGTCTTCCTCGAACCCTCGAAAGGGATTGATTAACGATTCGCCGAGGGTTCTTCTTGAGGGACCGGCTGAGTTATTTGATCAGATCACCGCGGTCCTGCGTTTGTTAGACCACTTGCGTTTCTTAACATCCAGTCTTTGTATAATAGACATTAATATTGGCTATCTTTACGGACAAATCACGACCAAATTTTCTTACCAAATTATCTATGAATCACGCTACAGCAATTAGAATTATAACTCGTTAACCCCTTGCCTTACGATTTATTTTTCAACAAAAGCGACACCAAGGTCGTTGGCTGAGCGTTCGAAACTGTACAAATCGCAAACTTCCTATGATTCGTATATACACGTGCGCGGTGCAATTAACTTTGCAGGAGGTTTGATAAATAATTACGATTAGTTGATTATTAAACAAAAAGAAGATTTATTGTTACAAATTGTCCCGATAGCGTTACGACGCCTCTGAGCCGTCATTGTAAGCTAAAGGATTAAGAATAATGAAATTTCATCTATCCTTACTTAGTGCAAATATTATTAGGTCGTCCCATAAGTTCGTTCGCGATGATATTTACATTCCTCGTCACAATTTATAAACTATATCGATGATTAACGTCTTTTTCAACGAAATAGGAAGAAGTCGTAGAACAAAAGGGCGACTAAATTTTTTCTTAATATTTAAAGGTTTATTCGACGTATAATTTTAAATGGTAAAAGTAAAAACCGGAACGAATTTATGGGACGACCTAATATTTACATCCATAATACATATATAAATTAAAACGAATAATTAATCGAATTAATAGAAAATTAATAGCCGTACCAAATTTTCTACTTCGATCCACGTTTCAAAAAAGGGAAAAAGGGAAATTGTCGATAAACCCCGTGGCAATTTCAACCCCCTCTATCTCCTAAGTAATTCAACTCGACCCTCGAAGCTCCTCAAACTCTGCGTTACATCCCCGCTCGCGAATCGAGGACCCAAGGAGGCCGAAGCAGCATCTCTCGGCCGACCTTGAATCCATTCTCTCAATTTCGACGATTGCCACGCGTGGACCACGTTCCTCATATTTATGTCCGCGCCCCTAACCTAGAACAAGCGGCGCTGCAGTGACGCCTGCACGCGTCATGCACACAGGCACGCGCTACACTCTCCCTCTCGTTTCTCTCCCCGTTGCTCTCCGTTTCTCCCCGTTTCTCTCGGTTTCTCCGGCGACTCCAGCGACACCCGACGCGGTCGTCGCGAGACGACAGCCGAGCGATCCTTCCATCGCTCCGTCCTCCTCCTCCAACCGCGCCTAACCTCTCCTCGTTCCGTTCGTTCCTTCGTTCCACTCGCGTTGGTCAACTTGCTCGTGTGCTTTCCGTACGGACACACGCGGCTTGCAACTATATAAACGCACGGGGTGGACGGCCGGTCAGTCACCCCTGCCGCGATCCTCGGCCAGCGCGAATTCGTCGTCGTGCTCCTTTTCGAAAAATCCACGCTGCGTCACTTTTCCAGATTATCCTCCACCCCTGTCCCTCCCATTTAGATCCAGCAACAATTTAACCTACGTCCACGCGAATCTCCGGGATTTCGCAACGGCGTGGGTGGATATCGAATCGTTCGTTCGATATCTCGTTCGGATTTTACTCTCTTTTTCAAACGCTTCTTTCGAAGTAAAAGAAACGAACGAATCGTGATTTACGGGTTTAGAAATTTTTTTAAACTCGATAGAAATTAAAATAGATAATTGTAAATATAAAAATTGTTTTCTTGGTATACGTGTAATATATATGTACTGTTTTTTCGTTTCAGGTAAGTGCGACTTCAACGCCTTTATTTATTTCGATACGGTACTTCGTCTCGGTAAGTCAAAGCTTTTTTTTTCGATTAAAATGTTCACACGGTTAATTTGTAATAGTTACATGAAAGAATGTTAAGATTTGGTTTTAGAGGAGTTCAGAGCTTAGTCGTGGTTGGAGTAAATGAACGACGATTAAATCGAATTTGTAGCGCGGGCAAAGCTGAACACGTGCGGCGGAATTGGCGCATGTGCGACCTGTTGCAAGCGCGCCTCACGATTCGTCCCGCGGTCAGCAGATGTCAGACAACGTCGCGACGCTAGCACTTTCTGTCGGCAATGTCGTTAACTACCATCTGGCCGCTCGTTCGACTGCGGTCTGACTTGTACTGCCACCTACTACTTGCGGCCGACTCGCCGCCGTGGCTTACTCGATACGAAAGCTACCTACCTTCCTTCAACCCCCGTCGGTTTTCACCTAGCTTCTTTTTAACTCCAGATGCAATATTTTTTCGAAATTTTTATCACGTTCGATTTTTCTTGCTTTCATTTTATTTTCGAATTTTTTTCGAAATTCGAAATTAAGTTATTTTTCGAAGCCACCTGACACAGTTGGGACGAGGAATTAAAAATTTTTTATTCGAATCTTATCGATCATTCGTGGGAATAAATTAACAAATATTTTTGTTTAGTTTGAGATCGACTCTAGTTTCGAGAGTTTTAAAAAATAATTCGGTTCTCATTCGCAGAGATTAAGTGAAGGAATAAATTTCACAGAAATAAATTTCGGGTGCCAAATTTTATATCGGGGAATTCCAAATATTTCCGATTATTTCTGGAAATTAATACTCGAAATTTATACTTCGTTTTTACTGTAGAAATATGCGATGTTTTCATATTGCTGCAAGCATTTCTCGTCTCAGGTAATTTGATATAGAAGATTCGATTAAGATCGTAGAAGAATCTTGTGATAGGAGGGAAGGAAGAGGAAAGAGGGTGGTTTTCCTTGGCTGGTGGTAATATCTCGCGTGTCCAGCGGGTGAACGCGCGTTCCTTCGGCTGTTTTCCGTATTGTTGACGAAGTGAGAGGGTAGGCGGCCGGATTAAGTATCCTTACCGCAAAAGCGGGTTGCGCAACTGCATTGCTACGAATCGTGTGGCAACTGCAGCAGCAGCAGCAGCTTTATAGAGGCGAGCACCCGGCGAACGGGCGGTTTCGCTTTCTTCAATGTCCGACGCTAACATTCTTGCCTACTCGGCCCGCGCGATATCGCCGGCCCGACCACGTGAAAGTCGTCGCGATTGCAGTTTTCACTTCTCCGCGAACAGCTGTCCCCGCGTCCGTCGACACGGCGATTTTCTGTCGGCCCGATGTCGGCGCGTTCGCTCGATGAAAATGAAATCGAGGCGAAATCGAGAGTGAAATGCCCGCCGACTGCCACCCAATCTCCTCGCCGCTTTCGATCGTTCCCCGAGAATCCGGGTTAGGAGCAAGAGTCTATCTCCAATCCGAATTACCAGAAATTTCTCCGTTTCCAGTCTCCTCGACGCGTTGCGTAGGATGAATCGCGAATCGACCTTTCTTATCGATATCGATTATACTAACTCTACGATTACATATTCTAATTTTCGCCTTTGAACCTCGAATCGCGTTGTTTTATCGATTAGGTGGAGGTATAACGATACTCGTTGAAAGACCTAAAGTATTCGATTACAAATTTTTAATCTAATTGTTTCTTCCAATTCTTCCGATAACGTAAACGAAAAGTTTGGCGAATGGAAACGAATCACGTTGTTTTGTCGAATAGATGGAAGTATAACGATACTCGTTGAAAGACCTAAAGCATTCGATTACAAATTTTTAATCTAATTCTTCCTTCCAATTCTTCCGATAACGTAAACGAAAAGTTTAGCGAATGGAAACGAATCGCGTTGTTTTACCGAATAGATATAGGTATAACGATACTCGTTGAAAGACCTAAAGCATTCGATTACAAATTTTTAATCTAATTCTTTCTTCTAATTCTTCCGATAACGTAGATAAGAAATTTAGCGAATTAAGCGGCAAAAGAAGAGTACAAAGGTTGTGGTAAAGGAAAGGGAGGTGAAAAATAGGAAATGGGTGGATAGAAAAGAAGAAAGCGGGTTGGAAGAGGAACCGCGTGGGCTGGACGCGACACGTGGCGACTCGCGGCGGGCCGCGGCGAAACTACGGTGATTTCAATGCACCGGCGTGCATAAGCGGTGCTCTTTGGGATGATGTCGCCCGTGTGTGCACGCGGCCACGGCGCGCGCGTGTGTGTCGGTGTCTGGTAAACGCGTGTGCGGTGTAACGCACACAAGCGAAGCCAAAGTTCAGTCACTCCGTAACCTCCTTTCGATCGAAACTATTACACACTAGCCAGTGACTCTCAACGCCGGCGGATTTTTACTTTCGTTCTCGTTTCTTCGCGGCCTCCTAGATCGGCCGCGATAATCCGTCGGATTAACCGGAATTATCTGAAAAATCTCGGCGATCCGCGACCGGTAATTATACCAAGCGTCGATCGTACACGCCGGCCTCGACTCGTGTCATTGTTGCAAGCCGAACGATTAGGTTCCGTGTCCCGTTTAGAACGCGGTTCTGGAATGATCGCGTTATCGCTCGAAACGCTCGAGTCATTTATCGAGCCAGTCATTAGCAACGAGTCTAACTATCGGACTACTCATCGGCAGCTAGCTGGGTGACCAGATCCGAATAATGTCACCGAAGGGGCCACTCCCTGCGGCGGTCTAATGAATTTCATCCAGGATCAGCCCGTAAAAGGGCATCGGTCCAAGAATTTCAAAGGCCATTGTCTAGCTAAACAATGCGAAAATCCGGCGTCGCGACGCTCCAAGGTCCGTCCGAACAGAGGCTAGTCAGACTCGGAGGATCCCGTCGCGCGATTGTTCCCCGAATCTCTCTGCTGTAATTGAACGTGACGTTTGTGCCGGTACCTAGACCCCGATAGACGAATAGGCCGCGAGGGGCCCAATGGTGGAATCGCGGCTCCAGGATGAAGCGGGGTCCCTACGGTGTCCCGTAACGCGTATATCGGTCACAGAACGCGTTGCACGCGCGCACGAAAGTAAAAGTAGGCGGACAGCACGCGCTGAACTGGTCGAAACGCGTCCTCGAACGGTCGCTGCACCGCGAGGAGTTACCCGGCCTCCGTGTGTTGTGCAACCGGTCCGGTAACTGTAGTTCAGTTTCGCTGCTCTCTGCCTTCCAGAAGTTTCTCGTGCACACGGTGCCGATCCCACTTTGTCACTGGATCGACCCTCTCCAACCTCTCGCTCGATCGGCCGCTCTCGATCTTCGCTCGTTTCGCTCTCGTCGGCAGGTTGTAATCCGCTCGTAAGCTAGTCGCGGCAGCGGACGATTCCTCGAGGCCGGGTACGTCCGAGTCGGATATGGGGCTAGTCGCGACAGAGATGACTCGAGGATACGCGTGGGAGCGTAGAGTTTGGACGAGTTAAGCAACCCGAGCAGACCGAGAACCAGAGGACAAAGAGCGGCGCGACCACTTTCTCCGCTCGCGTGACACTTCGCTAGATCAAGGATCCGCGTTGCTTTCTTCCGCGCGAAATTCCCTAGATCGGGATCGGAGATTGCTCGAGAAACGATGGTCGGTTGGAAAAAAACGAGGGAGATCGGATGGAAGGTCTGAAATGGTCCCTGGCGTAGTACGTGCCAAGCAGCCGTTTGCCCGGCCGAGTTCGCGCGGTGGAAGAGGTCCTAGGGACACGCGGTTCCACCAACGGTGGCTGCGCTCCTCGGTGGGAGCTTAGTCGGTCGTTGGGTTGCGTTGAGCAAGCCGAGAGCGAGCAGCAGTCACCTCGATAGCGAGTGTTGAACCCGCGGGAATCTAGGCCGGCGCACTGACACACCGCGTGTACGAAAGGCGCGCTCGCGCGAGCACAGCCACCGATACGAGCGTGTAAGCCGTACGTGTGCCTCGTAACGTATGGAAAGCGAAACTTCTTGTTATGCATTTTCGAAAGCTTTCCAAAGGGCGTCTCGCGGGACACGGATCGAGTCGAACGGGTTGAGGTAGTCTAGCGGATCTGGCCATACTTTTCCTTCCTCCAGAAACCTACCGATCATCGTCGGTCCTTTGGGAATTTCTTTTCGGGGATAACGAAATTCCTACGTCTCGCTCGAATAGAGGAGAATCGAAGTTTCCTTCTCGACGAGATTCGGTAAATTTGATTTTAATTTCTCCGACGATCTGAAATTTGAAAATTTTAGAAAGAACAGGCCTTTCTTTTTGTCGATAAGAAAATTCTTATATCTCGTTGGTATAGGGGAGAATCGAAGTTTCCTTTTCGACGGGATTCGGTAAATTTGATTTTAATTTTTCAAACCATCCGAAATTTGAAAATTTTCAAAAGAACGGGCCTTTCTTTTTGATCATAAGAAAATTCTTATATCTCGCTGGTATAGGGGAGAATCGAAGTTTCTTTTCGACAAGATTCGGTAAATTTGATTTTAATTTTTCCAACGATCCGAAGTTTAAAAATTTTCGACAAATCCGGCATTTCTTTTCGGCGATAAGAAAATTCTTATATCTCGCTGGTATAGGGGAGAATCGAAGTTTCTTTTCGACGGGATTCGGTAATTGGATTCTCATTTTCCCGACTGCCGTTTTTCCTCGTTTTCAGGGATTATCGGTGCAATTAGGTAAGTTGAATGGATCTCGAGTAGAGATAGCGTCGGAGCACGGCGAGCGAGAAGGATGAAAGAAACTGGAGATCGAGCACGAAATCGAGAACCTTGGCGCGGAATGAGAGTGTCTACTTAGTCAGGCAGGCACATAGAGGCAAGATTTAATGATCGATAATCAGAACGATTTGCTAATGTCTCGCAGAAGGCAGAAGGTTGCAATTTTCAGAGGGAAAGAGAATGTAAATATGCACGGAGGCGCGTGCAACGATACCGAGCGAGCGAGTATTGCGTTCGCGGTGCCGATTCGCGGGGATAAGCGCGTTTTCAATCGAACGCGGATTTTCTACCGATGATTAAAGGTTCTTTACACGCTCGCAGGCTACGCGGCGTCATTGATTTCCATGCAACGGCTTGTCCAGGATAGGCAATGCCAACCTAATTGCCACTCTCCACGCTCGCGACTCGATGGCGTTTTGCAAATCCTTTTTCATCCTTTTTTTCCCCCTCTTTTTTCTTCCCCGCCGCGACAACGCGTTCCGCGAACCATGTTTTTTTTACCCACCGAAGAAATACCTGTATAATTTTCCACGAAATTTCATTTTTCCTCGCCAGCTCTGATAGTCTACCGCTTTTCAAGTTATCGAGGATAGTAATTTTATGTATATTTACCGGTATCGCGCTTTACGCTATTGGTCGTTTAACGGTGAATAATATTTCGTCGAATTTCGTCCACGGTTCACCGATTCTTGAATTATCAGTGCGCGGTTCCAAAACTATCGTGTTACCAGATTACAAAATTGAAATTTTCCTCGACTCAGTGTTCCAAAAATTCGAAATTTCCACTGATCCTAAAACTATCGTATTCTTACATTACAAAATTAAAATTTTCCTCAACCCGGTGTTCCAAAAATTCGAAAACTCCACAGATCTCAAAACTATCATATTCCCAAATTACAAAATTGAAATATTCCTCAACGCCGTGTCCCAAAATTTCAAAAATCCCATTGCCCCAAAATTACCATTGTACGATCCCAAAACTCTCGTGTCACGATATTCCAAAACTAAAATACCCTTCAATTTAGCGTCCCCAAAATACCAATTCCCCGATTCCGAAAACAACCATATATCCATGTAACAAAATTAAAACTCGCATGAACCCGGTGTCCGAAAAATCCTCGAACTGGACGGTCCCCGAAATTCCGGTTCCCCGAGGCAAAGCTACCGGTATGACGGTATTACCGATTAACAATCCGTGGAATGGAGAAAAGGTTGTAAATCGGAGTGGCCAGCTCGGAGATTGGCGAGGTCGGAACAAAGGAGCCGATCGGAGAAGGTTTTTCCGATTGGCCGGAGATTGGAAGAATGGCGGCGAGCGTGGCGCCCTCTGTGCAGCGTCGGCTTCGGGGGGCCTTGGGGGGCCGAGGGGGGCGGAATGCTCGGCCGGTGGAATGCCTGTTACGAATGCGATCGCATAGCGAAACTTGTTGTCGGTCCTCGCGCGAAACAGGTCGGGCTCGTATCGAGCCGAGTGACAACGACGACGGTGCGTTATTAGAGGCGTTTGATGACGCAAAGAGAGTGAGGCCGCGGCGGCGCGCGCGACAGAGAGAGGAGAGAAGGGAGAGACACGCCAGGTCGTTGTTCCCTCGCATTAGTGGGACACTTTCGGCGTTACTGGCACGGATCACGCACAGCCGCGCACACAGCCGTTTCTCTCCCCTCTCCTCTCTCCGCGAATTCTCCGAGATTAATCGATCCCAATTACTAAGTTCGCGAATTATATAATGGCCGGTCTAGCTACGCGTGTGCGTGCGTTTCTCCTCGACGTCCCGGCGCGCACCACCAGCCACCGACATCCTGCTCGTCGCTCTTTTCCATCACCGCGAGATCCGGTCGACCGGAAAACCGGCCCGATGAATTTCCGGCTAGAGGTTAGCACGAAAGGACAAGGTTTCCACCAGATGTTCAACTTGTCCATCGTTCCTTCAGCCCATCGCTAAGATACAACGCTTTTTGTATCTTATTTCTCACCTACTGCGAATTTTCGTTGCAGGATCTAACCACTTTTCTCTTCGTTTCGCAATCCTGATCTAAATCCCGGTGCTGAATCACTAACACTTCTTCTGATGTAATTTTATATCGTTACTTCATTATTGATAAATATATTCTTGACGTAAAGAAATTTCGTCGACCTACTAGGATTTGATTTACCATTTTTCAATTTTTCATTGAAAATTTCGCACTCCGTAATGCGAGAATTTCTTAGTATTTCTTTAATCGATTTTTGTTGAGATTCTTCTTTCCCGTTTTCATTCGTCGATTTATTTGGTATCGGAATTCTTAGATATCTCGGAAAGGTTCGCGATTTGGTATTCTCTTCTTTCCACCTCCCGCGTTCTTAATAAATCTCAATTATTATGTCCGCGAATTACGTAATGGCCGTTCCTGTTACGCGTGTGCGTTTCTCTTCGACGTCCCGCGGCGCACGCGATCTGCAGGCTGTTTTTGGATGGAAAGTGGGAGGATGAGACGAAAGCGAAAGCAGAGTTACGATAGAGCTTTCGATCTTAGGGTTAGACCTGTATCGTTTGATCGCTCGAGGCTCTATCTTCTCTAATCGTCGGATAATACGCGTATTTAACGGGAATCTTATATCAGGTAGCTCCATAATTCCACGACTGCTGTGTTTTTCTTGGCACGAGATCGTCGTGCCGAAATTTTCATTCATCGTGCCAAATTTCATTGTGGAATAATGGCGGATATATCGCGAATCCTTCGCTTCGCGTAGACCAATTTTGGTCTGGTACACCTCTCTGGCAAGGTCTCCTCTACTGAATTCTCTGGTAACCTAACTCCTGAAAATCTCGCAATAATTATGAAAATAATTATAAAATACGATCATTCCAACACGTCGCGAATCTAATTATTTGGAGAAAGTTTATTATCCTTGACAATCGGTAATATAATACAATACTTCAAGGTACAGGTAGCCCTCCTACAACACGGTATTCTATAATACGGTTTCGCTAGAACACGATTCATAAATTGTGAGAACTCTCCTACAACACGGTTTCACTCTAATACGATAAGAAAATTGGAGAAACTTTTTTGCAACACTGTACTTTTTCAATCGCAACGAAGCTCTTAACCGTTTGAGTCGCGGAAATATTTGAAAAAATACGGTCGGAAAACTAGCACTCGTCTTATTTTGCGTCGAAAATGAAGCAGCCGCGTGATGCAAGTACGCGCGTCGCTAAACACGAGCACGAAGAAATTTATTAAATTAAAGTTGCGTAGAATTAAAATAGTATTTTTGTCATTTTTTTGGTTTGTGTTATACATACATTTATATTTTTAATAAAAATTAAGTTTTTTGTGTAGAATTAAAAAGAAAATTTGTTTTTAATAAGTTTTCGGAACGCAATCAGAATGGTCTCATGCAACACGATTTCACGCAACGTGATATTTTCTAGGAACCTATCTACCGTGTTATAGGAGGGTTACCTGTACTTGGGTCGACTTAAATAAATTATATTTCAGTCGAATATTTCTATCCCAATTCAAAACTTAGAAATTCGCAGCTAATTTATCCTCGGTCACTCTGAAAATTCCCAAAACTTATTTCAAGCTAGGTTCCGAGTCGCTTCGCAGCGGAAGATCGAGGAATATTTGACGTTCCGGTTTACTAGGATCGTTGTGAACGAGTCGAAGCAACCCTCTCGGCGATTCTCCATCTCGGAAGGCTGGAATTTCCGCGTGGTTCACGCGAACGAAAGCGAGGATCGCGATCCAAGCGCGTAATTCACGGATGCTCGTGGCTGGCGACGAAGGGACGTGAAATTTCGCGCACCGCCGCCAGCCAACGAATATTTCCGTCACTTTCGAATAAATCCACTTAAACGCTGGCACTAACGCCGCTTGAGCCCCTGCCAAATAACCTTCATTGATAGCGGCCCAAGGATTAAAGCGAGGCTGTCGTCGCGGCGACATACACCGGTCCCCGGCGCGTTCCCTGTTCAACAGGAACTGATTTCCGATAATGAAACGACGGTACACCCCGAGAGTCATCGCTGTGCAGCTTTATTTCCAGACTCGCGATTTCCTTTGCTCCTTGTCTCGCATCTTCCGGATATTCCACCGTATCGAAGTTTCGAGCGCCGATTTCGCGCAATTCGCGTGAACTTTAAACTCGCAAAATTTTGGTAGGTCGAGTTGTTCGAAATTTTGGAAAGCTGAGAATTTCGGAAGCTCTGGAAATTCGAAACTTGACAAATTTGGGACGCTTCGAATAACAGCTTTATTTCCAGACTCGCAATTTCCTTCGCTCCTTGTCTCACATCTTCCGGATATTCCACCGTATCGAAGTTTCAAGCGCCGATTTCCCGCAATTCGCGTGAACTTTAAACTCGCAAAGTTTTGGTAGGTCGAGTTGCTTGAAATTTTGGAAACCCGAGAATTTCAAAAGCACTGGAAATTCGAAACTTGACAAATTTGGGACGCTTAAAATTCTCGGACCTTGGAAACTCGAGTTCGGACGTCTGTAATTAGTAATTCTGTATTCTGTAATAAATTTGGAATTCTGTAAGCCTCGGAACTTCACGATATCAAAAATTTGCACAGCCTCGGAGCGCCGGAAAACATTTACTATTTCCGAAGCCTTCGAAATTTTAAATTTAGGAAGCCTTGGCTGTTCGAAATATCGGAACTCTCGGTGTGGACCTTAGAAATCTCTCGACTGTAAAATCTTTCGAGAAACTCCGATCGAAAGTCTCGCTTCGATCCTGACGTCCATCGGGAATTATCACTCGGTTTCGCAGACGCGTACGTCCGTTACTCGCTTGTGCTCGCGAAACGAGAGGCGCGGAGAAAGCGTGGATCGTGCATTCGGTTACAAGTGGTGGAGAATTTTTTTTTTTTTCGGCGTCGAATAGCGCGACTCTTTTCCTCGCCGCGACGAAAGTAAACGCGACGAGATTCTTTCGCAATTATGTAGCAGAGGTTTGCGCACGGTAAACAGCACCTGGAGGTGTAACGCGTAATTCGCGGTGTCTTGTAAGCCGTGTAACGCGACGCGTAACAACGAAAGTCGGAATTTTTAGTACCCGTAGGCGATCTTGGCACGATTTTGATTACCCAGATCGCCGTAAATCCGCGCGCACGCGCGCCAATAGTAAACGCCATCGTAAATCGTTCATTAACAACGTCGTCGAAACTATTAAAATTCCTCGCCTACTTTACTCCCTCCCTTATCCACGGCTTTATTCTCCAACGGAATAAGGTACGCCCTGCGGAACAAGAATTCCGCGATTATTAATCGCACGATCCCACGATTTCGATGGAATATTAAAAACAACCGATACTCGCCGGCGAGTCCACTTAATACCGGCATCTATTAATCCTTTGCATTCCATTGGCGCCATTACGGCCCATTAATAATCCTCGATTCGTTATTTACCTCCGTTTTCTCTCGCTTCCTCGCCGATATTCCTCGCTTTTCTCGTCCTTTCCAGCCGAAACCTTCCGCTGCCGAGGAACCCGCCGTTACAAAAGCTTGCAATCCGAGTTTCCTCGCTTTTCTCGTCCTTTCCAGCCGAAACCTTCCGTTACCGAGGAACCCGCCGTTACAAAAGCTTGCAATCCGAGTTTCCAGATTAATCGGACGACAAAATACCCCGAACCCGAATAACGAAGAAATGAAACAGACACCGGTGGAACCGAACAAAAACAACGGGAAAATCGTGAAGGGATGGAGGATAATTCCGGACGGTAATTCCGCGGCGAATGGCAGAATAATTTAATAAATAACTTAATAAATAACCGATAATTGGGGACAATGGAGCGACGATGATTCGCCGAGTCGGAGAACTCGGTGCTCCATTCACGTCCGCGAAACAAGCCTCTCGATAATCTCGGCTATCGGTTGAACCTAACCGCGAGCAATCAGCGGCTTATCCGACCGGCGATAGCCGGCCTGCTGAGAAAGCACCGAGAAGAAGCGAGATTATCGGCGTCGCTCGAATCGATACGAAAACATCTCGTTGTTTACGAGATGGAATCCGAAGAACGAACGGAAGGTGATGGAGCAACGGCGATCGAACAGAGTCGAGAGGAGAGAAGGGCCGAGAGAGACTACGTCGCGACGCGTGCTCAAGAGATTCCTAGTCGACTGGTAGACGCGATTGCGTGTGTCAGGAATAATTCTGCATCGGATAGATTTGTAATATGTGTATAGTATCGATGAGGTATGTAACATACATAAATGAACACGTGACATCCACGGATGTACTTACATGTGTCGTCATCTGACGTCAAATAATTCGTAAAATATTTGTCCTACAAAGAAACGTTTCATACAGATCCTCAATTTCAGATTATTTTCTACTTCCATCGATTCACGAAGGTATTCTTCGAGTTTTTATACATTAGATCGTCTCATACATGAATGAACACGTGACATCCACGGATGTACTTACACGTGTCGTCATCTGACGTCAAATAATTCGTAAAATATTTGTCCTACGAAGAAACGTTTCAGACAAATCCTCAATTTCAGATTATTTTCTACTTCTATCGACTCACGAAGGTATTCTTCGATTTTTTATATATTAGATCGTCTCATACATAAATGAACACGTGACATCCACAGATGTATTTACACGTGTCG
Source organism: Euglossa dilemma (assembly GCA_002201625.1). Lineage (NCBI taxonomy): Eukaryota > Metazoa > Arthropoda > Insecta > Hymenoptera > Apidae > Euglossa > Euglossa dilemma. The sequence continues at coordinate 6,449,058 of NIJG01000123.1, forward strand.
TCATCTGACGTCAAATAATTCGTAAAATATTTGTCCTACGAAAAAATGTTTCATACAGATCCTCAATTTCACGTTATTTTCCTCTTCTATCGACTCACGAAGGTATTCTTCGATTTTTTATATATTAGATCGTCTCATACATAAATGAACACGTGACATCCACAGATGTATTTACACGTGTCGTCATCTGACGTCAAATAATTCGTAAAATATTTGTCCTACGAAAAAACGTTTCAGACAGATCCTCAATTTCACGTTATTTTCCTCTTCTATCGACTCACGAAGGTATTCTTCGATTTTTTATATATTAGATCGCCTCATAAATTCCTGCCGGTTTTTACTCTTACCATTTAAAATTATACNAGGGATTTTTTGAGGTAAAATAAATTGTTTTATCTCTGGGAATTGGAAACCCAATACGAAGTACCAACGGTGCAAGTTTCTAGGAAGAAGGAGAGATAACCGATTGGCGTATCGGGGCGCGATGGCGCCGGGTCTTGCTCGATTTCCCTTCGCGCGTCCCATTCTACGCGTGGCATTGCCAATGGGACAGTGAATGGAACGGTGGCCGAGCTCGCGGATATTCGCAGAGGTAATTAGAATTTAATCGCGTCGTTTTGTTCGAGATCTCCTGTCTTTCTCTTTTTTTTTCTCTTCCCTTTTTTCACGGGAAAAATCGCTCGGAATTCACGACGCGAAATCCCGAATTCGCGTTTGGTTAAGTTTGTTCAATTTCGTCGCAATTTGTTAATTTTTTTATTTTAATTGGACCGTTGAAAATTCAGCTGAAAAAATGATTCATTTTGTAATATTTATGGTATTATCGAGTAGACACGATTAGACTGAGGCTTTTCAATCCTGCAGAATTGAATTACCATGATAGCAACGTCTGTCGATGACCGCAAAAGCGAATATGTTAACAGATTATCGAGTCTGTTTATCGACCGGTGTACAAATCGCTATACACCTCGTTACAACCTATCATCATCGTAATTAACGCATCAGTTATCGTCGCATAACTGCATTCCTTCCATCTCGCAAGACATATCGCGCAGTTTAAAAGTTCAGGTTAAACAGATTTTTCACTTCGCCTTTTTCCCTTTTTAAACGAGGTTCGAAGCACGCGCGATTACCAGTAATCGCTAAACTGGCACAAATATGCAAACAATCGATGTGCATTTATTATCTCCCATAGGAATACTATATGCAATCAGAATCTTCTCTCGCGGTCGATTGAAATTTTTCGAAATAAAAAGTCTCCAAATACACGTCGTACCATACCCGATACAATAATCATTGATAACATAATTGTTTATCTATTTGTTTATCTATTCCCTTGTTTTATTGTCTCCTCGACACTAGCTTCTCTTCTTTATTAAGAACTATTCAAAGTGATCAAGTCGCACAAAACAAGAAAGATAACTAATAATATTAATTATTTTATTATTATCCCTTTCGCTATGGCGAACTTTTTCAAAAAATGTGATTATGAATTTATGATATATAGTATAAATTCGAAGGTATATTATATATAAGAAAAAAAGTTAAAATATTTTTTTCATATTATTTCCCAATCCTACTTGTCTTTTTTTGATATAGAAATCATATTTCCGATAAAGCACAAACAATCAAATAGTCTTTTAACTTTCTTATAAAGATTTTTTATCGTTTTAGCCCTTTGACTATTATCGGTATCACAAACGCAAAATTTCTGAGCTCCTATAGGCGTTCACAGTAAGCAAAGGGTTAAGGGAATCTACTGCAAAATAAGTGACCATTTCAATTATAATATTCAATATAACGTATTAGTATTAACAAATTATAATTCGCTCAAAGAAACATCGTCAGTCTCTTAATATAAAGGATCTCTGAATGTCCACCATTTTTTACTCAAAAATTCAAGTATAAAGGGTCGAATAAAAGAGAGAACACTATGACTCGAAGACACTGTGGAACGGTTAGGAAAACCAGGGACGAAAGGCAAGAGAAAAAGGGAATAAAAGAGAAAGCAATCCATTCTCCGGCTCGATGTTGAATCCTTTGTTAATCGGCGAAGCATCGAAGGCGCCGGGTATCGTTGCCGGCTGTTTCCTTTCGCACACGCGCGCCTAAGTGGCACCTTTAATAACGAGACCGAACTGCCCGTGATCGGGTCCGCATGCCTGGCGTCGGCTGCATTTAGCAGCTAATGAATTTCGTAAGAGTATCGCTACTACGAACTGCATCGGCCGCGAGTGGGCGGTCTTATCCTTGGCGCTTTCTAACGAGCCTGGCTCGACGTGCATCTGGTCCGCCGTGTCCGTTCCTCGAGGTCTCGCGCGGTCGCTCTCGACACCTTTCCGCCATGGGGATGAACGAGGATCTCGCGTGACGCACCGCCATTCCGCCGCGGCCATCATCGCGCCATCATCGCGTCGGCCGCCGCCGCCAAATTGCCGGAAATTATTTCTCGCACGGGCGTCGTCGTGATTTTATGCCTCCAAGCTTCCTTCCACGTCCGACTCTCTGCAATGTCGGAAAAGGATCCTTACCGGAACGCCGAAATTCCGCGACTCTCAAAGTCGAGGTCGCGTCGGCAAGGATTCTTATCGAAACGCAGAAATTCCGCGGTTCTTAAAGTCGAGATCGAGTTGGTGGTGATCCTCACCGAAATTAACGAAATACCGAAATTATGGAAACACTGAAATTTCACGGCTGTCAAAGTGGGGATCGCGTTGATAGTGATCGTTATCAAAACACTGAAATTACCGAAACACCGAAATTCCGCGGTTCTAAAAGTCGAGATCGCATCGGTAGATATCGTTATCAAAACACCGAAATTCTGTGGTTCTCAAAGTCGAGATCGCGTTGGTAGGGATCGTTACCGAAACACCGAAATTCCGCGGCTCTCAAAGTCGAAATCGCGTTCGTAGTGATCGCTATCGAAATACCAAAATTATCGAAGCATCGAAATTTTGCGGCTCTCAAAGTTGAGATCGCGTCCGTTGTGATCCTTACCAAAACACCGAAATTACCAAAATACCAAAATTCCGCGGCTCTGAAAGTCTAGATCGCGTCGGTAGTAATCGTTATCGAAACACTGAAATTCTGCGTCTCTCAAAGTTGAGATCGCGTCCGTTGTGATCTTTACCAAAATACCGAAATTACCAAAACACCGAAATTACACGGCTCTCAAAGTCGAGATCGCGTCGATATCGATCCTTATCGAAACACTGAAATTCTCACAAGCTCTCACAAATGGCGTCGGTGATAATCCGATATCCCTTGCTTATAATTCGCGATAAATTGGCGATCGCGCGAATATCTCGGTGGCGCGAGTTAGGGCGCAGATGGCGCTAGCGAGTTACGAGGCACGCGCGCCAGTTCGATGCAGCTCGAAGATAATTGTCCCGGTGATATTCACCGGTGAATTGTGTCGATGGAACTTTGTTCGTTTAGTTATGTGCCGATGGTTACGCAACCGGCCGGCCTACGCTGTTCCAACGAGACGCGAGTACGAGCGGAAATTATGTCGTCTGTCCTAGCTACGCGCAGGCTCGCCATATAAGAATCACAATGGCGCCTGTTGATCCCGAGTGTCTCGCTGGCCAGTTTAGGGAAATATTTACGACCGTTCTAAGTCGAGAGAAAAATCAGCAGGTTGTCCTGGTTTATCGTATCCAGGTTATTAGAATCGCGAAGGCTAACATTACCCGAGTGGGTTTCGTTCTGTTTAGCAACTTTGCGAGGATGTCGAAACAATTTTATTATCCCACTATGTTTGTTTATTCTTTATTTATCCTCGGAGAAGGTATTCGTCGCCAAGTTTGCGAATATTTCATATACATAAGCTGTCGAATCCTACTTCTAGCTGCGTTAAATCTCGTCGCGATTCGCGCGCGAGCGAACGAGCGGCTGCACGTGCCGGCGTGGAATTTCGCACGCGTTCGGAGGCTACCGCGATTTCTTTCGCTTTCTCCGGTATCCTCGCCGATTCGCATTCGCGGGCATCGAGTGAACCTCGACCCGGGCTATCCTTGCTCGATCTTCGCCTCGTTGGCTCGAATTATCACCTGTTACATCGCTAGCCGCGTCTAGCCGACGGTGGTTTTTGACACCTTCGAAACGCAGCGCGGCGGCAACCTTCCTTTCTCACGGGGCCACGGCATGCCGGGAAAGGGGGGGACAAGCATCGCGATATCTGTTGGAAAGGACCGATGGAAACCGCTGTTACAGCGTTGCAATTTTAATATCGTGAAGGGAAATACCAGGGATAATGGCGTTGTTCTCGCTTTCCCGGATGAAGGAGGATAGGCTCGCGTGGCCGTGCGTTCGATCGGCTATTATGAAACGGCGAATTCAAGCCTGGCTCGGACGTCGAACTCGACTACGTTCACGTCGTTACGAAATCGGGAACTTTCGAGCTAGACGCGTGCGTTTGCCAGCCCTGGCTGAATTTCTAACCGCGCGAAGTTGGCACACGAGATGTTAGATCTTCGGTTCGATGTTTCGAGGTGTACAATTAGTCCCGAGGATCCTTCTTCCGTGTCTTTCATCCGTCGCGATGTCTATATCTGTACCACACTGTGGAAGCCATCGGTACACTTTTCCTGCCGATATGGTCGCGCGATTTGACAATCGGTTCGTGCGCGGAGTTCGGTAACGCCTCGGCGATGACAAAACTCGCTGCGGGTATTTCGAAAATCTAGCCACATATTTGTATAACATAATCCTGAGAAATTCTCGTTCCCTGTTTACACGGAGTTTCGTTCGATCGGGCCCGATTCGGAGAAAGTGAAAGGGGAGATTAGCGTCGGGGAATTGCGCGTGCAGAGTAGCGTTTAGAGGAGGTAAAAGTCGGAGGGAAGAGGCAGGTGTAAACACCTGTCGTTCAAGCTTCGTTTGCCCAGTTACGATCGCCGGTTTCGCTAATTGTGAGATTCGATGAGTTTTGTAACGCGCGCACGATTGTGAGAAACTTCGCGGCGAGAATTTTGGTACGGCACTTTCGTCCATCGCCGTGCTCGTTAACGGAACAATGGCAGACAAAGGTGTCTCTAAATCACGGATAGGTTTCAAAACAGGTGCCTCGACGGTGACTCTTGTTCTCACACCTCGATCAAGCGTCTGGCCCCGAACAAAGAGCTATCGACCTTTAACGTGTAATTACATCTGATTACGATATAACGCGCGTCTTCGCATGTAATTCCGTTTACGTTTCAGCCTCGTATCGCGTCTGCATTCTCGAAGACGAGAATTGGTAACGACATTAGAAAACAAAACGGGTCCCTGTCGTAGACAAAAATAAAAAATACCGATTCTTTCTTTATTGCCACGATCCGTAGTATTCCTAGAATATATTTCCAAATTTTCCACGGAATCCTCAAAATATTAAATATCCCACGGTATATTTATTTCGTGGATTTACTCGAAACCACTTTTCAAAATTGTCAGAATAAATACCTCAAAAATTGGGGTACCAATCCACTCGAAATTTGTCATACGTGTACTATGATACGAGTAATTATTACTAATAGTATTACTTCTCTAAAATAATAATAATAAAAATCAAATTAAAAAGTAATGTTATAATTACTATTAGTATTAATTTTTTAAAGTACGCTTGGTTAGGTTTACTAGGATATTCTCTCGAAATAAGCTGTTTGGAAGGAAGTGTCCTCCATCGTTACGCTTTATTGAAACTTCAAAAATGCTAGATGTCGCTAGAATCTTCTAGAACCATATCGCGGGAGATTAGAACACTCCGACATGAAGAAACACAAACATTCGACCGCTTCGACCCGTTTCGTCTCTCTCGCTCTCTCTTTCGCTGAACTTATCGTAAAAATCTCGCGGTAAAGCCCATGGAACAGGACGGAACCGGGGGGTTCGGAGCTGGCGATCATTGGCGAGTGCAGTGGCGGGCTGTGGAGGTTTTTCGCAAGTGCAGGAATCAATTTATGGGCAGCCGGAGGCGACGGTGCTCGCTGGCCGAGCCAAAGCGGAGATAGGCGGTGCAGTTAGCGGATTTGCATGCCGCGGCACGCCAGCCGAGAGAGCGCGAGCCAGCTCCGCTTGTGAAACTTCTGCTCGTTCAGCGGCGAAACTTAGCCGCTCGCGAGCGGCCAACTTTTACGCGAGCGGCGCGAGTCAGCTCGCGGGTTCGTTGACTCGTTGCACCAGCCCTCGCCGCGTCCATTCCGCTGCATTTCCCCGGGAATTTCGCCCGACACCCGACTTCCAGACTATCAAGATCGGCCGGCCGATCGATTTCGGAATTAGCAAATAATTCCGTCCCGCGAGTGTGCTTGCGAAATCGCGCCGCGCGATCGTGCACCGGGCACCGCGTTTCTTACCGGCGTTGCATATTCCCAATTTAGGGTTGCCCAACGTTTTTCCATCGAGCACAATCTTTTTAATATCACAGTCCTAATGCGTTCGTTTTAACCCTCTATGGATCCGTGTAACTTTTAAGTCACATCTTAATTTATCGACATTTTACAAAATAATTATAGCTTTTTTTCACGAGATGACGTATAAATCTTAACTCTATGACGTTGACAACGCAACCAATACTAGTATCCGTGACCATTGCTAGGATTATCAATCTGAAATAACAAAATAAATGCTGTGCAAACTACCGGTAGTAAAACTACGCGAAACCATTTGATCCAATTGATATTGTTTGTGCTTTTGTCAGTGATTTCTGAACTAAAAATAGTGGACATGATAACAAGCTATAGAGATAACAACCTATTTGTTTGCATTTCAATTTTTAATTTATTACTGTTTTTAATGATACTGAATCACTATATTGAATATATCGTAATAAAATTGTTTAACGCAGAAATTTGTTTGCACTTGTATATATAGGTTTATAATTTCTGATTTTTCGTTCCTACAATTTTTTTGGACTTAAAACAAAAATTCGGTCCATAGAGGGTTAATATATTAGATCGTTCGGAATGCCACTTTGTTTTTTGTTTTTTTTTTTTGGTGAAAAAGACACGTGGTGACAAATGAAGAGATATGGAGGATTATTTTATTTTCTGTAGTAATATAGAGATACTATGACAATGTGAATAAAATATTTCTAACGACACGATGTGCTTTGGTATCATTTTGACGTTTGAACTAGTTTGAAATAGTGGTGTTTCATCACAGAGAAGAAAAGTGTGACTCAACGGAGAAGAGAAGATCGAAAGCAGCATTGCGCGATGACTAGCGTTGCGATGTTGCGTTGGAAATAGGGCAAATAATAGACTAATTGGCGACAAGTGCGAAAGTAGACGGAAGTAAAAGTAGAAAGTAAAGCAGTTCGATTCAGAGAAGGGGTTATACACACGAGTGTACCGTTGTTTCCAATACTTCTTTCTGCGAAAGATCTACAGTTAAATTACAGTCAATCAAGATTCTAAAGTAGCCGATATATAATAAGCCTCTATATTCTGAAAAAATTCAGCAAATCGAGGAGCAAATCGTCGCTGTAATCTCAATATCCACTCACGGAAGGCTCCCGGAGAAATTTCCGATCCTCCTCTGCGTTCGTCGATAATTTACCACACAGTTGGTCGCAAAATCACCCTAAACTCGCCGCGTAATCAGCCGTAAACGATTAATGCTGCTGAAGGAGCCTGCAGTAGCCGCGGCCAACTTGGAAGTTGGCGTTCCGTCACGCTCGTAAAACCATCGAAACCGAAAGGATTTACGCGGTTTCTAATACGTTCGAAGCTGGTTATTAAGGGACATTGGCGTGCCATCGTAAAACGGAACGGATCGGCGATAATCGGGACAGGCCGACGCCGGGGGCCATGGACGTCGAAAAACTCCCGATTTCTCGATCCTCTGGTAACGGTCCACCGGTGTTTTGTCCTCGTAAACGTGGTCCGGGGGTAAATGGCACTGTTGGGAAACTTCCCGCTCCGTTTCGTCGCGTTGTTTGCTCGGGACGACTAATCTCGTCAGCGTCTGCCGGGCGGCTGGGCCGAAAATCGGAGATCCGCCGCGGATTCGACGGTAGCCGTGTTGCTTTAATCGAATCGAGGGGATTAGACCGAAGGTACGTGCCGTTGGGACGCGATAAAATCTAACGCATCGCGGGATTAGCCTTGAAAACGAGTTTCCACGACCGCGCCAGCGTGAGATCCTCGCCGCTCTTTGGCAACTTGTTGACGATGCAAACTACGGACCCACTCGGTTTTGCGGAATTAGTCTCGGGTGTCATTTAATTCGGGAAACTGACCGAGGATCGTAACGCGCATTTTTAGACAAATTTTTTGATTATAGTTTGATAATAACGCAGTTGGATGGAACGCGAAAGTTGACGATAGTTTGCGTGAGATACATGTACAGCTAGGGTTTAGAAAATGTTTGTTAGTTGTAACAGTTTCTCACAAAGGTCGTGTTTAGAAATTTCAAACATTGGCTTGAATTTCACAGGAGACGATTCTTCAAAGTTATCTCCAGGTCAGGTAATTATCGTTTGAAATATTTCCTTCCATCTCGGATGCACTTAAAATGTTCGCACGGTAGGATTCCCTGTTCAAACTGTTAGAAATAAACAAATAATTCTGTTTTTAACGCAATAGGGAATATAATATCCGTTTCATTTTATCTTGAAACAACAAAACCGTAAAATTTACACGGTGTAGTAGTACCACGTTATTCTCAAACCTACTTTACTGTATCACACATATGAACCGTTTATTTTGAGAGTGTTGTAAGTCTATTTAAAAGAAAAATGAGACGTCCCATACTTTGTGATTAATTTAGCGTAAAATGAGCAATGAAACCAGAAAATTGGACAGTCCATATATCAAAAAGATTCGAAATCTTGTAAATCCGAT
>NIJG01000123.1:6458089-6475870 GCA_002201625.1 Euglossa dilemma
TATAAATCCGATTTCTTCTGATAATTAATTCGAAAATCTCGATGGACCACCCTGCGGGAACAGCAGTCTTTCGAGAAGGTAGGTAAAATAAAAGAATAAAAATTGCTTCCTTCGACCCTGAGTCACCCCCCGTCTAGTATATATCAAAAAGATTCGAAATCTTATAAATCCGATTTCTTCTGATAATTAATTCGAAAATCTTGGTGGACCACTCTAGGTAGCGGTCTACCGAGAAGGTAGAGAAAATAAAAGAATAAAAATTGTTTCCTCCGACCCTGAGTCGCCCCCCGTCTAGTACATATCAAAAAGATTCGAAATCTTATAAATCTGATTTCTTCTGATAATTAATTCGAAAATCTTGGTGGACCACTCTAGGTAGCGGTCTTCCGAGAAGGTAGAGAAAATAAAAGAATAAAAATTGTTTCCTCCAACCCTGAGTCACCCCCGTCTAGTATATATCAAAAAGATTCGAAATCTTATAAATCTGATTTCTTCTGTTAATTAATTCGAAAATCTTGGTGGACCACTTTAGGTAGCGGTTTTCCGAGAAGGTAGGGAAAATAAAAGAATAAAAATTGTTTCCTTCCGACCCTGAGTCACCCCCTGTCTAGTTGGCTAATGAAGACGGGACCGAAGGTCAGGCGTGTAAAAATACACGTTGATCAATGAACGCGCAACCGAAGGGGATGGAACGTTAAATGAGGATCACTGTTCCGTGGAAGGCCTCGGGAGCGCATTGAGAGTCCCGGGGCTGCGCTGCACGCACCCCCGCGAAAAGGGGCGGCAAACGTGGCGCAAATGTGTCAACTAGCTCCACTCTGCTCGACCCCCCTTCCTACCGCGCCCCCCTTTTCATCCGGGTCCGCTCCTGAGGGATTTGCCTCGCGTTTAACCGTGTCTCCACCGAAGTTAGGTCTATTTGCAGTTCCACGATAGGGCAAACTATGCGATCCTTGGGTTAACATTTACGGAAGCAATCAAGTTACCTGATTTCAGTTACGCTGCTGAATACCCGCTCCGCGATTATCCATATCGAAACACCTCCGTCAATCCATTATCCCGATTCCTTCTTCTTCCTACCGCTTATTATCTTTCTTCGCTCCTTTACTCCTTTCGAAATTAATCTCGTCACGTCCAGTGACCGATAAAACAAAGAAGAAACGAGATCAGTCACGTGTCTATCGGTTATTTTCGAGAAATCATCGAAAATGCAACCACGACCAATATGCTTGGTAATAAATCCAATTCCCGATACTTGTCTCTTTTTTCCAAAATTAAACTCGTTAGATCGAATGATAGAGAGAGAGCAGGAAAGAAAATGGGGTGATCGAGGAAGATTAATCGGCTATTTTCGAGAAATCACCAATAAATCCGGATAATAAAGACGGAAAGCGAGCGAACGCGGGATGCACTTGATTTTCAATCAAAGGTTAGAAAACGGTGATTCGGTATCACAGCCGTGGAGTATTAACAGAGGAGGCAAGCGAATTCCCGGCCGGCGGCATTGTTCGAATTCCCCGGGATCCCGGTTGACCGGATCAGGATCAGTTTCCACCAGTCGATTCGGTTAACTCCGTCGGGTATATCCCCGAGACTTTCATCCCGCCCCTTTTTCAATCTTCGCTCCGACAGGGGTGCGGCGGCAGGGTGGCAGCTTTTCTCTCTCTTTCTCTCTTTTCTCGAGAAAGAGAGACCCGGACGACTTAGCGAAAACTTGTCCCAGAGATATTCCGAACCGGCAGTTACCTTCGTTTTCCTCGCCTCTTCCTTTCCCTCTTTGTCTGCCTCTCTGTCGCGCCCGCCGCGACCCTCGCTCCGTCCTGCTCTCGCGCGCGTTTCCATCCTCGTCGCGCGCTTGCAACGCCGGATACGCTTGTCTCGTTCGGACGACCGCTCTGGAAGCTGCGAACGAACGCCCCCATTTCCGAAGGCCGTCGCCGGACGACGAACCACCGACACGCCGAGGACGGGGTGAGCCGCTTCGAGTCTCTCCGCTCGCAATTGCCAGCCTTAGGCCGCGTTCATAATCGCCCGCGAGTTCCTCTCTTCTGGGATCACTCCGTGATTGTCCGGTCTAACTCCTCGCGGTCGACCTATCGATGGAAATTCATCCATCGACAGTTGTTCCACGTTTTTAGAGATAGTGTTTGGGACTAGTCGAAGATAGGAAGTATTGGGATGAGTTTACAATCATCGAGAGTTTCCGGTACGGAAGGGATTCTTCGATATTTTTCTCGAATTCTTCAAAAGCATTCCTTTCTTAAATCTGATACTATGTTCGATTTCAATTTTGGACGAGTTTTAAATTAGGTTTACTTAACATTAGTACGATAGTTGTAATTATCTAAGTTCAACGAAGAAGATTCGAAAGTCGGAGAATTTCTTTAAGGCGCGTTCTCGTTTAGAGGGAAACTTAGAGGGAAGTTTGAAACAGATGCAAAATCTAGGTTGTCCCGGAGAAATTCGACTAATCGGGCTCGAGATTGTTCGGGTATCTGGAAAGCGGTTGTCTTTAAGGCGCGTTCGCAATCTGTATGGTCTGCTGGAGTGTCCGCGCGAAGAGTGTCGAAATTTCGACGGTTCGACCGGCGGAGGTAATGAAAACGGGAGAAAAAGGGGGAATTTAATCGCGCGGTCGTCGGAGCGTAAAAGAAGATCGCGGTTGAGGATGCGCGGACCGGTTCGGCTCCCTTTGAGGACCCGCCACGGATCGCGCAGCAGTAATATAGGACTCGTGCGAGCGTGCCAGGATCCTCGGGTTTAAATTGATCCTGGCACGGCGGGACGAGGGGTAGGTTGTGTAGCAGGCAGTGGTTGAAGATGCGCACGTGTGGTCTGTACGTCGGCCGGATCACCCCGTTTCCCGATGGGTAGTTCGTCGTCGTCTGATCGACCTTCGGAATCGAGGACACGTATTACATTGCGACTAAGGGGCGGAAAAGGACATCACTGACGTACGAAGACGAACGGTATTCTTGAATAAAAAATGACGCCACCACCGATGCGTTTGGGGACACTCGGGGTGGTTTCCCGGACCATTTTGGTACCTATCTCGGCTCCTACATCTGGCCTGCGTTTTCCAGACGAATTTTCATGCGTGTTTCACGTTGAATTTAGGGCTGGTTTTCGAGATAATTTTGGATATAAAATTGGAATCTTTTCTCGGGTAAATTTGGTGCGTATTTAACGTCAAATTTCAGGGTGGTTTTCGAGGTAATTTTGGATATAAAGTTTGGAATCTTTTCTCGGGTAATTTTGGTGCGTATTTAACGTCAAATTTCAGGGTGGTTTTCGAGGTAATTTTGGATATAAAGTTTGGAATCTTTTCTCGGGTAATTTTGGTGCATATTTAACGTCAAATTTCAGGGTGGTTTTCGAGGTAATTTGGGATATAAAATTTGGAATCTTTTCTCGGATAATTTTAGTACACATTTAACGTCAAGTTTCAGGGTGGTTTTCGAGACAGTCTTAGATCCAGAATTTTGAATCTTCTCTGAAATAATTTTGGTATATATTTGGTGTCAAAATAAAGGGTGGTTTTCAAGATGATTTTAGAACCAAACTCTGGGATGTTTTCTTAAACAATTTGACGTGAAGTTTTAGGGTTGTACCTAAGTGCTTTTGCATATACTTAATGTCTTATACCCGTGACTGGAGTTGCTACGAGAAGAATCTTTCTGTGTATATTTAATATCTCAAATCCGAGCTCTTTTAACGACTTAAACAAAAATACGGCGTTTTTTAGAAATCTGAAAATATTAATCGCGAAGCCATTGCTAATTTCGCTGCAAAAGAGAGTGTAAGAACGAAAGGGATCCGTCTCGAGGATTTCAGAAACGTGAAACGAAGCTTTCACCGTCTTGCCTGCGTGTTCGCCGCCCTTTTCGGAAACGTTTACGCGGAATTCGAAGCCCGAGCAACCTCCGGATGGAAACTGCAGAGGCTCCGGCTAATCATCCGTGCTCTCGACCCCGTTCGTCCCGATGAGCACGGACAAACGCTGAAAAATTCTTGCCCCAATCGTTGAAATGAGCTCTAATTTTCGAATACGACTTGGAGCGTTCGCTAAGAGCGTTCGGACGCGATCTCGAAGCTGGCTAGGCGAGATTTCAAGCGCGTTGACCTTGAACGAGGCATCGTTCTTAAAGGATGAACGCGACGAGCTATTCGGCATGCTAGAAAGTAGTCGGAAATGGAAAGTTTGAAAATCTGGAAATCCCGCGGTATCCTCTTCGATTGTCAAATATCGAATTTACCGAGCGAGTCTCAGCTTTCTAATCGACTCGCCAATTTTTCGAGAAACTAAAAGATTTTGCAGAATTTTAATCGTCCGTTTATAGTTCGGTAGTCGCGAAAATTTCAGGTATAAAATATTCGTCGATCGTTGCAACTGAATTCTATATATCATCCTTTTATATCTGTATTAATTTTAATACGTTGCCACTTTAATTCCGCGATAATTTACAGCGATATTAAGAACGCTGGGATTTCGCGTCTATACATCAGGTTTTACGAGTACAATACTAACAGACCCTCCCATAAAGCCAGTCAATTATCCGCTAATGGTATTCAATGAAGCGATCGAAAGCGAGCAAAATGTCTTTAACGATCGGTCGGTTGCGCGATCAGGTTTTATGGAACTGCGAACAATGGAGGAATAACAATTTCCCCACTTTCGCTGCAACTCGGAATTCACTCGATTTCTAAACGTTGAATAATCCTCGTTTTTCCGCCGCCTTTTTTTTTTAATTACACAATCGTAATCGCGATTTCCACGGTTTCTTCTTCCCTCGTGGCAAATTACCGGGCCGAATTCCAATAATTTCGAGTTCCGTTAAAGGCGCGATTAAACCGTGGATGCTAGGAAGGGATGGAACAAAAAAAAAAGGGAGAAAAATCAGGGAAAATCGGCTGGACGTCGAAGTCGGCTTCACGCATGGAGGAATGGCGAAATCGCGCGGCAACTAATTCAGGACACACCCTCCGTGTGTATCGTAACACCGTCGTTAATTCATCCGTGTTCTCGACCTGATTCGTCTGGATGAACGCGAACACGCGTTAGACAATGTTTGCGGCTTCGATCGCGATTATTAAAATAAGTGAGGCCGCGCGGAAACACGTCCGGCGGAGGGTTGTTTTCGAGGTCCTGGCCGCGACGCGTTTCCTTGGCTCGGTGTTTTCCACCGAGCGACGGTCGCGACCCGTTGATGGACCGTGAAATTAATGTCGAGGATCGCGCGGCGAACGGGGGGAAAAAAAAGGTCGCATTGCGATGATCGCGGAGGAAATTACGCTTCGCCCGTGGAATTTCTTGCGATCGTTATATGGAAATTCGTTGCGTCCGTGATGGCTCCTCGAGGATCGTGTGAAATTGTTTCCAAGCGCGTGTCGATGAATATACTCTAACTCGAGTACTCTAACGACGCTCGGCATCGTTTATAAATATCGCGTTAAAACGGCTCGATTTGTCGCGGAGACTTTAATCCATTCGTATGGTAAACCTCGCGTGTCCCGATCGATCGTTTTATTTTCTAAACGAATTTTAATCGCGTCGCAGAAGTTTCCGAGAAGGAATGTGTAAAAATTCGCGACGAAAGGGAAATCCGCGAAAGCGAGTAAACCTGCCGGGCCGTGGCGCCTTTGAACTTTCACCGTGGCCGGATCGTTGAGAGATCGGTAGGTGAAATCGGCGGCGCGGATGATAAAGCAGAAGGCCGGAGACGACGGGGAGTTAGGAAACGGGAGATCGGGTTATAAATTTCGCGGCCCGCCCCCGGAGCCACGGCTCACGGTTATTTCACCCGGTCGACCGAGCGGCTAAAGCCGCTTTCCAACCCCATCTCCGCCGACGTAAAATCATATGTCCCCGATTACGAAGGTCTCCGGGCCGTTGAACCATCGAGGACGGGGTGAACTGCTTTTTCCCGGAGATATATCCGACTTTTAGGTCAGAGAGCCGTGCCGCCGGTGCCGTGGCTCGCTCGCGGACCCGTTCCTCCTCGATTAATCGCCGGTGATCCGATCCTCACGCGATTATTCCCCGATCGTTGCCACCGAGAACCCGGTCCATCCACGCGTCCCACGCCACCAGATCCTTTTTATCGCCTCTCCGATCCCAGTGTCGCGGTAATCCGATTTCCGTTTCGGGCCAGCTCCTCCGCACTGGTATCGCCAGTCGCTGCTGTTTTATCGATGTTTTACGACACCGATGGCAGAGTTCGATCGGTATAGCGTACTTCGAGGAATCGACGCAGCATCGAGACGCTCGAACTTTGCTTTTTTTCTTGGCCGCCTGCCGATTCTCGAATTTTCCCGATTTTTTGAAAGTTTAAGAATTTCTCGTATCTCAAATTATTCATGGATTATAAATTTACAATAGAAGTCCCTTCGCGTGTATTTTAAAATGCCAATTACCGAAAACATAACAACGCATTTGATTTAAAGTGGGATCTATGGTTTCTAATGAACTTGGTATTGGTGTCATAGTTTCCATTGATAGATAAGAAGTAAGGATTAAATTTAATCGTCGATTTCGACTCCTCTTCCGATTTCCTTTCGATAATACAGGGAATACCGTTCAAGTTTGACTGTAAATTATCCCAATTCCAATTTTCGTGTCTCAATTTTTAAATTCCTGACACGAAACCACCCCGATGTTCCTCATCCGTCAACTCTTTTCGTCTCTGCATCGGTCCCTCGAAATTCCTCCAAGATCCGGAGAATTGATCGCGAGAAGCTCGGAGCAAACACTCGAGGAGACATCCATTGCGGAAAATTGCGAATCGGACCGCGACGGAGGAAAGAGAGGAGCCTATCGAGTCTAGGGCAAAGGAAACAAAATGGCCGGCTTATCGGCCGGCATTAGGCGGCCTGTATCAGCGCGAAGAGTATCAACGACCGACAACGAGGAGCGAGCTCTCGGTGAATTTCGTTCTGGCCGGTTCATCGGCCTGTCCTTCGTATCTGGGCCGCTCCTATCCACCCATATCAGCCTCTTTATCATAATTCATGCTGGCCGAGTCGGTGCATTGTTAACGTGACGCGCGATCGCTCTCTCGCTCTCGCGTCCGTGTGCCGCTTCGTACGTGTGCAACAGCAGCAACACCGAGCATACAAGAGTCGCATAATTCAGATGAAAGTAAACTGCAGTCGAACGCTTTCGCAACGAGAGAGACCGTAGGTGAGGCCCCCGGTTCGTTCCCTCCCGTCGTTAATTCCTCTTCCAGTACATGGGCCCAAGTACGCGCCCAACTACCGGTTGCCCTTCGCTTCCGGTCGCCAGAAAATCGCTACGTTGGCTCCTAGGGTTGCTTAGATTCGAATTCAAGCAGGAAGGTTATTAAATCATTAAATAAATGAAATTCCTACCCTGGATGTAAGTTAAGAACACGATAATTACCCAAACTAGCCTCGTATAGCCTGAACTTTTATTTAATATCCTGTAACGAAGCTTAAAATCTAAATTACGAAAAATAGCAGTTAGAAACTCTCGGAAACCCTGTAATTGTACGATACCCGAAAAAATCTTCGTTCGAAAATTGATCTGAACTGCTCTATGAAACTCAGTGACGGAGTATTAGCCTTGTAAACCCTATCTTGACCCGATGGGTGTTGCGATCGCGGAAAGGGAAGAGACCGGGTTAATCGAAGCTAAGAGAGTCGGTGGTCGGTAATCCAGCCCTTGGATGTTTAATGGACTCGGGTGGTGCGAGAGCGGTGTCGACTGAACGCACAGGTTGTCTCGACCGGTTGAGTAAGCCAGGGAACGGTGGCTGTGGAGCGCGCGCGCGCTCGCGCTCGCTCGCGAGTGAGCGTGCATGACGTCAGAGCACGGTTGCAGCGCCCTAGATCGAGGGAGGTCACCGTGTGCCAGGCCGACGGCCCGGCGAGGTCGTACCCTCGGTCTCTCCGCGGCGAGTACGCTTTTCGTCTAGTCGTTTCTAGGTTAGGTTGGGTTACGTCTCCAGAACGTGGGAGGCCGGCGTGTGCAGCCTCGGAAATCCGATACGTTGTCTACTGTGCCGGCCTCTAGGTCATCCAGGTATCCGAGGTGCCTCTCCAGCGCCGATTTACACAGCCACCATGCTCCACTTGCCACCCTCGCTTTTCGGCCATTCACGCGCTCCGACGCCCGGCCGGGGATGCAGGTCGAGGATGACCGCGTACCGACGCCTCGTCCTGCCACGTCGCGCGCGCCTCTCCGCTCCGCGAGGATCGGCCAACCACCGAGTTAACGCGTTCCAACGAAAATAGATTTCGGGGTAAAGCCGACGTTGGTTCCGTTCTCGACGTTCCGACCAGTCTTACGAGTAAATAAAGCTAGATATTCGGTTAAAATCCTACGAATAGCAGGTTCGATACGCGGTTAAATTCGATTTTACAGTCGTTCTTCGTGGATTCGACGTTTCTGGTTCGCAATCGAGAACGCGTTGCTTCGAATGCTCAAAGGATGGCTCTCTTGTCCATTATCGTAACGTAGCGTTGATGCATTTAACGATGCTGAAAGAGCATATTTCAGGTATCAAAACCGAAGTGGATCGGGTCGGAGTGCAGCGTAGGGGTTAGGAGGATTCGCTAGCAGGTGCGTGATTGGGTGGTGTTGGAGAATGAATTTTTAGGCGATGCACATGTGGGTGCCAAGTGTGGTTAATGGTCCTGTCTCGGGATACAGCGGGAAATTTGTTCGTCATTCGTTACTGCGTGTTCCTCCATTCGTTACGAGTGTTTTCGCGTATTAAAAATCCTAGATTTAGAGTACGCTTTTTATTCCGCGATTATTCGCGCGTCGTATTCTATCCGGTGGGTCGGATGCCGTTTTCGGAACGAGAGTTCGGAATGGTCGGCTCTCTTGCCTGTTCTCGCTTTAATGAATCATCCGTGTAACACCTGACGGAGCGCTATAAATCTCGTCTGTCGGTGTCTCCTGTGGCAGCGAAAGTGTTAAATACCAGACTCGGTGAATGGGTTTTAACGAGCAGGGACAGAAGGTTTTACGCTTCTTCGAGAATCCGGTGGAGAAAGTTGGTTTAGGTAGGATCGCGTCGAGTGGTCGAATTATACGCGAGCGTATCACTGGCGCTTCGATTGGTTACACACGAGTGATACGGGGCTGGCGGATCTGTTGACAGTGATTTAATAATAGCAGATGGATATAGCATCGGTCAGGAAACAACGACCTCGGTCTATCATTCGTGCAGGAATAGACACTTGCCGATCGATCCTCGCTTTTTAAAGCGCTGTTCTCTGTACACCGCGAAGATCTGCAAACCACGACGTGCAAAATTTTGGAATCTCACTCGCGATATTTATCGAAACAACCCTTGGACCATCGACGCGATCGATGAAAACGAAAGCGAAGCGATCGAGGTGATTCCAAAAAATCGCTCTGATAGGATCTAGCCTTCATTGGGGAAATCGAGACCGATTCGAGGGATAACGAAAGGATTAAAATCGTTGATTGACTTTGAACCATTTACATTCGCCGTTTCGATCGTGAAAAAACATCTATCAATAACCATTATGTCGCGCGAGGGTCGAGGCGTGTTTCTGCATGAAAGAAACTCGATACACATCGTGGAATGAGAAAAGAAGCACAAGGTGGCTCGTCCAGGCCGAGAGATGATCGATTTCTTTCTAGCCTGTGTGTTCCCACAGGGAGAAGTTGGTGGCTCGATAGGTGTGAATTCAAGGATATTCGGCGTTCCGTGTAATAACCCACATAGGCCGATTTGCATACGAGATCTATTCATGCGCGGTCTCTACTCACTGGACTGTGAATCAAATGACTTATAGCGCAATCACGCGGCCGGGCGCCATGCGATAATCCGTCGATAAAACGAGACAGTCGTTGTTTTTTCATGCGTTCCAACCTCCCGATTTCATTAGCCGCTGATTCAGATCGGCGGCCATTTTTCCGCCGGCTTGCCGCCGGTGTCGACAACTTGCCAGCCGGCACACGTGTGTCGTTCCACCGATTAGAACTCCAGGAACGATAACCGATCGATTCCATCGGTATTCTTTCTTCTCGATCCTTCCAGCACGCTTTGGAATTCCTCTACGATCCTTCAATTTTCCCCGAAAATATGAAATCCGTCGAGCAGAGCGAAACGTAAGAAGAGCTTCGAGCTTCTTAAATTTCTAGAGCCACTTTCAGAGATCGGCTCGTACTTGCGTAAATATTTTCTCTTAATTGGAACTTAATATTACCGTAATCGGAATAAGATGTGCTCTTATAAATCCCTAGAAATTTTTAATTTTCTTAACAATTTTTCGTATTAATTTAAGAAAAATAGATATCGAGCACGTGGCAAGAAAAATCGCGACAAATTTTTAACGAAATAGGGATAGGGTTAACGTTAACAAACACAAGAACTTTACACAGCTTTACCAATTCCGCTCTATTCTATCAATCAAAATTTAATTCTCCGAATACATTAAATAACACGATTAAAGACTCCTGCTATAAAAGGGGTAGTTTTTCCTATTCCAATCTTTTCAATTTCTCACTCCTACTGGAATCTCATACCCGTGAGTCCGGAACGGGACCGGTGTCGAGGAATGGAGTCCCAAAAGCGACGTTTAATCCATTGTACAGCGAGTGGTAGCCTATAAATCATATCGAACTCGTTATCCGCGATCTCGATCGGGGGTGGTTTCGCGGCGTGGAGGGGGAGGCATGGGGAAAAAGCACGTAGACAGAAGGCACACGTGCCAAGGCTCGAAATAACGAGGGAAGGAGAGACACGGAGCGGCGATTCGCAGATATGCTCGCTCGCTCGCTGGCGCGCGCGCGAGCAGAGCGTAATGGCGGTGAACAATGACACCGTCTCAGGACGATCCATTTGCGACGACGGTGTGTCCCTCACCTATATTTAGGACAATGTAGGATATCGGCCCCGTGGACTTCCGTGGCCCCGACCACGCCGACGTGTTATACCGTGCGGTGGCACACATCGGGCAAATTGCGGAGCGTCACGGCGCGGCGCGGCGCTGGCTCGGATCGCGTTGGCCGATCGAGATCGAGACGTTGCGATCTCGGCTCGGAGAGCAGATCAAGTCGAACGCTGGCGGTGGTTAACGAGGATCGCGATTAAGCTGGATTACCGTGACGCGATTAGCCGTCTTGGAAAGTTTAATTGGCTAAGGGAAAGGGGGTATTTAGGGTCGCTGCGGATCTGCCAGGTTTAGAACGATATATATATTTTTCCTTTTTATTATCCGCTTTGATCCAGCTTTCTTAGAAATTTTCGAAGCTTTTCTAATTTAATCGCAACTAAATTTTCGCCATACGAAGATGATAACAGGTTTCTTAATTTTGTTAAATGAAATTCGAATGTTTCTCGAGATACAAAAGTATGCAGAAAATCTGTGAAATTTTCGGACGAAACTTTAGTATGTTGCAACGAGGGAACTGGTTGCATGCTTTTATTCTTACCGCTCGTTACGAGCCTGCAGCCGCATCGTGGAAAATGAACGGAGACTTTTATCGAGATAAATATATAATGGTACATCCCACCTCGTTTTCTCCTATCACTTTAATTATTACCGTCCACGTTATTAAGATACGCATCACGGCCGAGTAGCGCAGAGTTAACAGACGTATTTTCCTCGCCGCGGTTAATCTCGCTGGTACGCGAGAAATTAGTCGTCTGATCGATCTCGCAGCGGGTTGGTTAATAAAATAGAAAGAAAATTCGCTTGATCTCGGGTGCGGCCGAGCGAAACGAATACGTAATCAGGCCTCGATCTCCCTCCCCTAATTCGCCGTTCCATCCTTTTCGGAACGCGAGCGTGACGCAAGCACCCTGTGACATCAGCCAGTGACAGCCGCAGGCCTTTCGCATAACGGATTAACCCTACTCACGCGATCCCGAAACGTCGTTTCGAAGGTGGAAAATAAAGCGCGCGCAAAGGTCCTCGCTGCACCTCGCCGATACCAATTTCTCTTCCCCGTGGTGGAGAGCCACCACCGACTTCCGGGCCGCGCCGCAATTATCCGAAATAAGGCGAGTGGAAATTCGAGATGGCGACGGAACGGCCGGGGCCGGTGGAAAAAGCGAGCGACGAGGAGGATTAAGGGAAGAGGACGCGAGAGGTGGCTTCGCGATGGCCTGACCGGGGTGCAGAGGGACGCCGGGCGTCGCGGGGACAGGGAGGGTTCTGTCAGTGGAACAACGTACCGCCATGAACCCGCGACGACTCCGTGCACCGCGGAATCGCGTATCACGCGCGTCAAGTGCAACGATGCATTCACTGCAGATGCATGCCTACGGACACTCTCGCGTCTACGTGCACACGCGCCTGTGCACGCCTAGGCTATCTACCGGGTGTCTCGAACGCCTGTCCTCGCACCGATGCAACACTCTAGCTTTCGTTTTCTCGATTCGTCGATGTCAATTTTTACTAGGTTCCTCGCGCGACTGAGATTCGATTCAACGCGTTTTCGGGAGACAGAGTTGCTTGTTTCATAAGATTTAGTTAGGAATTTCGAGTGTATGGAGATGGAAGATCGATTATCGCGTGTTTTTCAAGGAAATATTGCAGATTGTTAGGTTCGTCGAATAACTGGTGCTTCTTGGTAATCTTCTAGATCTGGAAAGATGTATGATAGATCCTTGAGAGTTGTTTGTTGCACTACACAAATTTTACTTTTCGAGTTTCGAGGAGACCGAATTGCTCGTGTGATGGGACTTTAGTCGAGGATTTTTTGAAGACGTAAGCTAAGTCGCTGTAAATTTTTCACGAAATATCACGGAACAGTGGCATATTATACCTGAAATTGTCTTTTAAAGAGCGAATCGTCCGTTAGATGTAACATTGTCGTTGATTTTTCGGAGATACGAGACAGAAGTTGGATGTAAATCGTTACACGACTGATCGTCGCGATGCAGTTCGCATTCCCTTCGAAGCTCCAGCTTCTACGTACTTGGCGTCGTTAAATCCGAGCCACGAGGCGTCGTCGGAATAAAAGAAGCGAAACCTCGGGGATGCCGAGGTGGAGCGGGAAAAATGGTAAGTTTATTCGGCGAGTGGCAATTAACGCGAGGGCGAACGGACGTCGATGCCGAGGGAAGACGAGGGAGAGGCGAAGAGAGAAAAAAAGGAAAAAGGAGAGGATAGGAGAGGAGAGGAGAAATAGGAATGACGCTGGTGCCGCGAGGTATACGCGGTCGTGTTCCCAAGTGCAACGTTCACCGAGGCGCCTCAAGGNGCGAGTGGCAATTAACGCGAGGGCGAACGGACGTCGATGCCGAGGGAAGACGAGGGAGAGGCGAAGAGAGAAAAAAAGGAAAAAGGAGAGGATAGAAGAGGAGAGGAGAAATAGGAATGACGCTGGTGCCGCGAGGTATACGCGGTCGTGTTCCCAAGTGCAACGTTCACCGAGGCGCCTCAAGGTTCCCCGGAGAAGAGAAGGCGCGCGCGAAACGCTTCTGATCGGTATCGACGAAAAGAATCGCGCTGTCAAGTACGCGGGCATACGACACCGTCCCACGGTCCTGTCGAAGGACTGCGCGCACTTGTCGTCACCGTTTAAATGTTATCCCTCCATTAAGCCAGCAGAGGTTATGATTTCGTGGCTATTCTTAGACCACGGGCAGAACAATGCAATCCGCGGATCGATCGGAGCTGCTACTCCAGGAGAACATCGCGTATTTGCTCGCAGATTAGATTACTCTACTACGATGGAATTCGTCTCGCCGACTCTCTTCATCAGCCACGCGAATTTTCTTTGTTACTCGATCCGCGATCTTGCGTTTTTCCTATTATTCTCGTCCAAAGTTCTCGGACTCTCGTAAAATTCGATTTTCCCATTATTTAGAGAGCATATCGTATTTGGTTTTTATTTGGAAGATCTTCCTCCGTTCCGATAAAATTTAAAAATCTCTTCTTTTTTTCCTGGTTTTTTTTGAAGTCGAGAACGAGAGGAATATTCGCTGTGACAAAGTTCTCGACGTTGGATCGGAGATGCGGCTTTGAAACGGTGGAAAGTGCAGGTTCCCGCGTAATCTGCGGCCTGCATCTGTTTAAAGTGGCGAATAATGCTCATTGTTCGCATGCGTCACGATCGATGCGCGATCGGCTCGGTTTCTAATAAACCGGCCACGCTCGTCCCTTTCCCTTATTACGCTCTACATACGGTGCTAGATGAACGTTCAGATTAGCCGGTGTAAGCCAGGCGAACGAGCGAAACACGTCTTGGGAAATCTTTCGTTCGCGTTCCTGCCGCTCGAGTAGTGAAAAAAAAATCGGGTGGACCGATCGACGTTGGCCAATCGAAAATATCCACCCCTTCCCGGTCGTTCTTTCTACTTCGTTTCGTTATCCACCGACCTATCTACTAATTACCGCAATGGCCTAACTCGTGCTCCGTTCCGAAATATCTATTCTACATCTGTATTAATTAAAAAATTCATTTCACCGCAATTACGTTACCACGATTGCCTTTATTTCCATTTTTTTCGGACAATCTATCGAATTTTATGATAAAAGATAAGCCTTCTACGCGAGAGTTAAATCATTTTTATAATTGACTCGTTTGAATTAATATTCTCGTTACGCGTTTAACGAATTCTTGGTCCACGAATCCAAGAGGAGGTTCGACGAGAGTGATTTCCAAACACCGAGGGAATCCAGGTGTAAAATGGCGAGTATTCGCGGTTTCGCAATGGAAATAATCGACAATGGTAAATACCTCGTCAAAAGATCGTCGAACAACGAAAGGAGATGTCGGAGATTACGTCAGTTAATGAAATGGCGGATCAGCGAGAATAAGACAAACGGTATTTTCAGAATAGAGTCAGAGGCCGATTTAGAACGAATCGACGTGGTAT
Organism: Euglossa dilemma; assembly: GCA_002201625.1. NCBI lineage: Eukaryota > Metazoa > Arthropoda > Insecta > Hymenoptera > Apidae > Euglossa > Euglossa dilemma. Next base: position 6,472,921 of record NIJG01000123.1, read on the forward strand.
TTATGCCAACGCGGGAGACAATGACTGAGGTGCGCGATTTTGCAAAACGCTGGGGCGACGTTCGCGGTCTAAGGGACCTGCAACGCACCGATTTCGCCATAAACCGGGCCCGATATTTCTGCCAGACGGTAGCCTTACCTGCCGTAATTTGTCCCTGCCTTAGCCGCTTAGCGTTTCGCTCGCTTATTATCCGCGATTGCGCCGTTTACCCGCTCGGCGTGCCGCAACCGCTGCGGCAGGTGTCTTTTCGCGATCGGCCGTTATTTACGCGAAATGAAACACGAATTCGAAGCGTGAAAAAGCCGATACTGGGTCCTATCGGAAATATTTATCGCCGACCAACGATTATCACCTGCGTGTAACTTCAATCGATCTACCATATTTTCTCTTTTCCAATTTACGCCACAATTTTAGCAATTTTCGCGACGATTTTCTCGAACGTCTATCGCATTTGTTTGTTCCTTATGTCTCCACTCATCGTTACTTTCGGTTAATTAGCTGCTATTAACGTACACGGTGTACACTCGCGAGAGCATTCGAACGCCGTGTTTCAAAGAAATCTTCTGACCCGAAAACTCCGATTTTAATGTAAATTTCGTTGCACGTAAACGAATTACACGGGGAGTAATTTTTTCGTCGATAGAAGATGACTTCGAGAGAGTTAAATTTAAATTTTCGAGATCATTTTGTCTCTTGTCTTCTATAAGGAGAAATTTTTATTTAGAAATATCATTAAAAGTTAAGTATCTTTCATTTCGAAATATTAGAACAACGGTTGTACTCGCGTGAATAATTTGCGAATAAGAAAAATTGATTCGCTCGGAGTATTATTTCACTTTGGAGTACTTTCTAGAAATACGTACGTCGTTAGAATTACTTTCGCGAGTCACTGTGTATGAAACAGGCCCGGAATAGGGATTAAAGAGTAAGGACAGTCGCGAGCGAGAGTAAAATGTCAGATTGCGTTACGCTTTGGAAAATAGCAGGATAAATAGTAAACGGGAGAGGCAACGGTGGGTAAGCGGAGATCCGATCGGTATTTGACAGGAGATCGCTGGTATTCGACTTTCTCCTACGACACGTCAATTGTCTTTCGCATTCGAATCGATTCTGCCTCTCGTTCCATTCATGATAAAAACACACTGCCGTTCATTCATCCAGCCTTCTCGTTTTGCATCGCTTTTTTTCCAGCCATCGGTTGTACGCGCGTGTTCGCGGTCTCTCTCTCTCTCTCTCTCTTTCGCGCGCACGCTCTCCCGAACATTCCTGCATTAATATTAATCTCTGTACGTGTTACGAAACACGCAGGATTCGTTGGAACCCGGACGAAGAACGTTATAGACCGATTTACCATGTGTTACCGAATGCTTCTGTATAAGATACGTCGGAAAATACGGTGACCTGTCAATTTTTGGTGGTGAAGATGACTAAAGATTGATCCTAAATCAAAATAGGAACGAGTAATATATTTTGTTAAATATAGAATCACAATCTTCTTTGTTGAACCACCGATGCTAATTTATCGATGGTTTATTCGTCTAAGCTACACTCTGATTCTTTTTTTATTCTAATTCTTGTCCTAACTTTCTCTACCATAGTCCTTCCATTCGATCCTCTCTCGATTCGCTTTTATTCTAAACCTTATTCTGACTTTCTCTGCCATAGCCCTTTCATTCCATCTTCTCGCGATTCTCTTTTATTCTAATTTGTAGCCTAAATTTCTCTACACTGCCTTTCCATTCGATCCTCTCGCGATTCTTTTTTATTCTATATCTTATCCTAACTTTCTCCACCATAGTTCTTCCATTCGATCCTCTCGCGATTCTCTTTTATTCTAATTTTTAGTCTAAATTTCTTTGCCATAATCCTTCCATTCGATCTCCTCGCGATTCTATTTTATTCTAAATCTTATCTTAACTTTCTCCACCATAGTTCTTCCATTCGATCCTCCCGCGATTCTCTTTTATTCTAATTCTTATCCTAACTTTCTCCTCCATAGCCCTTCAATTCGATTCTCTCGCGATTCTTTTTTATTCTAAATCTTATCTTAACTTTCTCCTCAATAGCCCTTTCATTCGATCCTCTCGCGATTCTCTTTTATTGTAATTTTTAACCTAAATTTCTCTACCATAACCTTTTCATTCGATCTTCTCGCGATTTTCCTTTATTCTAATTCTTATCCTAACTTTCTCCTACCATAGTCCTTCCAATAGATCCTCTCGCGCGCGGTCACTTTCGTCCCGTGTCCTCGAGTCGCGCGAAGAGTTACGGGAGGAAACGGGAATTATGGGTGAGATAGGAGCGATCGGGGAGAAATCGAGGGAGCAACGCGTAGTTTCGAAGGTAACAGCCTGGTACACCGATATCCCCGGCGAAGAAGTGATGCAGGTCAGTGGCTTACTCCTACGCAGATGCACCCACACGCGAGGACAGGCGCGCACGTGTGTGCAACGCGCGATAACAGCCGGTCGGAAAAAAGTCGAACGTTGCTCCTTCGAGATACTGCTCCGAGCGTGTGTACATAGTGCACGGGCTATGCATAGCTATGCAACGAGCAGTACTCGCGATAGCCGAGCGCAGAAGAGTTTCGATTATTCCCTGTCCCCGGTATCGCACCGTCCTGTCGGAATTTCGGAAATATTTTTCCACGATTTCGCAAATATTTGAAGTAACAAGTTGCAGCGTCGCGTTCGAGGGATCGTAGATTTATATTCGAGCGGAAAGCATATATCTGCGATTAAATTTAATAACAAAGAGGTATATATAATCATTATTATGGTGATCGTGTTATCGTATAACATCGGAAACAATTATCGCAAAATACCACATAGATTCAACTAAACGTCAGAAACTATTATCGTAAAATTACATAGTACTTGAAATTAATTTACTATTAGAAGAGTAGAAAAGTAAACGAATTACACTGTGAAGAAATAGAAAATAAAAATAT
>NIJG01000123.1:6479084-6510272 GCA_002201625.1 Euglossa dilemma
CCAGGATCCGACGTTTTCGCGATTTTTCTCCCTTGGTCTCCATCTTTCGTCGAAAACGTCTGTGATGCCGCGAGGATCCGATGTTTTCCGATTTTTCTCTCCTGATCTCCTTCTTTCGTTGAAAGCGTTCGCGATGCCGCGAGAATTCGAGATTTCTCGGATCCGTGATCTCGATATTTTTCTCTTCGTGAGAAACCTCCAATGAAAAGTGTTTGTAACAACGAGACGCAAAGTTTTCGAGATTTGTAGGGTTAATCTCGAGATTGGATACAGAGTGATTGCAATAGGATGAATTATCGTAGGTTTCCAGAATCTCGATGATCGACAGGTGTCTTCAAGAAATTTTAAAGAAATTCTTTTCTCCGATTTGGGTTAGTTTCAATCAGGTGTCTACGATGTCATTAACACTAGATTTACGAGACCCGTCAATTTGACGGATAGGTTGCTCCAATTATACAATATTAAGACATTTAATTAACCTATATTAAGTTTAATAATATTGTAATTGTTCTCAAATTAAACTCGTCTTTTTTTCAAAGAAAATACGTAGCTTCCTCAACTTTTAAATATAACAAATGTCCCTAGAAACAGGTATACAGAAAACGTTCGCAAACTTAGTGTTAGGGATTAAGATGTCGGTGTTTAACGCAAAAGAGTCTTCTTAGCGTTGTGAACGCGTTATCACGATAAGATATACGTCTATGACACCACGTGGAATCCTTGTATCCTCTCTTACCGTTTTCGGAGATTCGTCGACTCGATTTTCAACGCGAAGGAGCCCTTTCGGGCTGAAATTCACGAGACTGCCGATCAAACGCGAATATTCCATCGCTTTTCGGCCACGCTTGTTTTTCTTCCACATATTTCCCCGTTGGAACGTATTTTCGTGCTCAGATGAGCGGAGTAGGGGAACGCTATTAGAGTCTAGAGGTAGACCCGCGAAGCGAATCGCATCGGGAAAAGCAGATTCGTCCTTTTCGACGGAGGACTAAACCTGCGAGACTCGATTTTAAGGCTCGCGAGTCTCGAACGAGACGAGACGCTCTTTGATGTCGATCCGTCTCGCGGAGGACGTGAAATATGAAGCAGGCGTGATGTAAAATTTTCAAGCGCAACAATATCCCGAAAGATTCGCCGAGCAAAGCGTTAGAACCGGGTCAGGCGATAATCAAGCAAAATCAAACTCCCTTCGCGAATCTCCGAACACTTGTATAATTACTTTCGAAACACCTAAACCAATCGAAGTATCAACTAAAAATCGATCAGTTCGATCGACGACGATCTAGACTCGAGTTTAAAACGGAAATCGCTATAACCCTGCGATCGATCGATCCGCAATTTAACATCGACAACATCGCGCGAACTTTGGCGAACTTTGACCTCGGTTAAAAAAGGAAGCCCGGTTCAGCGACTCTTTTCGGATAGTTCAAGGTTTAAAGCGTCGGAAATAATTCCTACCGATCTAAAGTATTCACGATAATACCTCGAAAGGAAGCTACGCGATTTAATCCCTTGGCCTATAACCACGAGCGAAACTCGTGGTAAAGAATTTGTGCCATAAGCGAAAACCACGAGTCTGGCTCGTGGTAAAGAATTTTTGCCATCAATTAATCACGATTATGACCTAGGCGTCTAATAAATACTATTTGTCGCCAAGCGTTNATTAATACTCTTTATGACCAACCAAGATGACACAGAAAAACAGAAGAGCCGAAAAGATGAAGATCTGATCAACCAGATATGAAATATTCCTAAAGTCGAATTTTGAATCACAAGTCTCACAAATGAGAGATCAATATCATCGACTCTCTATGACTAACCACGATCACACAGAAACATAGAAGAATCGAAGGGATGAAGATTTGATAAACCAGACACGAAATAATCCTAAAGTCAAATTTTGAAACAGGAGTCTCACAAATGAGAGATTAATGCTCTCTATGACCAACCAAGATGACGCAGAAAAACAGAAGAGTCGAAGTGATGAAGATCTTATCAACCAGATATGAAATAATCTTAAAGTCAAATTTTGAATCACAAATCTCACAAATGAGAGATTAACCCCTTAGCCTATAACTACGAGCGAGACACGTGGTAAAGAATTTGTGCCATAAGCGAAAACCACGAGACTGGCTCGTGGTAAAGAATTTGTGCCATCAATTGATCACGAATATGCTCTAAGCATCTAATAAATACTATTTGTCGCCAAACGTTGTTTATTATTTCACAATTCTTTTTGTAGCCCCGAAATATACACGCCACAAGAATTATACATTTTGCTCCAGTTTAGGCAAACAGCGAAACAGTTAAATGACACGTCGCGCGACCGAACTTCTTGTCTATTATGGCTCGTACAATCAGCAGATTGCGTGTATAAATTTCGAAATGAAAAAATTTCGAAGATCCGAAAACTCGTCGTGTTTTTAACACTAGGTTTACAAGTGGTTTTTGTATACCTATTTCTACGGACACCCATCAGATTTAAGGGTAAAGGAAACCACGTATTTTCTAAAAAAACAAACGATAGGTTTAATTAGAAAATAATCGCAACATTAACAGACTTAATATAAGTTAATTATATCTGTTAACAGGTTGAATGCCACGGAGGTCACCGGTGACCGGCACTTAATTGGTCTGTGACGCCATGGGGGTCACCGGTGACCGGCGTGCCCAGATCGATGGAAGTATATATAATTTAAACAAATGACAATTCTTATAATTTAATTGCATTCCAGCGCCACGGGGTCACTGGTGGCCCACATAACTCATTTTATCTGCTGCAAATAATATTTCAGCATAATATGCATCGCATAATGAAAAGTTGGCGCATTCGGCAAACCATCAAAAATGCGTCTGACAGTCAACGTGTTAATATCGTATAATTGGACCAACCGATCCGTCAATTTGACGGGTTCCGTAAACCTAGTGTTGATACCGATATGCGTAGCCTCGGGATCGAGCTGTTGCTCGGGTTCACGGATGAACACGCACCCGGTGACCGAATTTTTCTCGCCTTTTTGCAGCTCGCACGCGTTACCCAACGAGGACTAACCGAGCGTTGCGCAATCTCCCACGGCTTTGCGCAAATTGACAATCGGTCGTCCCTGCCTGCAGAGGAATTCCATAGCAATCTCGACGATACTCGGCCGCGTTTCTTTTCCACCTCCGACGGGAATGGGGTGCTCGAAGCCGAGTGTCCGAGTTATCGTGACCTTGGCACGGTGAAATTCGACGGTGAGGTCGGGGTGTTGCGAAACCACGCGTCCAATCGAGCAGCTTCGATCGGGGTAGACTCGATCGATCCTCGAGATTGTTGCACCTATTCGCGAATCGCGAGATCGCGTCGAAATGATCGACGCATCCGCGTTCGGCGTCGCAGGCTGCGTCCACAACGAGCTTTATCGCCTCGTTTCTATTCCGGAAAAATTCCCCTTTTTTCTGTCTTTTCGCTTTGAGGATACGGACAGGGTTTTTCCAAATCCCGCACTTTTCCGAGGTGGCGGTGGATTTGATTGTAGTTTTTACCATCTTAACACATATGACCGGCAACGGTTTCTCCCGTGACGCCACGGTGGTCATCGGTGACCGGAGCCTTTCAACTTTTTACAATTGTAAAAAGCTAAATGAAAATCGAGAGTTAGCGTATTTGAATATGGCCGATGTATAGAAGATACATTGAAATAAAATGTGCCCTATTGAACGATTAAAATTTTTTATTAGAACAATAAAGAATAACAAAATGTTAGAATAAATCTTGCATCTAACGGTGCACTTTGTTAAAGCACTCCAAACATAAATGCGGCACACCAATACAATCCGGACAATAAGTGGTCACCTTCTTGGTCTTATTTTTAGCAATTTTTCACCCAAATAGTTTGGAATTTTTTTTCTAACATTCCCTGCAAAATTTTCGTTCCAGGTACGCTCGTCCTTCTTTTTTTTTGCAATTCGTGCCGTAATCTTCGTCGAACCGTTACTAAGGCGCCACGGTGGTCACCCGTGACCACCAGTAAGAGAAACGCTCCATTTGATAAAAATATTGCCTTCTAACATCGATTCATTATTATTTTGCCATTATATGCTTGGAATAATAAAAATAATGGCGTCCTGGGCGAAACATATGATTTCGGCGTGGCAGTCAAAGGGTTAATGCGAAAGCTGGTGTGCCATAATGGCGGGGTACGGTGTGGACGCTTCGACGAGCCCTGAATATCGCAACAATATCTGTCTTTTCGCTTTTATTTTATTTTCTGACAGATCGTCGCTTGGGAAAATACGAAGCCGAGGATTAAAATAGTCGAGTCGATTCGAGTTTATTTGACGAAAGAATTTTATATATAGTATTTCGATGATGCTTTTGCTTCGTCGTTTCACGTTTGTTCGGATCGTTTTCTTGGTTATGGTTATTTATTTACAATGGTGTCGCGCGAGCGTCGAGGATATTTTTCTCGGTAATTTATGGCACGAAAAATTCCAACGGAGGTTTATCATCGGATACACATCGCGATCGGATAAATTCCAATTGTTCCGAAATTCGCGTAACCGGCTGATACGTAATTTTTCACCGGAAATTCGGATTTATCGCGCGACTCGCGTAGCTTGGTAAATTATTCGGTGCTCGCATTGAAATATTTATCACCGTGCGATATAATTTACCCCGGCGAATTGTTTTCTTTTTTACCTCACGCTCGCGTCACAATCAAGGCGCGGTTGCAACTGCAATTTCCACCGAAAATTTCCCTGTTAATATTACAGAGAGCAGCGGCTATTAACGTATCTGCCCTCGCAACGTTACGAATGCAATTACAGAAAAACGCATCGCGGTTTATCTTCCGTCCTCTAACCTGCTGCATATCGATTAAAGACACTCCTGTTAATTAATCGAGCAATGAACAACGTACCGACACTTCGTTCTTCGACCTAATAAAATTCGCAGGACACAATTTTCCACAAAAGAAAAATCTCGAAATCTCTTGTACTTCAAAATTCATCTAAACCCGAAAAACCTGAAGCGAAAACTAGATTTAACTTTCCGCGCTTGTAATTCTTTTCCAATTTCCAATAATTATTGCTTTAAATATTCCTTCTGAAATATAAATATATTCCCAGTGACAACCAGGTATTTCGTAGAATTCTTTAATAAAAATTTGATTTTAATAAAAATTTATCTCGTTAGTTACGCTACGCTCGACAAAGAGCTCCGAACGGGAACGATTAAACACGGTGAAAATCGGTAGATATGACATAAAAAATATGAAATATATAATTAAACATGCACGTAGACGGAATTACATTTCTATTTCGTTGATGAAACACAGCGTGAATTCTCCGCGTGAAATTAACGACACAAAAGTCCGTAGCCATTCGTCTTGGCGCGTTTAACGACTTTGGTGTAAGATGGTGCACGTGTTCGTGTAACGAGATGTAAAAATTTGGTTACGCGCGTCCGTGAAATTTACGATCGCCTCGAATGACACCTTACGCGAGCGTCGAAAATACTCTGACGTTATACAACGGTCGCCGGGCGTCGCGGCGCGCCGTGTGAACCCGGCTTAAAGTCAGGCTTGCCCTTTTCCATGGTAATTAATCAAACTCAAAAGACTCTAACCAGCCGCTACTTCGCGTGTTAATGATATCCCACGAGCGAGGCCCGGCTATCACAGCCGCTCTAATTGCCGGCCTATGTAAGGCTGTCGGGGATCGCATTCGTCAAAGGTCGACGTCGACTGAACACGGAACGATCCTGATCCCAATCGAGATTATTCCCCATCTGTCGACAAGTGCCACGGTTCTTTCGTCAACCCTCGATCCGCCTCTCGTGGCTTTTCCATTCCATTTTATAATAATTCGGATTAATTCGACTGTGTTGCAAAGCAATGGCAATGGTTGCTGTCGATATCGATACTATCGAGATCTACCGGGTCGAAAGATCTGGAGATGGAGAAACGAGGACTGAAGAAATTAAATTAGAGAAAAAAAATGTCGGAAAATTTCTGATATGTGTAATGAAGGAAAAATCGGAAAGTCAAGAGATCAGAGTGATAGTTCGAAATATTGAGATTTTGATTAAAAATTTGTAATTACTCAGATTACTCAGTAAACTATCTTGCGTTGATAATGATCGATATTGGGTTTACCTGGTGTGATAGAACGAATCGACGAAATAAAATTTGGTATACAAAGAATTCTTTTGATTCGTGATGTGTTATTTAGTATCGGAATCTTTGAAAATTCTTCAGTATTTAGAAACATAGTAAAAATAACTATAGTAGTTCGAACGCGTGTCGAAAATATTGTAGAAAGGAACGGTTAGAATTCTTTTTATTTAAAAGGTACTAGATTCCAAATTTACTTCTTATCACTATAAATAACCCTTTGACAGGTCAAAATAAACAATTCCATTTTCCTTCCAAGGTTTTCCAAAATTCTAAATTTTAAACACCTTCAAACGATAAGCATTCATATAACAACAACACATCCACAAACCTCTCAGAAGAATTAACATAAAATCAGATCTAATTAAAAAAGAAAAACAAGTATTTAATTTTTCCAAAATAAAGTAAACGATTGTTTTTCGATTCGGTGGCTCGAATAGATCGTCCAATGGAAAATAGAATATTAATCCACATCGGTGATACCCTGGACCCACCCCGATGGAATTGAAGTTGCGTCCGCCTCGGAGTCCGAGTGATAAATGCGGTCCCCGCGCGAAGCCGTGGGCCTTATATAGGCGACGGTCGCGCTACCTTCGGAGGTCGCGCGGAAACGCGCGGTCCTCGTCAGACGTAACTTATCTCCCGTAATAGTCCATAATTTATCAATTTTTCTCCATGCTTACCGCGCACCTACCATCCCGACGATTCGTCGCGCCGATAAATACGATAATTCGTAAACCTCACGCTGGACAAGGCGGTTAAAATTCACACTTGCATCACACACGCGTGGATTGGTCGCACGTGCGCCAGACTCGTGGCCGAATTCGCCACTCAAGTTCGCAAAGGACGCAACGAAACCGGTAATCGTTTTCGCAATCGGTATTCGCCGAAGTTCGATAAGGAACTATTCCTAGGCTTTTAAATTAACTATCTCCCAGCCGGCGATATTCCGGTCTGACAAACGCTCGACGAACCGCAGATTTATAACCGCGTTGGGTTTAATTTATCGATTTACCTGACTTTTATCGCTCGACGTTCAGGCAAACACAGCGCGGACGGCAGAGAACCGATCTCCTTCGTCTGCGTTTCGCTTTTTTTTCCCGGCAGAGACGCGAGATTTTCTCGAACGGAAAAATTCGCAACGTTTCGTCGTTCGACAGGAACGAATTTACCACGGTTGCATTTGCACGGTTTAATTGATCGCGCGGGGCCGTTGGAGATCGAGATCGGGCCTCGGAGGTGTTAAATATGGCGGCGCGCAGAATCGTCGTCCCGAAGTTTACGAGCCACGGGACGCGCAGGGGTTAACTTTCCGGCAAATTCAATTACACTTTCGCGCTCTTCGCCACCCGGTCGTAAAGGGAATATCGCAGGTGAACTGGCGATTCCGGAGGATGTCGCTTTTCCGTGAATTCGTCGCACGTTTACGTGATGCACGCTTGGGAACGAAGAGAGGTTAGTGCTCCGATTATGCGTAAAATCGGCAATTTTTTTCTCGCGTTGTACGCGGATTTTATTCTTTTCGCTTTTAGTGGAAGGGTTTGTATCGATTTCTTATTTCTGTTAATTAGCGTATTATTGGAAGCGAATGAGTCGTACTAGAGTAGATTGAGATATGGATATCGATAGTAGGAAGATTGAAAAGAAATTCGTTTTAGTAAATTTCAGTGTTGTATAAATGCGATTAAAATTGGGAGATTCGAAAATTTTAATCGAGAAATTATCGATCTTTGACTTACTGTTACTTTGTAAAATAATATCGTAGAACGGTCATCTTAGACTCATTTTAAACCCTGAAACATATACTTTCGCGTCCCTGAACGGAAATTTCTCAAAGACTTTCATACCAAAGCATAGAGTAGAAAAACAAAGCCAATCTTTTCCCGACAAGATCTAGTACTTTCAAATTACTCCACGTATTCTAATAATTTTTTTTCTCAATTGATTTTACACTGCGCTTATATATCGAAGTCTCCTCTCTCCAACGACACCTTAAAAATCGATCTGCAATTTTTTCCCGCGGAGTTATCGAATTTTAAATGACAGGTGTGCGGAGGTACCGTTTAAAGTACACTCGTGTCCGTACAATAACAAAAGTATAACAACTTGCAGACATTTCTGACCAGCAGTAAGAATGGTTTACTACCTGAAAATGCAAAAAAGGTGGTAGCACGGTTTAAGCGCGTTAAAATGCTCTCGGCGTCCCCACCACGGGCTGTCATTATTAAGACATTCGCCGGCGTGTAAAAATCGGCTGGCTGCGATCAAAGTACGAGGAACGACGTATCGAACAACGCGGCCAATCAACTGTGCGCAACGTTCGAGAAGGTTGTCAACCTTTTCCACGACTTCGCCGATTACTCGAACCGAACGAAAGCAACAACAATCGCTCGGCATCGAACCGCATTCCCCTCTGCGTTCTACATTATTAAGAGCGTCTGGCACGACGAATCAATTTGCTCCGCCGTCCAATAGATCTCCGATACTTGGCGATCTTCCCACGACGGCGGTGGTCCGCGGGATAATCGCGAAACGGCTCGTACACCGCTAATTAATCGGCATCCACGTAAACGGCCGCGTAAGTAAAGGTTGCCCCGATCGTCACGATCCATTATCGTTAAAGTCCAGCTGCCGATTTACAGCCAACCGATCACGCGATTTCCCGATGAAACGTCCGAAAATTGGTAAAACTTAAAAGGATCCTCGGAAATTTACGATCGATGGGTTAGGTTATAATTAAAACTCGAAGCGTAGCTCTTCGCTCGGTATCGTTTCCGAAAATTGTTCTTGTAATTACTCGGATCTAAATGCACGCATCTCTCATTGATCACTGATATCTTTTTAATAAAATCTTGGGAAAGTTGAAATCCTGTAAAGAAAATATATGAACCCGAAAAGAAACGATTAGTAAGAGGATAGGTTTGAATATTGAACGAAATTATTAGCTGAAATAGAGCATTTCTAATGAAGAATGTTAAGTGGGAGTTTATTTTGTAAAATAAAACCTTTTACGGATTTCTCGATGGTTTATTTCTCGACAAAGCTTGCAGAATAGGTTACTATATAAGTATATAATCTCACGAAATAAAGAACTTTCCGTAAAAATGCAAAACACGCGTAGAAAGTGCGGTCGGAGGTTTGTTTTTAAACTTCGATTGGTAATTAGCTGCTCAGTGGTACAAAATAATTAGAACCAGGAACATTGATAGATTCGGAACACTCTCGGCTAACTTGTCGCAATTTCCTTGCTTTCCACGTAATACGTTAATTCGTCCAAAAATCGTGTCTTTTTAGAAACTCGTGTTTTCCGGAAACTGAGGCGTAACGGAGAAATTTCTATTCCGCATTCGCGTTCGAGAAACCGGACTCCTCGGGAACCGCCTAACGCGCATTACGGATCAGAGAAAAAGTTAAAAATTCGTCGGCCAGCGTGGCTGAAAGAATCTCCGCGGCAGAAGCGGGAAGGAAAGCGAGAAAAGTGGGTAATAAAGTTAATCGAGTCCGGCGGTTCTTAATTCGAAGTATACACAAGAATTACGCAATCCGCGAAGCATTAGAAAGTGGATACCGGTTACATGATCGGCGGCGCGTGCAGCTCGCGGCAGATTTTCTTCTTCTTCTTCTTCTCCTCCGACTTTTTCTTCTTCCTCTTTAATTTAGGCGTTTGGGCCCGGGCCCGTGCACCTCTAAGAGTTCCAGCTGGCTCGTTGCGCAACAAACGTCAACAAACACCGGTCCGAGAGGTTTTCGGCTGCTTTGACGAATTTCACCTCGATGCCGATCCTAGGGTGCTAAACGAGGATTGGGAAACCGGCAGCGTGAAAAGAGGAAGTCGAAGAGAAAGTGGTGGAGGAAAGCGAGGGAGAAAACCGCGGGAAAACGGAAAATTTTGAACATCGTGTCGCTCTCGGTCATTGATCCTTGATCGAGTAATTACCTATACAGAAAGATTCAATTACCTATACACAAAATTTTGAAGATATTTCTGGTCCAAATGCTCTTAACCACTTCTCTAGATTTTTACTTTTGTCGAGGTAAATTTAAAATATTTCCAATTTTTGTTATTCCTGGTAGACCATTCTCGAACATTCTATTTCCATTTTGTAATCCATTCTATCGTCCTCGTTCCGAGTGTTTCTACTATATCGATCCCTGTTTCAAAAATACTCGTCATCGAGAAGGTTTAATTACCAAAATTCAACGGTCGAAGCACGAAAATGGCGCGATAAAAGAGCCTTATGTCTCCGCTCGATCACTTAGTCGGCCCTGTTACGTATACGGGCTCGTATAGCTTGGACGAGGCGATCGAAAGTAGAATGCACAATAATAAATGACATTTGCCATGCTAGGACGCACGTGGCCGTTGGACGAGCGGGGCATAAGGCGAAAGGTTGTCGGAAAATCGGCGGCTATTTAATTACCGGCCAATATCTGGCGCAGAATGTGGGTAACTGGGTCTCGTCCCTGTTTCGCAAGCAGTAGAAGCGTAGGCCTGGCCGAGGTAGGTTGACTGGAACGTTCGGGCCGGGAAAGTGTAGCCTACATCCAAAGTTGGAAACCAGGCGAGATACGCGGCCGTCGATGCGAACGGAGCTGGACCGATCGTTCCAACCGGATGTCCGATTTCACCCTGACGACTCCTCGCTGTGAGAAACAACACCCTTTCTTCTAAATCCCTCTACGTTTATGATTAATTAACAAGAAAAAAGAAACACGATACATCGAACACGAGAGGTTTGATTTACACGGATAACTTTGAGGATTCGTTATTATACGAAATAATACCCTTTCTTCAAAATCTAGCTACGTTTTCGATTAATTAGAAAATGAAAAAAAGATAACTCGAATCCGAGAATCAAATGGTCGTTCGATAAATGGAACACGAGATCTTGGATTTACACGGATAACTCTGAGGATTCGACGCTGTGAGAAGTGACACCCTTTCTTCGAAACCCCTCTACGTTTACGATTAATTAAAAAAGAAAACAAAACACGATTAATCGAACGCGAGATGTTCGATTTACACGGATAACTCGAAGAATTCGACGCTGTGAGAAATAACACCCTTTCTTCGAAATCTCTTTACGTTTACGATTAATTAAAAAGTGAAAAAAGGATAAATCGAACCCGAGAACCACGTGGTCGTTCGATAAATCGAATGCGAGATCTCCGATTTACACGGATAACTCTAAGAATTCGACACTGTGAGAAATAACACCCTTTCTTCTAAATCCTTTTACGTTTACGATTAATTTCTCCGAACGCGAAGTTTAATTTACACAAATAACCCTGAGAATTCGTCGCTGTGAGAAGTAACACCCTTTCTTCTAAATCCATCTACGTTTATGATTAATTAAAAAATGAAAAAAATAACCTGAGAACCACGCGGTGGTTCGAGTCCGAATACGTTGTTACAAAGAAGAAAGAATCGAAACGGGAACGAAATATTAAGAGTTTATGGCGATTGCGGAGCGGCGGGAAATTTGAATTTCATAAGAGCGGCGTTCGGCGGGTAGATCGGCCGGTTGGTGGAACGGAATCGGACATGGGGAGTCGGTGACCGGCGCGGCGCGGCACGGCGCGGTGCGCCGCGCGCGCATACCAGCGCGGCTCATTGAGCAACCGCGTGTGCAACCGGCGGCTGCATGCGCGAGGTTGCATGCGCGAGGCTGCATCTGTCGGTGCCGGGAGCCGTGCGAGAGCAACCATTACGCGACGCAACGTTTTCGAAACACCTCCGCGCGCGCTCTCTTTTCCCGCTGCGCCCGATCCGCTCGTGGGAATATATTAAATTAGAGGCGTAAACGGATCGATGCTCGTTACGGTAATAAAACCGCGATTCCACGCGAAATCCACCATTGGCCGACGCTTCGAGCGTCCTTTTCGCTTTTTCCCTTTCCTCTTCGATTTTCCTCCGGTCGTCCACCGATATTACGGTTGATAGAGTTTTAATGCACCGGAGATTTGCGATTCGTCGCGGCGCGGATAAGGATTACTCGCGGCTCGGAAAACAGAGCGTCGTTGGAGATTCGCTGGAAAATTACGATGACGGGCGTTCCGCGTTGCGATATTACCGCGCTTTTTGCATTTCTATAGCGTTTCACCACTTTTTCCCGTTTCTTCTTTCACACAGCGAGTTTCAATACGCGTATTAAGTCATCACTTTCACGTAAGGGAAAACAACCGGCGGCCTTTTGCGTAATTCTTTCTTTCGCGATTCACCTATTAGGCTGGATCCAGAGCACGTTCCATAAACCGTTCGTTCGGCTAGTTATCGCGTTCACTTTCGATTTTTAACGTCGCGAAACCTCTCGCGGCCTTTGCCGCCGCCTTTACGCGGATTTTACGCCGCGTTTCGAATACGGAAGCAACAAGTCTCCTTTCGTCCCGACCACCGAACTTTCCACGCCTCGCCGGTCGCCGGATATTCCTCTTTCTTCGCGAAAAACTCCCTTGTCCCGCCGGTCCTCGCGAGCGGCATCCCTTTTCAGAAGCTTAAAGAAGTTCCGTGGCTGTTCCCGAGAAACGACGAGGAATTTCGCAATTTTTCTCGGATTCCTAAACTCTTTGTCGTCCGTAAAGGAATGATTTCGCGTAGGATCGGTTCGCGCCTGGGCAATTCGAAATTTCGCAACGCTTCGCGAAATCGCTGCCCGGAGTGTCGCAGAGGTTCCTTGAACCTTGCGATTCTAATATTACCCCGAAAGCCTCGGCCAATATTTGGATATCTCGGAGACTCGCGCTCTCGAAATACCGCGCTCGCTGGTTTCCATCGCGGAAACGCTTCCAAATCTTCTTTGCAAGATTCAACGTTCGCCGACAGCCCGATAACTCTATTTCTGCGCTGCAATTTTAAATACCCGATTCTTTATACACGACCACACTCGCCGCTATTTATACTCCCTTGACGAACAAAAGCGTGCGCGCGGTGAATAGTGTCCATCGAAAACTGCAGTCCTCTAACAGATCGCTCGACGATCCCCTCGCGGGTACGAATAAAACGGTTCATGCGACGTTCTCGCGGAACGAAACCGTGGAAAACGAGAAAATAATTCCTCGTCGCGATACGTTCTCGGAAAAAGGACGATTCTAGGGTACAAAAAAAAAAAGAAGGATCTGTACGAAACCGGTGCGTAACGAGAAATCGCGAATTTCTTTTCCCATCGAGAAGTAGCAGTGGCAGATCTCACGATCGTCCACGATCCGATTGCAAGAGCCGGTCGAAGGAGGTGGTAGAAACGCGGAAACGCGGTTCTCAGAGCGGCGTTACGCTACCGGATAAGTCGAGGCGTCGAGATAAAGTTCCTTCACCCCTGGGCGTCGCGGGTTCTGTCGCAACAGGCACGCGTTTTCACTAGCACGGGCCCCTTGGGTTTATCGTAGCGATCGATCCGCGGATTTATGCCGGACGGGGTAATTTTATGGCAGCCGGTAGCCCGATACCGATTGCCGTTGTTTTCGCGGGCAAAAAGCAAGCGGCTGGCCCCGGGTGGTCCGATGCGGGGCACCGATACGGCGTCGGCCATTGTGGCCGGCATTGTGGCCGGTAGACGTCGGTTAATTTGGATACGGGGCCTGATAAATGAACCGTGCCGGTGCAAGAACGGGATGAATAGCGGTGCAACTGGTTCGAACGGATTTTTACCCGCCATCTTAATTCACTCCCCCTGACGCAATGGCAAAGACTGGGTCACTGGGCTGGCCGGTTCGGTTTCTAAATTCTTTCCTCGCTTCCGTTTCGCGTTAGTCACCCGTTTCCTCCGGTAACCGCGCTTTTTACGGGGTGAGTTGTCGACGCGTGGGCCGGCTACGGGGTTTCTCGCGTTTATTCCGAATAACTGGTTTTCTACGAATATTCTAAAAGCTTGTATTTCGTATCAATTAGGCACAGGTGTCGAGTAATTATTGACGTTGATGCTTCCGATTTTTATTAAGTATGTAAACAATGATAATTATAATAATTAATAATGCGAAACAATGAGATACGAAGTTTAGGGGTACGTCGAGGAAAAGTAAATGTATTAATTTCTATATAGATTTGTTTTCGGAAAGACAAACTTCAGATCGATTAACTATCCCTTTTTATCTTTTACTCGTCCATATCACACTATTATTCGTTCGAATTCTGACCGTATATATGCATCATCTTCTTCTAACCTTCGGTTTATTGCCAATCAACACTTATTTCCTAATACAGGTAGAAATATTGCCCATCGTCCCAAAATAAAAGAATTCCTTCCTGTAGTAGTCAGTTTGGAGCATTGGAGCGTGAAATCTGGTGCGTTCTAATCATCATCGTCAAAGTTTCTCGTGTAAATTTATAAAGGCTATAAAATGTCTTGGAATTCAACAAGAATTGCAGGAAGAAAAATTCTAAGACCAGTATTTTTTATTAGACTGGTAGGCCTGGTATTAATGAGTACATAAACCGAACACTTTGTTATTGGCACCTTTAGATAGCTATCTTATATAGGTACGTATAACAGGGTACGTTTAGTTTTAGATACTGGGTTCGAGAAAACTGCGGGATACAATGATTCATGGCTTGCCCGTGTTTTTACCTGTTCCTCGATTAAGTTAGAGGTACCTGGATACTTCTCGGCGAATGAAATCGTTCGATTAACGCGTTGACAACCATACCGGTCACCTGGAACCGGAAATTATTTTTTTCACGATGTAACAATGGTTATCGGTGAGGTAAACGACGTTTTAAGGATCGAATTTGATTTTACAGGGATAGATTGATGGAAACATATATATCTTTTTATTATGGCTTTTCCAGCCATGAAATGGAACCCGCTTTACCGTATCTATCGGAATTATGAGTTTGCAACTGTAAAATAATTGTCATCTATATATTCTCTTTTAAATCTTTCATTACTCGAGGAAGGTATATGTATAAAACCCACAAAAATATAAAAAGAGACACACGACAGCTATCCGTGCCTACTTATCGAATATCGTAAATACGAGATTCGCGTTTACGAACCCCGCAACCTCCATGCGCTTCCCTTGCACTTGAAGACCATAGAGACTCCCATTGAAAGCTGCCGTTATCTAAAGGAACGTTCCATTCTACAACCTCTATGTTTCCACACCGGCTATCTCGCTATCATCGCGCCATTCTTCGAAACGAATAATTATCCCTGCACCGGATCGCCAGCTCTGAAAGCCCAAAGTCGTTTCTCAAGACTCGGTTCCCAGGCTCACCTTGACTACTCGCCGGGACGGGAGTCAAAGATGTTCGTATTTCGACACTGGCGCAGTCGCAACTCGATTTTTCCCCATAGTGGGACCGGCGGGAATCGAAAGTGCAACCTGCTCGTCAAAAATTCCCTCGGCCGGTGGGTAGCTGTCGCAACGCCAGTGAAGACGAAGTCCCACGCGAGTCTGCGAGTACGTTGCACCGACATATCTGTCCTGGCCGGTTGCATATCTGCCTGGGACCATTGTCTCGGTGCAAGTAGGCCTGCATCAGAATGCAATAAAATTCTCCCTCCACCGGGGCCCGATCGCGGCGGGTACGTGGGCAGCTCGTGCGTGTGCACGTGCGAGAACGCCCGTGTGCCTGGCTTCCGTGGGCATTCGCCTCTTTTTTCCCCTTTTTCACCGGCATCGAGCTTCCCTCCGACCGTTTCCTCCGATACAAGATGGATCGAGGGTCCTGCGTGGAAGAAAACAATTGAAGACGACTTCTATGGCTCTCTTTAACCAGCTAAATGTGTTTGACGACTACATCCATCATGGAGATATGGAAAAATTTGGTGTCATGACGATCATATCTGTCATGCGTACAATTTTGTTACAATTTCATATTTAAATTGTAATTTTGGCGAAAACTAAATTACATTTGTAAAGTTTAAAATGTTTAGAGGTCAACACGAAATAAAAGAAACAAAAGAAAATTATAACCCAATATTTCAACAGCGCCATTTACTCTGTGTTTGACGACTATATCCGTCATCGCCTGATTATCGCGACACACACTGGGGGATGCTTTATAAAGAGGTCGCCACACTTAACTTACTTACCACTTAATATTGGAATTTTGGGTATGGGGATATA
Source organism: Euglossa dilemma (assembly GCA_002201625.1). Taxonomy (NCBI): domain Eukaryota; kingdom Metazoa; phylum Arthropoda; class Insecta; order Hymenoptera; family Apidae; genus Euglossa; species Euglossa dilemma. The sequence continues at coordinate 6,495,305 of NIJG01000123.1, forward strand.
GAAACGCGTAGCGACGAGAGACGATGAGACAATTTAATCTTCTGCTTTTCTTAAGATCGAAGACACTGTTTAAGTCAGCCATTCACCTCGTTAACCCTTCGCATTCGATAAAAGAAATAGAATTTCCAAGATCCTCTGTCATAACGTCGATATTTTTGAAAATAGTAAAATAAGGAATCGAGTATAAATCGACGCGTAAGATTTTTTTTTCCACATCGTTACGCAACTTTAAATTCAATACGTCAATTAACGTCGATGCTTAGAGTTTCGTTAAATAGGAACAGAGCCAAAGGGTTAATATAGGAAGAAAGGAACAGTGGAGACAGCTGTGTCGGTGTTTCAGACCGAGACTCGAGCGCGATATAGTAGCCGGTAGCCCGCGATCTGATATATTCGAAAGAAATTCTGTTCGTTTTACTTTCTAGTCGGTTTCGTAGTCCATAGACTATCGCGTGGACGCGGTTACGAGTTGTAGCCGAGTCGGTGAAATTGGCCAGAAGGACCTTTCGCGTGTTTCTCTGTCGATTGACGGACGTTCGATGGGAATAATATAGCAAGCCGAATGAGTGCTCTCTGTGGCTGGATCGCGGACTTTCTTATCGATGCAACTCTGCTTCCCTCTTACCCGGTCGCGTGTGCGCACGTAACGCGTTGCACATGCAACCGAGGCAACGGTTGCGACAACCGGCCGTACATCAGTGTCCATAGGCCAGCGAGAAGCCGATAAGGTCGACCGGCCAGTGTAATTTGCGATGCTCGAGTGATACCTTAATCAAAGGGATATACTGCTGTCATAGCCGTTCCCCGGACAGATTGGAATTCGTTCGGGACGCGTTTCGCCCATCAAAGTATCGTTTCTTGCCACGATTCCCGATGATTGCCGCAATTTCTGATCGAAGGAACGCACCGAAGGTTCGCACGGGCTTTCGGTCAAACAGGCTCTCGCTTCTTCCAAATTATGGTCTTTCGTTTTCCTCCGGCAGTCTCGCCTCGATTCTCGAAATTACACGGAGAATCCTCGTTCCGAATTTCAAATCGTTTTCCGGAAAATACGAGAATCGAATATAGTGATACGATATTTACTCGGATAATTCGATTAATTATGGTCTTTCGTTTTCCTCCGGCAGTCTCGCCTCGATTCTCGAAATTACACGGAGAATCCTCGTTCCGAATTTCAAATCGTTTTCCGACTGAAAATACGAGAACCGCGTACAGTGATACGATATTTACTCGGATAATTCGATTAAACTATATTTCATTGTTTATTTATTTTCGTTACGTCGCTCGTAACGAGTAGTCTCGTTTGCGATAAGTTAAACTTGCTCTAGCGTGGAATGCCACGGTTAAAAATTCGCTGCCGACTCGAACGCTCGTAACAGAGGTTCCAGCAGGCGAGTTCCAACCGAGGACTATAAAGTAAATCGTCCACGAGAATAATAAAGTCCGGCGAAATGTAATACCGTCCGTTTCCTTTCCTTCTATCACGAACGTCTCCGCGAAAGCAATACCGCGACCTTTGACCCAGCGGCGAGAGGATCCTTGAGAATCGTCTGCTCGGACAAGACGAGATTTGTCCGCTTTCTCACCGGAGATCGGGATCTGTCCCGGGTGAAACGACGGAAATCTTTTCGAGTCTCTGTCGGTGATTTACGGGTGCGTAACGTGGGCACCGTTCCCTCGGAATTTATGATCGCCGCGCGTGAAGAGAGCGCGAAAACCGCAGCCATAAAGTTTGGCCGCAACTCCGTAACCACTTCGCTCCCATGGTCGTTCGTAAATTCTCTACCTGACGACTCTGACAATACCATGGCTACCTCCCGCCTGCGATGGGTGACGAAAATTTCCGAATATCCGACAAAAAGACTCCGTGATGCTGACCGAAATGAAAATCGACTCGGGTAACCTCGAAACGACGACTTCGACTTCCGTAGACCACTACTACCTTAGATCTCTGTTCCACCGAATTTATGGGACCCATTCGGTCCGTAAATTTCGTTCCATTATTCTCCGCGAATCAATTTTTCAAGTTTTATCCAAAATTAGGACCTTAATCCATTTGCATCATCGCTCTGAAAGAAGAGAAAGACTTTCAATGAAATTAAGTGTAACAAACGAACTTACTTATATTTGATCCAGAAATTATACATGTATTAAAACAACATTCTATATGATGCTATAATATAAATATTTTACATAGTTGTGTGATACATAAATTTAAAATAGGCAAGCAACAGATATTGACTGCGGATTATTCCGCTTAATAATGCAAATGGGTTAAATAGATTATCCTTCTTAATTTTATTTGTACTTATGGAAGATATTTAAATGCGATTTCGAAATAGATTCGATTATTCTTTGAATAAAATAAATAAATCGTCGATCACTTTTTTCGCTTTGGAGGATCTTTGTCTAATTTTATTTGTACTTATGGAAGATATTTAAATGCGATTTCGAAATAGATTCGATTATTCTGTGAATAAAATAAATAAATCGTCGATCACTGTTTTGCTTTGGAGGATCTTTGTCTAGTAGATGTAAGTAGAATTTGCATGCTAATGGGAAGAAAAATGAAACGTAAGGGATACATCGTAATCGATAAACCGCGGCGAATTTCCATTATCCATGCAATTAGTATATTGCATCAATCGAACGGGAGGACGCAGCGTCCGCAAGGAGACGTGATGAGGCATTCAGGATGGCTGATTCAACGTTCATTATCGTTCGATTCATCGGTATCTTATCGCGTGAAATTCCATCGTTAATATCTTTCAATTATCTCTGTCACCGTTTCTAAACTCTCTCCTGTCATCCTTTCCGATCCTCTCGCATCAAATCTCTTTAGTAGTTGCCGAAAATCCAATCCGATATGCGAGAACACTTACGTGGTCCATTCGAGGACGGAAATCATCGTTCTCTCGATTTCGTACCCTGTCGAAGAAAGAAGTCGCTTTATTCCTCGGCCAAAGTTCGCCGACGCGTTCGTTTCCGCCGCTTCCGCCTCGCGAGAGAACAAAGAGCGTGCTCGAAGCTTTCGGAAAGGCTGGATTGGACCAACGTGTTAACCTCGCGAGTGCTTTCCTCTCGCGAACGGAAAACTTTTCTCTCGCGCTTTTCTCCCCCTTTTTTTCGCCCATTTTTCCCGGCCGCGCTCTTTGCAACGGCAATCGAACTCCGGTGAACAGAGATTAGCTAACAGGTGTCCCAGGTAGAGTCGGGTCGATTACACGCTCAGCCGTGGAACGCCGGGATCCCAGCCAGTGATAAATCTTCCCTGTTGTCCGCACAAAGGGGCTCCGGGGTAGCAGCGGTTCCACTCTCGCCGGCTTTGAACCAGAAACCAAGACCAAAAAGGAGCATCCGTGTCCTTAGCTTTATCGACTTTTCCATTTCTCCATTTTTCCAACGTTACAGCGCGGATCGCCGTAGAATTTTATTCGAAAAAGCCTGAGGGGGTCGCGCGGGATTTGGTACCTTCTGCGAGTTCCCGAGACCAATTATCCCGGTCAAAATTTTCTAGCTAGTTCAAACGTGCGATTGCTTCTGGTCACGTTGGCGTCGGTCTTTATTTCCGATCGGAACGTGTTCTTGACACGCTGTAATTATTATTTTCGGGGTTGTTTTTGGTATAATATTTATTGTTATCTTTAGGCGTAGTTTATTCAGGTATCGCTGGTATTTAATTAGATAATCTATAAATATCATACGTATTACACCTCAGCGGGATATTGAAGACAATTTTGTCGCGACGAATTATCCTGATCAAAATTTTTTAGCTAGCTGGAACGTGGGATTGCTTTTGGTCACGTAGGCGTCGGTTTTTATTTCCAATCGAAACGTGTTCTCTACACACTGTAATTATTATTTTCGTTATTTTCGAGGTTGTTTTTGGGATACTCTTTATTGTTATCTCTAGGCGTAGTTTATTTAGGTATCGCTGGTATTTAATTAGATAATCCATAAATATCATACGTATTACACCTCAACGAATGTTGAAGACAATTTTATTTAACTCGATTTTTATTACCCAACTGCATTCTGAAATATATTCGAGATGCAATTTTAAATAATAGGCGAGCGAAGATAATTTTTTAATTTCTCGTTAAATTCGATACTTTCATGTTTGGAATCGTATTCAGCGAATTTCGGTTTATTACGATATAACCGGCGAAGCGAGGAGAAACGCGGGGCCCTCTGTAGTCGTGGTTGGAAATTAATCTCCTTGAACGTTTGAGCTCAATCATGGCGTGTCTCTATGGTCACGAGCCGCAGTTAGGGTAGGTCGGGCTTCGATTATATTTAGAATAGTCACGTTGAGTCTGACAGTCTATAGTAATATATCCAATTCGAACCGTTTAGCGGATTTACACGATGACCATGATCTAGACGCGGAGACAAGTCGTCCAATAAAATCGCACGGATCGCTTCGGCGTAGCCTTCGAGTGAAAACAATTAACCTCTCGCCGACTCTTGTCCTATTTTAATAAAACTAAATCTACCGCCGATCGTCGCACGAACTTTGCGACGTTCGGATCTTTCGGGTTAGATTTAACGCGCCTCGATTCGCATTCCCGCTGTCGGAAGAACGTTACCGAGGTCCGATGAAACGAAAACCGAAAGGAAAGCGAGAGTGAAGAGGTTAGGTTCGCGGAGAGAAGTACAAGTGGCGCTAGAATTATTCCCGTTAGACGGCAGCAGCCCGTCAGGCTGGCCACGCCACGCTAACTGTTTATTCAAGGCCCGTAGTTAGGGCAGGTTAGGCTTGGACTGCGCCCAGTTTGCATCAATTTAGATTCAACCTTCCGTCGCGAGCTGTTAGAGCCACTCTTCATCGCCGGCGATTTTCGTCCGAGGAAAAACAGCAATTTCCATTTAGCCCGGGATGATCGCCGCCGATGGTATCATCTTCAACGTCACGGAACTTTTCAACGAGGTGAAAACAGGCGACAACCGCGCCGGACGATGACATACTTCGAGTCGCGAGAAACAAAGGAGTAAGAGGAGCGAGGTCGGATCGGAGAGAATTGCGAAAGGATATCAATCGCGCGGGGGGAATTAACGGGTAATAATTGTGCGAGGGAAGGAAACCCGCAATTGTTAATCTCCTCGAATCCCTTTACGCGAAATCCGAGATCTGAATAATCGCTCGTTTATCGCGTATCGATGACCACGGGAGTTACACGGGACCTGGTCGATAACCGACTGTTTTACCGATAACGTCCGCGAATATTTCCCGAGCACTCGAAACGCGCGGCAGAAAAATTCGATCGATTAATTCCATCGAAACGCGTACGCGTGTTCTAACCTCGCGTGGAACGAGCAGAAGCGACATCTGGCGGCGCGAGTGCGCGTTCGATCGGCCCCCTAGAAGGCGGTGAAAATTCAGCGGGACGCTCGCCGGAGTTAGATAATAGAAGCAGAAGCAACGGTGTAATGGCTAACGGGCTACAATTGAGGCAGGTTAGTCCCGACTTAGGTGGGAGCCGGATTAGGGAGACTCGGTTAGGTTCGCGTCCCGCTCACCTGTGATCTAACTTCTACTTTCCGTAGACATAAGCCACGTGTTCAACGGAGGTGTGAAGGCGCACGCACACGACTACTCGCGCTGTATACGTGTGCGTACGTGTCTGTCAGAGGGGTTAAACGGCTTTCACTCTCCGAGTGTTAGTGAGTCAACACTGCCTGGCAGGGGAACGCACTATATTCTCCGATTGTGTATCACACCGGCCAGGGGCGTACGCTAGGGAGCCCGTTCTAGGGCGCCGTTCGTTGCCGAACACTCGAAGCGAGTTTTATCGGACGAAAGTATGTGGCAATACTTGACGTTGGAACGTGGAATTTCGTGTTAGCCTGTGATATATTTGGCGCGAGGCTGAAACGCGTAAAATAGGACCACCGATTTCATGGTGGTCCTTGACTACAAATTTACTTTTGTTCTCCGTGGGTTATAGCCTCTGCGGTTTTACGACGCCGTTCCTCGCCGGCGTGCACGCGTGCACGCATAATAAAGGCTAGGCCAAGCCTCTTCGTACTACCGATAAAAATCCTTGATCCTAATGACGGGTCAACCGTGCCAATTGGCCATAGGAACGAGCCGGTTGTGCCTCGAGGATATACCATCGTGGCTTAATCTCAGACCCGATAAGCTCGCTTCGTTATCGTTTCGCATCGAAAATTCCTTTTCTCCCGTTTTTTCCCCCTTCTCTTTCTCTCTCTCTCTCTCTCTCTCTCTCTCTCTCTTTCCGATAGGAAATGAAATTCATACTCGACCAGGTCGTTTAACGAGAACTCTCCGGTCGGTGGATTAAATAGAATGACGTGTTGCTCGAGCGTACTTCCTCGAGCACATGTTACTCCAATTTCAAACGTATCGAACGTGACTTTGATCGAATATTTAAATTGATTTATTCGTTGGGAACGTTGCTCGCGTGTTTGCGTGCGTGCACGGCCTCGGGAAGTAGTAATCGCGGACGAAAAGCGTAAACAACTGTTTTCGAAACTTGCGCAAGTTATATGGGAAGAGGTCTAACGCTTTCGCGTAAGTCGGCGTGAAATGACAGCTGTCAAAATTCCACTGCCGTCTCTCCACGGCTGTGAAACGATTGAAAAAAAAAACTTATCCCGCATTCTTCGTTAAAAATCGAATCGCGAGATGTCGTAGGGAATTGTAACGAGAATGGTGGTTGCGTAAAAATGTGATCGCGGTGTAAACGAACGGTGGTGGAAAATCGGAACGACGAGGCGCGAGGACGCGGAGAAGCGCGGGGCCCCGATGGTCGGCGCGACGGTGGTGCGTATCGGCGGTGCACGGCGCAGGCGCCGCGAAGCCGCGGCACACCACGCCGCGGCGAACTCACTCGCGCACCGCATCGCACGCCACACACAACACATCAACTAATAACGTGCAAGCTTCGATTTGCAGTTACCGCGAGGGCCACGCGGTCGCCATAGGAAAGCAACAGCTCGTATCGTCGCGGCAGTCGTGTTGTGCGCGCGAAAGAAAGTGTGTCGTGGAAGCAGGGGGACTGTTTTCGCGAGCGTGCAGAGAAGCGATATCCCCGAGCGACCAAAACAAACTCGCGAGTCGCCGCGCCGGTGTCCCGTGACCGTTCCCGACCAGCACAAAGGACAGAGTGAGTTGTCAAAGGGAAAATGGCGAAGCTGGCGTTTTGACGTTTCGCGGCTCGATTCGCCCGGTCGCATGGAAAGTCGTGTTATGCCAGCCTCAGGCTTGTTTACACGCGAGACCGTTGGTAGGACTATCGGGACGAGATCGTGGTTGACGAGCGTGTAAGTAAAACGACGAGGTTAGAAGAGAGAGAGAGAGAGAGAGAGAGAGAAGGACGGACAGAGCGGGCGGAAAAAGAGCGGGAAAATAGAAGAGAGTGTAGTAATCGCGGCGGACTGTCGTGAGGAGAAATGACCGTGCAAGAGTTCAAGCCTCGTGGCAGTGCTGCCGAGGAACAACAGCCGTCCGGTGATATTCTGTCACCGTCTAGCGAGCCACTGGACAACGACAAGGAACAGTCGGCCCAGGTCTGTTATCGCGGTGCACCCCAGGATAGCGAGAATCTGTTGGGACGTGTTTTAGCCGGTAAGCAGTTTCGACTCGTGCATACAGTTTCCGTTCGTTTCCATCGATTCTAAACGTCCACGCATCTCGTCGACGTGGTGGATGACGGAGACGGTGACGAACGAAAGGGAGAGTAGGCGATATTTTCCCGCTCGTTCGCGACCGTTCGATTTCCACCGGATCGATTACAGAGGGTTGCGTGGACGCGTGTGTGCGTGCGTGTATACGCGTTGCGTAGATCGGCCGGCCTAGCATATAACAGGCTCGTAAAAACATTCTTAACCTAGCGTAGATCGCGATTCAGGTAGGAAGGAATAGAGAAAGAGGCGGTTTCACTTTCCAGCGGGGTTGGAATGTAGGTCGCGGGGCCCGGGACGAGGCTAGTTCGTTGCCCTCGGTCGGCGGCCTTCCACTCGGCGCTCCGGCAATTTTTCTCCCTCTCCGTCTCTCCGCTCTCGCCCTCTCTCTCTCGCACCTGCGCCTCGCTCTTCCCTCTCTTCTTTTTCCTCGTGGTTCTAGCCTAGATAGCGAGCCTCCTCTCTAGTGGGGCTCCCACCCTGGTACAGTGTTCGCTGCCCTCTCCCTCCACACACGCGCGCTTGCCTCTGCCTCTCTTTCTCTTTCTCTCTCTCTCTCTGTCTCCCGTGCGAGCGCTTCCACGTATCCTCTCCTTCTCGCGGCGTTCGTCTCTCTCCGTTTGGCCTGAACTCGCGGTGAACTCGCCGCGTTGTACAGAGAGGCGAGCGGAGTCGGTCTCTTTCCCTCACGGCGGTGGTCCGTAGAACAGGAAAGTAGGTCGGTGGGGCCTTGGCGCGAGGCTAGTTCGTTCACCCTGCCTGGCCCGTAACTGGGGCAAGATGAAATTAACCGAGCGGCCCGCCACCTCGCCCCACCGCCTCCTCTCGCCTTCTCCTACCTCCGTTCGGCAAGTAGAGTGAACTCCGCGACTCGTGTGGCCAATCGCCGGCGGGCCGGTTCAACAAACTCCAACTGGGTCTCCCTACCGACCCGCTCGCCTCTCTCTCTCCCTCTCTCTCCCTCTCTCGCTCCTTCTCCAGCCCCTTCCCTGCCCCACCACCGTAGTTTAGCTACTCGACCAACCTCCCCACCCACGGCTATCATCGAAGGTCACCAACACACTCGGGCTGCCCGTTCGCCCTCTTGTTCTCTGCTCGCGTAAAACAGACCGATGTGCTTCTCATATACAGTTACACACCGCCATCCAGCCGTTCATAAGCGTTCGCCCACCTTTTCTTCTTCCTTCCCTCCGCTGTTTTCTATTTCGCCTTTCGGTCTCCTTTTTTTTTCCCCTACTCGAGTTCTCCATGCGATTTTGGACCCAGGCAAGCCGGTCTGACCGATCGGTTATTTGGGGCATCGAGATAGGGCCGTAGTGATCCATCCGGCTGACAATCCTCGCGGAAAGGGACTACTCGGATCGAAAACCGTAGGAAGACTTACCGAAAAGATCAGAATTATTCAGGTTTTACGTAATTCCTCGTATCGCCCTGTATCTCCGAGTTTCGCATCCCTAGCGAAATGTCAAGATCCGAGCGTGTTCCGTACCGCCACCCACACCTGCTACCCTCCGAGCATCCTCGACGTCATACTCGGAACTCGGTTCCTCACCCCCGTAGCTAGCAGCCGCGGTTGCCTCGACCTAACCTACTCCCCGGGACAATTTCGCCCGTGTCCATACCTGGACGTACCGTAATCCGCGCATAGCTCTCGCAGAAGTATTGCGCGAGCACGCGGAGAAGGAGAAAGAGAAGCGTGACGAGCGTACGTGCGACACACGCACGTCACACGCACGTCGTACGCACACACAGGCCCGTTCAACCGGCTGAGAATTCTCCTCGTAGGCCCCGTTACGTAACCCCGCGATAGTGAATTACGTACGGGCTACCTACTCACCAGCCACAGTCCCTCTCTCTCTCCCTCGCTCTCTCTCACCGTCCCCCTCCTCGTTCCCTGTCCCCCGGCTCTTTTCATCCCCGATTTCTTTTCCACGAGATCCCCGGCTCGGTCTCGAGACTGTCCCGCGGAGAAAGTACATTAGCCGAGCTGCTGGACCGTGATCACTCTCGCTCCGGCGGCCATGTTGGAATGCTTTCACCGTTTCTCCGTTCCTCGTCGCGCTGCATCCGCCGTGCGGAGCACTGACCTGCCGCAACCAGCGTAACTACCAGGCGGGTCGAGAGCGGCTCTCTCGTTTCGCCTCCCGATCGAGCTGTTCCGTTCGGTGCATTCCGAATTTCCGCGCCGATACGGCGTCGCAGAGAGGGCTCTAAGAGCCGCGACGCGTCCGCAAGCGATCCGGGACCAAGCGATCGGTTCCCGACGCGGACTCGCGTAATTTTGCCGCGATCCCGCTTCCTTTCGACGAAGATTCGAGTTATGCGAAGGTTTCTCTGGATGTCGTTTATCTTTTAGCGTTCCATCGGTCATCTTTCGATGTTTGTCGATAAACAAGGGTTCGTCACGCTATCGTCCATCTTTTCGCGTCTGATCTCTTATCCTTCCGATGTTTCTCGATGGACCACTTGAATGTAGATTCACCTCGCTATGGTGACTTCGTTAGGTATAAGCTTCTTGGACGGTACGTTATGACAGTGACTGGTTTGAAATCTTGCGTAGATTTTATAAGTATCGCGAGGATTTTTTAAATTCCATAACAGTTTCAACCTTTGTTAGTGTCTTCGTCGTCTTCTTCGTCTTCGTTGATGTAACCATATAACCATCCACCTTCGAGTATTTCTTCAAAGCGAGAGGGTGTCAAGAGGGTACGTGCCGCGGTTCGCCTAAACCCCGAATTTTCTAACGTTTATATACACTCGTCCTCGGAATTCGGGTCTTCCGAACTATTCATTCCCACTTTGTATCCTGGATTAATCGCCGAGTACTAAACTCCGATTTTGGTATTAACGTCTTGGTATTAACAGAGACGCGGTTTGGATACACTCGAATAATTTCACACTCGTCCTCGCGATCTCTGTGGCTCTTCGCGAATTTCCGATGCCGTCGAACGAAACTGATACCTAACGGACCAATCCTTGGACGAAGACGGTAGGATTTTCGCGGTGATCGAATCGGGAGCAACGACGCCGGGCGTCGCGTGCGGGAAAGCGCGAAGATCGGTGGTCGGATAAGGCAGCGCCCTGTAAAGGGAAGAAAAGCTCGTTTCGACAGCGGACAGGCTCGCGCGAGCTCCGTCGGGCATTTTTTAATTGCGCTCGCGCTGACGACTGCCTAACCTCAAAAGCAAGACACACGGGCAATGGCCTGGCCTCCTCCTGGTCCCCAGTGACCTCGATTGATGCGCTGTGTCCTCTCCCAGTCCACGATTACCCCTCCGCTCCGCTCCGCGCCGCCCGCGTCCGCCCCTCTCCGCCTCGCTGGCTAGAGGAGCGTTGACTCGACATCGCCCAATCAGCGGCCGGTTCGTCGACTCTCTGAGCTGCTCTCGGGGTCGTTCTAATCTCGCAACGTCCCTACGCCACAAGCCAAACCGACGAGAAGCCCGATAAGAGTACGATCTCCCCTCCTCCGCCCCCTCCTCCTTCTCTAATCTCACTCGCGGCTCTCCTCTTTTTCTTGCCTCTTTATTTCTCCTCGCTCTCTCGGCTCACGCCGCTGCGTGCGGACCGACCAGCTATCTTCGTCCGCGGCCCTCATCCGTCTCGCTCCTACTCTCGCGTGCGCCAGCACGCCAAGGTGAACAACCTCGAACCGTGTCGGGGCTCTTATCGCCCGCGAGCTTGGACCCTTATCGACGCCAGCTCGCGCTTCTTCCACCCAAGTTCGCTGAACCGATCGCGAAAATCCAGCAGCCGCCGATCGACGCGACACGGGGTACGGGCTAGGCTGAGTTTCGGGCCCCCGAGTTTCCCGAATGTCTCTCCGTTGAGGTGTTTTCCTCCGATCGAGCCGAGTATCCTTCGAATCTTCCGATTTGGAGAACGAATAGGCGAGATTCGAGAAAAATTTGTTGGAGGGAAAATGGTTGAGTCTTCGACCCTCTTGTTTTTAAGGAGTCTTTAAACCTCGGTGAATTCTGAGTCTGCGGATCGCTGAGATAAGGGGTACGGGATGAATTTCAGGCCCTCGGGTTTTCCGAACGTCTCTCCGTTGCGGTGCTTTTCTCTGATCCAGCCGTATCCTTGGAATTTTCCGATTCGGAGCACGGATAAGCGAGATTCGAGAAGAATCTGTAGAAGGAAAGTGGTTGAGTCTGAGACCTTCTTCTCTTTACGGGGCATTCAGATCTTGGTGACTTTTGAGTCTACGGATCACCGGGATACGGGGTACGGGGTGAGTTTTAGGCCCCTTGGTTCTCCGTTGCGGTGCTTTCCTCCGATTGAGCCGAGTATTCTTCGAATCTTCCGATTTGGAGAACGGATAAGCGAGATTAGAGAAGAATTTGTAGAAGGAAAGATGGTTGCTTCTGAAACCCTCTTGTCATCGAGGGGCCTTTAGACCTCGGTGACTTCTAGGTCTGCGAATCGCAGGCAAGCTATCTAGTTTCCCCGTAAAAACGAAGATTCTTCCGAATAATAAATCCCGCAAACCGCCCGGGATATTCACTCTTGATTTCCGGCAGAGAAAGTTATTCGAAGCGCGAGCCCTCGTAAAGAGGAAAGCAGCCCGTTAAATCGGACGCACCCGGCTAGAAACGACGTCACGGCATCCCCGAGCGGCCGCGACGCGCAAACAAATTAGCAACGGCCGGGAGTTCTCGCAACGGATCCGCCATTCCGTTCTAATTCGCGAGTTTCGAAAATTCCGGCGGCTTGCAACAGCCCGGCGTGTGTCCTTCGGCCGCTTCCACTCGCTAGAAACTTTCCAGCCCGAAAGGACACCGCCCGAGATGCATAATTCGGTTTCGCAGCGGCGATTCCGCTCGTAATTCGCGCTTTCACCGAGAAGAATAGCACGGGGCCAGAGGTGTCCCCTCCGAAACGCGACGGAGGGGAACGGTCAACGAGCGCATTGTGTCTGGCGAGTGTTTTTGTCCGGCTGTGCCGATCGAGTCACGGTTCACCGGGAAGAAAGTAAGAGTGGTCCGACCAGGAAGTCGAGGCACCGGCGAAGGCGGTCCGTCCGGATGCCGATGAAAGGGAAGCGTGCTCTCCCGGCCGCTGATTTCTCTCTTTCTAGCAGAGCCGGGCTCGTTCCATGCCGGATTCGTACGTGGTCGTGACTTTCTCTCTGTTTCTTTCCTCCGCGGCAATTTTCTCCGTTCCGCTCGCCGTCCCGGCGGGATGAATGGACGCCGGTCGATGTCCCTTTCTCGCTCGGAGATTATTTTCCGCGGGGGCCAGGAGGAAGGGACATAAACCGGGAGAGTAGCAAGTTTCGCCGGGGCGATCGGCATCGCGATGACGCGGAGATATTCTAGGTAAAATTAGAGGGAAGAGATTCGCAAGGGGGAGATCCGAAGATCTATTAGAACGGTTAAAGCGGTGCAAGAGCTGGAGCCTAAAATTGGAACGGATAGAATAGTACGTCGAGGTTATAAACGTGCAAGGTAATTTTCGCGCGTTTACCCTTTGCTCGTCGCGGAATAATTAAAAACTACGAAAAAGAATCGCTATTCACGGAAATTTCATCTGGAATCGAACTCCGATCGACATTGATACTCGTCTGTCTTATAAAATTTCGTTACCGAATTACCCGATACGAATTATCCTCGACCTGACAGCTTTCCGCGTTTCGAGTGGGTCCCGTATCGCAGCGATCCCGTAAATCGGGGCTTAGATTTCCGAGATATCGCGTGTCTACGCTCGCGGGGATCGGAGGAGTGGAAAACACGGTCGGAGAGGAAGCGGTTGCGCGTGGAAACGAATGGAATGGAGCGTGAACCCGGGAGGGAAAAGAAACGAAACGGATCGAGCGAGGATTTCGCGCGTTTCACGGGAATTCGCGCAAGCTTCGCGACTGCTCGCACAGTCAACCCCCGGAAACTCGGTTGAGAAGCGGGCTACGGACGATAGGAGGTGGTGGGTGGTGTCGGGAGAGGACAGAGGGTAGCAGCCCCGAGGGCAACGACCTCTGACCCACCAGCCAGCCCTGGTATTGCTACCCCTTCTCCTGGACGGCTGCTAAGTATAGCATTTCCACCAACCTGTCGCCCCTTGCTACAGATATTATATCTACACCGTAACCACCCCCCTCTCAGCCACGACCTCTTGCCCCTCTCGAAAGCACGGTAATTTTGTCCTGTTACCGCTTTATCGCTGCAGCTGCACCGCGAGAGAGAGAAAGAGAGAGAGAGCGTTTAGCTGGCTGTTGCCGTTGTTTTCGTCGTTGTTCCCGTTATAACGCCGGTTTCTAGCCGGGGACGACGACGCGGCGGGGACTTTTGTCGGGTCTAGCGAGGGGCCACGTGTCTATTGTAGAATCCGCGGGCCGCCGCGGCGTTTGCCACGCTTTTCAGCCCGCGAGTAATCGCGAAAAGTAGACCGGTCCCGATTGAATTTCTCCGCTTCGCGGAAACGCGCCGGGCATTGTTCCTTTGCCGTCCTTGCGGCTTGTTTGCCCCCTTTGAGCGCGGGGCAGAGCTTTCCGCCTCGGATCGCGAATATGGGACGCGCCGAGGCTGCCACGCGACTCGCTTCCCGGGCAAAGCGGCTCCAAAGACGCCGGTTTTAAAAGTCTTCGCTGTCACGCGCAGAGGAAGCTCCGATCTAACAGTCTTCGAAACAACAAACCGTTACTAGATTTCTTACTCTCGAGGATCTAAGTATCTAGTATCTCCATGGTTGAATCGCGAAAATTTCTTTCCAACGTTTGTCGAAGCAAACGTGAATAGTCGAGATCGCGAGTTAATCTACGAATCTCGGATTATTCGCGTGTGTTCGGGAAAGTAGACGCGCGTACCGATCGAAACCTCGTGGTTGGCGAGAAAAATACATCGGCGGTTGCGATAAAAGCGGCGTTCCCGGCTGTCGTCCGGTAATTATCGTAATTCAAGCGGGTACGCGAGGAAGCAGCGCCGAAAGGGCCGGACGGGAGGGAGTAAGCGGGAAAAAGCGGCGCGCTTTCCACCCGGCAGTTGCATTCCGCGCCACGTGGTGGGGGCAGGGTGGAACGGCCTGAACAACGTAAATTATCCCGCCAAACGTAGGCGGACCGTATATATCCGTGTCGAGTGGCCCCCGCGAAAATAGCAGAACCATGGACCGTCCGAGAGAGGCGGCGAGGCGGAGAGCGCGAGCGGGCGAAGCGGAGAGCGCGCTGGCGGGGCAACGCAGCGGCCCCGTGGTGGGGGCCAGGCGTGCGAGCTGGTGGGGGCCGGAGAAAGAGAGATCCGCTGGCCTAGTTAGGGTGAGTGCCACCCTCGCCGGTCAACGACCCCGCGACCTCGACGCTCGCAATCCGACCGACTCCTCGGCCACC
>NIJG01000123.1:6510307-6554072 GCA_002201625.1 Euglossa dilemma
CCCTCCCGCCGCCCCAGCCCCGACACCGACACCGACGAGCGTCACTTTCCGCGCGCATTTTCCTCGGCCTGATTAGACCACTGGGAACACGTTTCCTACCTCGATAATTCAACCTTTTCTCAAGTCACCGAGCAAGCCTGCGATACCAACCGTCGCGTCGAGTGGATCCGGCTCTTCACCCGCCTTTTTCTAACGCTTTTTCTTCTTTTTTCTTCCTTTTATTCTTCCTCTTCTCTCTCTCTCTTGTTGCGTTGCGGCAAACTTCCAGGAGAATCGTTCGTCGAACCAGGGTACACGGGTTTATTTTTACGCCACCAAATTCCTCCTTATACTCCCCAGCCGAGGAAAAGGCCGAATCGGATGTCTTTACTCGATCACCGAGTTGATTTCCCGACTTTCCGCGGATTTCCATTCGAAGTTCGACGGAAATATCGGAGAGCATCGAATCGGAGTTCGATTTAAGATGTAACCGAGGAATAGGGTTAAACGCGAATGGCGGTAAAGTTGCGAGATAAGAGAATAAAGATTCTTTATGGCTTCCGACGTCACTCCGGCGCCGTCGAGTAATTAATCGCGAGGGCGACGCCGTGTTTACCTCGGTTTCATTCGAATTCCGCGCGACGTTCGCGCGTCATCGCGGGCGAATTTCTAACCACTTTCGTTTTTCGAGTTCTGGCCTGCATCCGTTAAGTCGAAACGCACCTCGGTTGAAACGCGTTCGGAAATCGGGCCGGCGGCGGAACGTGGGGAAAATTGGCCGGGTCGGCGAACCAGTCGCGCAAAAGGCGTTGCGAAAGCTCGCCGGAGAAACGTGCGCGCGGGTAATCGAAGGAAGAGAAAGCAATTAGCCGTTCCACTGTCGCCGGCACCTCCGAGTTGAGCAATACGACGCCGGTCGTTGCTCGACTTTTTCTAGCCCCTTTTCCCGCCGTCGCGGAAGACCGGACCCCGAGACGGATAACGAATTTCGGCAAAAAAAGGAGAAAAGGAAACAGGATAAAAAGCGTCGCGAGGTAAAAAAAAATGGTGGGAAGATAGGAGGATAAAAAAGGCGTTCCAGTGACTTCGAAATTGGGATGTTCGACCGCGCTGACCCAGTGCCGGGTGAAAAAAAGCGAAACATTTTACTGCTTTTTATGCGCGCGGACCTTTTCGTTAATCCGCTTTCGCGTCGATGGTTTCGGCGGGTTTTGAAACGACGCTGGAAGGAACTCGGGGTTAAAAAAAATTAAAAGGGTATACGCGACTTCTAATCCTTTGGCTGTTTTTACGCGTTTACGAGCCGGACGACCGTGTCGTTTGCGAAAAGGATTTTACCGGGCCAAAGAAATTGACTTTGCGACTCCGTGGTGCTTTTTAAACCCGTTAGCGTCAAGCTAAGAACCATTTCACCCTTTTTTTTCATCCCTTTTTTTACTTCTCCTTTTTATTCCTTCCTTCCTCCTTTTCGCTGACCGATATCGTCACGCACGACGAACCCTTGCCTTTTTAGGGTTACTGTTAGGGTTGTGGATCTTTTTTTTTCACCGTTAACGGATTTGCCGGGACAACCCTTCCCTCGTAAATCATCGATTTTTCCTTACCGCTCGCAAGGCTCCGCGTATATTGCACCGCGAGCACTTGGCATTCCGTGTCTTTTTACTGTCTCGTGAATTTTTATCGCACTTGGCGAAAAAGCCCGGATGACACGCGGGATAATAAAGTTTGCGCATTAGGTTCCTCGAAAAATTCCGTTTCCAGGCTGTTGGAATAAAACTGGACATTGTGCTTTGACGTGATTTATTATTTCTCCGTGAAGCTTCGTTGTAAAGCTTCGGAGGGAAAAGGGTTTAACAGGGTACGCTGTGCCCTAAACACCTAATTCGGTGTTTTATTACGGATAATCCGAGGGTAACCCATTTTTAAAAAATAATAAAAATTCTCCGTTAAGAAAATTCTTACTAACTCGGTAATTTCATATAACTTGGTCGGGTAGTTGATAAATCGACGAAATGGTTGGTGAAACGTGGTAGGATGTTTTAAAGATCGGAGATGCACGTCCAGGCCGGCGATTGCGGCAACGTAAACTGTCCCCGTTCTCCATTGACGAGGTTGCTGAAACCATAACGGAGTAGCGAACGAACGATAACGGCTAGTTAAGCGCCTCGTGATCGCGGTCTGATAACGGGATATCGGGGTGAACGAACCGCGGGAGAGAATAAGGGGACGTCCTTGAGTTGCGACTCAACTATAATTAATAACAATCTCGCGGCGCGATCGGTGCAACTGCGAAACGCTTGCGCAACCGGATCGCGCGACAGTTCGCGCGCGCCAGTTACAAAAGCCCGCCGCCAGGTTTAACGCACCCGGCCGCCGTGGAAAGTGTGCGAAACGGCACGACTTTCACATTCGTCGAGGCCGTTAATTTACTTTCTACGCCGTGGTTGCAGCCGCGATGCCACCGCGCGCATGCCTTCGCCTCCAACCGTCCAGAAACATCTCGCCTTCCTCGGCCAACCACTTTTCCGACAGCTGACCATCGCTCCACCGGTTCACCTGTCTTTCCGATCCGTAGCAACTGCGTTTCCGAGTTTTCGCAACTTTCCGTTTTCGCAGTTTTTTAATTTCCGTGTGATCGAATTTAGAAACGATCCAATTCTCGAATACGAAAACTACTTTGGACAGGAATGTCATTAGCGATCGTACACGCAGAGCGGTAAATCAGGCTGCGAAAGCTTCTACCTCGATCGTCGTGACACGTCGCTAATTATCTACAAACCGCGACGCGATTACGCCGAGTAAGTGCTCGGAAACATTCTATCGGCAAGAAAAGCAGAAGACTTTCACTTTCGTTTAATCGCAGGCTCCTCCTCTGCTTAGGCTTTTCTAATCTAAAATCGGGTAAACGTAATTCGAAATCTCTAATTCGAAATCTCTAACATGGGCTCGCGAAATATCTTGATTCTTTCTGATATCTCAAAACTCGACCTCAACGCGGAATAAAAATACCGTAAAGCTGCTGTGAGAGAGAAAAGGAAATCGATCAACCTTCCAACGACGCAACGATCGCGTAGCAACTGCTGATTACCGTAACGAGTAGGCGCGTGCACATTATCACGAGGAAAACTGATCTGCATATACCTTTGTTTGTAATCGTTGGCACATGCCGAGGAAAATGCTGTCGGGTCTCGAAAACACGCGCATGGTTTCGTTTAAAATCGAATTTCAATTGGAAAATTCGTATTTAACCCACACATTCCCTAATTTTTCACACACCATTCGCTCGACAACGAGAAAGTAAATTATACTATCGAGTGGTATGAAAATTGAAACACGAACCACCAATTTCTTTATTTTCCACTTATTTACAACTTAGAAATGTGAATAATCGCAAATCGGTAAATCCTAAATTGGTAAATCGGTAAGTATAAATTCCTGCGAGTTATCGAGCACCTCAACTATTAGATACATAGACAAACGTGAATATCAGCGACAGTCGATCGCCATGACGGTTAAATCCCTTAAGCGACACTCCATAGTTTCGAGCTCAAGGAAACACCCCGTACGTTGTGGAAAAAACGAGAAGGAAAAGTGGGAAAATAATGGGCAAATGACGCGCGCGATCGAACGATTATCCTGGATCGATGTCGACGAACCACTTGCTGCTCGGATTCCGGCTCCGAAGGACGCGGGCGTCGATCCGCGACGAACTCGTCGCGATCGGCCGAGAAATCGCGATTTTTCTTCGCGGCTCCCATTGCATCTCGTTTGCCGGTCGTCCTGCCGCTCGTCGGTTGCGCAATATGCTAATGCGACCGCTGGTTAACGGTTTAATCGCGTTGTGACTAACAAGTTGTAAATCGCCGACAGGACACCTTGCACGATCATTCCCATTTTTTTTTCCTCCTCCGCCCCTGCCTCTATAACATCGGCGTCGCCGTCGACATCGCTCGGCGTCTCGCATAGCAATAATTAAAGACAACGAGCGGTCGTCTTTAATTAGAGAGCCGATAACGCGATCGATTATGCTCCCCTTCACCGGCGTCGTTGCTTTTCGCGCATTGTCCGATCGAGAGATAAGGCGTCGCGGCGGTATACGTGATTTACGTTCCCGCGATCCTGTTTCCCTTCTCGATCGCGATTATTCCGCTTTGCCCGCGCGCGCTTATCGATACTCGCCATTATTCCCGATTATTCGCGATTATTCGCTCGGAACGATATTTCTTTTCCACCTCTTTACCAGGCCGGGAACCTTGTTATTGTTGCGGACATTTTTTCCCCACCGCTGGTTTTCAAACTCGGGCTGGCGAAAAAGCCNGAGAATTGATTAATCGACGTGAGTCATCGGGAACGTCGATTCGCGGGATTCGCGGTTTCCGTGGGTAATTCGCGAAACCAACGAACGCAGGTGAGTCACTGGGAAGTTTGGTTCGAGGAATCTCGCGTTGGTTCTCGGGTTTGGAAAACGCGTGTTTCTCTAGTACGATGAAGGTGAGAGAGGGACGAGGAGTATTTCGGCGCTTCGCGCCGTGCAATTGTTTTAGCAGGCTTATTTTTAGTCGCCCAGCGGAATGTCTGCTAATTTAGCCGCGTGCCTCCTCCTTATCGCGGTTATTTCCGAATCGGACGGGACAGCGGAGGGTTGTAGGCAGACCTGAGTCATGCGAAGCCGATTCGAGTGACGAATCGTCGCTCTTTGCTCCCTGTCTGCTCGAAATAAAATCTCGCGTTTCGTTAAAGGATCAAGGATCATCCGATTTGTCCCAGGGGTGTCGTGGGCCCACCTGTCTTCGTGGCTGACCCGCGAGAGATCAACCCTCGTTTCCAGATTTCATCCCGGAATCACGTTCCAGGGTAACGCGTCGAGGCGGAACGACGAGCGTTTGTTTCGCTTGAAAACGCGGAGCGAGTAATTCGTTTCCCTTTAGAGGTACACCGATCCGCCTTGCAACCGTGGAAAATGATTTCCACGAAATTCCAATTGTCCGAACTCGCATATCTCTGTTTCATCTATATGCATCTTCCGCGCGATGTTGGTAACGCTGACGCGAATTCTAATTACGTAATGCCCATTGGGTAAGTTTCGCTGAGTCCACAGCGTGGCGGTTAAGCGGATGAATATTTCCTCGATTTAATCCGAGCGAAATCTGTTTCCATAATTTTTCCACGGTTTCTTCTTCGTGTCTTTCCGAAGAAATGCACAATTTTCGGGAACGAAGGGTGATAGAACAATTTCGGTTACGGGGAAAGTAAAGTTAGAAGAATCGTCTAATGGATATTACATATTAGCGAGAAGGTTCGCGTTTGTCCGGCAATTAATCGCGAAAATGAAATGTATTGGTGTACAGCAGGCGTTCGAAGAACCCGTGCCTTGCTCGACGTTTTCACACGGGAAAAACGAAATATTTCGTCGGGAAATGGAAATGCCGGGCGCACGGGATTCCCAGGTGGGGAAGGAGGCTATTCTCGTCCGCGAAATCCATTAGATTTCGATGGCGAAGATCGGCACAGGAATAGTCGGCGCGATAAAAGTAACGAGGAAATCGGCTTATATTAAATTTGCCGGCTTTACAAGACAGATATCTCGGGGTGTAATAAAGATACCGGGGCTGCTGTTTCCCCCGTTCGACCCCAGAAATCCCCGGGGTCGCCGGTATATCGGGTCGCGAGGCCAACGAACTCGCCGCGATCCCTAACCCGGTCAACCGCGACACAGATCCCACGTAGCAACCCTCCAACCCCTCTCTGTTCCTGTTTATGCGTTACCGTAACATCGATTTCGCCGAATTAGAACACGCGTGAAGCGGTGGCATTTCGGAAATTGCTCACCCATGGGGTTGCTTCCCGGCCCTCGTTCTCCTTTCATTTCGATTTTCCTCCTTTACCTCCCCATCCCGTCCAGCCACTTTCCAATTTTTCCTCGTTTGTATCGTCGCTCGCATTTCGCATTTTCCGTTTTAATACCTAACGGGTTCGTTCGGTTTCCAAGGCTCAGGGAATTTCATCCGAAGATTCTTCGAACATCGCGACTTTATAGGATTTCGATTGAAAGGAACGAAAGAAATTCCGATTCTTCCGTGAAAATTGATCAAGTAATGTAGAATATCGGAAGCTCGAATATCGATTAGTAATTTTATTAATTACACTACAGGTTCCGAGGTTCCGAGATACATTCGAAAACCGTAAAACGAACATTTCCATCGAAACGAAAATCACGCAACAGGCGAGTGGCTGGCGACTTATTATTCCCCGGTGGAGACTTAAACGGTACTTTCCCATTGGCAATATTCCACGGGCCCGGAGAGAAAGGGAACGATGAAAACCACCCCTGATCAATTCCCCTCTATCGGCATCCGACTTTATCCCGGCCAATCTACCGATCTTCGATCGAACCAGACCAAGAGCGTACGCCCCTGAAAAAGGGACAAAGAAGGGAAACAAAAGGTCCTGCGGCCTGTGTTAACCTGTTGACCGAGGACGAGCAGCTTATCCGCCATTGACAGCGGCTTATAGAGCAGGAAGAATTAACCTTTTTCCGATACGAATCCCCCTCTTTCACGATGAACCCGATAACGCGACACTTGGGCCTTGTTCGAGCCGGAGAAGAAAAGCACGGGCGACACCAGAATTTCCATCTTTCTCCCTCAACCGCGTCAGTCGTTTATCTCTGCAACAGGGTGACGGGCGAATTTCCATAGAGATTGGTGGCCCGCGTACGTTCCCGGACGGATGACCGGTTAACGGATTAACATTCAACAGAAACGGGGCTTTTCACTTTGCACAATCGGGCCAGGCGTGCTTTCGGTCACTGGAATCGGGATAGTTCCATCGTGCCTCGCATTATGCAACTATTTCATTAACGCGTTCTGGGGTCGTCGACACGCTCGCGGCCGGGAATAGCGACGCTAAGGGAGGCGTCCAGGGACAGGGTGGAAGAGAGAGAGAGAGAATTGGATAGAGTGAGAGACGAGGTAGAAGAAGGATAAAAAGGAAGTGGAAAAATGGAAGAAAAAGAGCGGCGGCCGGTCGAGGCAGCTTTCTCTGTTCGCTGCGTGAGCCATCGTTATCCGTCGATCGATCTGCCATTTCGCTCGAGCGTAACTCGCACACCCTCGATTCGTGCACTCGTTTCGCCTTCCGTCCCTTGCGTAACGCCGCGCGCGCCATTGCGTGCTGCACCGGCCTGCACACCATCCACTGCCCGTTAAATGCCACCGTCCGAGGAATTCAGTCTCCTTTCCTCCTCCGCGCCGATTTCCAACCGAATTTTACTCGGCAGACTTCCGTTTTTCAATCGCAAGTTTGTCTTCTCAAATGTTGCACTTGTTGTCGATATTGAGGCAGTGATGGAATTCTGCTGGAGAAGTTAGACGAGGGGTGTTAATTAATCAGACAATTCATTTTTCGAGGAATGAAGTCTTTGATGGAGTATCTTAACTTAACTTTTCTTTGCACACGAAGATTTTTTCGTCGAAGAAATTCCAAGCTTTTTTGGAGATTTTTATAAGGTCGTTGATAACTTTTATGCTGAAATCAAGAAAGGAAACGTTGAAACAAATAGCGAATCTCGAGTCAATCGGTTAACACATTGCATATGGGTGACGAGATATCTCGTTTTCAGATTTCTTCGACTCGATCGATGATTTAAGGAATTAAAAATAGAATTTCTTGTTACATTACCAGGGTAACAAAGTTCGGGATTTAATATGTATAGAAATAGGTTGATAGTTTATGCGAATATAATACCAAATTAAAAGGTGCGTAAAAACGCGTTGCGCGAGCAGAACGCCGTACGCAATGTGTTAATATTAAGTTTAGGGAGTCTCTCTAAATATATAACAGATTTAATTCTGTTAATATCGTGATCGTTTTTAAGGGAAATACGCGGTAAACCTGGTTAATTAAGGAAAGAGGAAGATAAATTGTATGAACTCTCGCAATTTTTGATACGACCTGCCCGAAGCTCCGCGCGAAATTATTTATACAACGTAACGAGAGTGAACTGCGAGGAACTGAAGAATATTTTATTTCAATTCTTAAAAATGCAGTCGAGCTTCCAGATCTCGCAGTTCCATCGACAAAGGGGCTATTAGCTTGGTTAACAATGACAACGGAGCGCAGAGGGTTAAATTTATATCGGAGACTTGCCCTCCGTCGAGAAGGAGGGACGATCGCGAATCTTTTATAATTTCCCTTCGTTGTTGAAACTTCAAGACATCGAGAAAGCCGTTTTTTCTCTTCCCTTTCTCGTTCTGCATTCTGGTTTGGGCGCGCGCAGCTAACTCTGAGGTACACGGAATTTTGCAAGCTGCGAATTTAGAAACATGCCCGCGGTTGAATCATACTCGCAGCTTAGAGAGGCTTTAATCGAGGCCAGGTTGCTTTATCAAGTGTACGCGTTCCAAGTATCGAACGAATGCTCGCCGTTGCTTAACGAAATTTCATAAACGCGCACAGGCGGTTTGCGAAGCTTTTCAACGTGTCCGGACGATCGCCCTGTATCACCGCGAACCAAGGAACAAGCAAGATCGTTGTGTAAGTCGATCGTTTTGAAACGTGTTATGAAAAAGGGAAGTCACGATGCTTAAAATACCCCGTGATATTCACGCGGTTGAGAAATTACCCGAGAATTCCTTGAGAAAAATACCAAAACACTCGACAAAAAATATGGCCCCGATAATTGAAAGAGGTTCCTATCTAAACGTCATTGAATCAAAATTTTAGACAAAAGTTAGCACAATTGGAAATTTAATCTTCACAAAGTCCGATTTAAATACTCATCAAATCACGTAATTAATTCTAATTTCTAATTCGATAATTAACCATTTGCACTCGGTGTTTTTTCCTAATAGCAATTCCAAGATTTTGTGCTCTAAATTCGAGGAAACTTCTAAATTTGTAAATAAGAAATCGGATGGAAATTTTTCTAATTTCTAATTCGATAATAATTAACCCTTTGCACTGGATGCCTTTTCCTAATAGCAACTGCAAGATTTTCTGCAATAAATTCTAAGGAAACTTATAAAGGAAATTTCTAAATTGGTAAATAAGAAATCGGACAGGAATTAACGCGTGGAATTGTTTTATTTCGACATTGGAAATTTGATTGATCGATGGTTACGTCTACTCTGACAACTTTCTTCGCTCTCCCACGCGATTCTTTCTGAGAAGCAGACCTGGAGGATCGGAGAAAAGGATCGGCTTGGCAGGGCCGAGAGATGATTTGGGAAGAGGGGCGCTCGGCGAAGGGGGCGACCGAAACGTGGCTCGAGGCGTCGTGTAACCATGAAGTTTGCAACACGCAGAGAGACAGCCGGTGGTGCTTTCACTTTCCGAGAGGCAGCAACGATTGACATCATCGTGCACCGCGTGTTGTCGCCTCGCCGTGTCCCGGATTGCCTCCGTGGATCCGTCCGACTTCCGGCAAGCCGGCCGATTTCGCAATCGAATTTATTTCGTCGTCCGGCACTCGATGCGACTCGCTCGGCGAATCAAATCGACTTAAACGGTTCAATTAACCGGCTCATTCCGCCAGTCCTCCTCTTCCTATGTCCCTCCTCTCTCCGCTCCATCCGTCTTCGCTTCGTTTCTGCTCTCTGCCCTCCTCGAGGAAGAAGCCTCTTCTCTCCTGAAATTTACATCATCTCCGCGGAAATGAAGGAAAATCAGCGAATTCCCGGGAATCGGTATAATCATATCCGTGTTTGCGACCGAAGTGTAATCGAGTCGAACTCTAACAGCTCGAGACGAAGCGTTCTCCAGTCTCACTGAGAGGGATATCGGCGAATTCCAAGAGGATTACCCCGGGGTGTCGTTCAATTTCGCAAACTTTCTCTCCGTTTACCCCCGGGTTCTCTCGATTAAAATCCACCGGTTCCGTTCGAATCCCCGAATCTCCGGAAACTCGCGCGAGCAAACGGGAAACCGCGATTGCGCTCGATCGGTAAAAAGCGCAGCACGACGGAGGCTTAACGATAAACGTTTCCGCGCGAAGATTGGTCGAGTCTTGGGTGGCCTCTGGTCGCATCAGGATTACAGAGACGAGTTGGGGGGCGAAGTAGAGGCAAGTCGCGGGTCTAATAGAGAGGCTCAGGTGGTTGAACGTCTGCTAGGTCTGTTCCAATAATAAACGAAGGTTCGACTAGCGAAACGCGACCGCAGAGGCGGAGGTGGCCGCGGTTTTAAGGTCGCGCGCACCGAATTTCGGCCGGTGAAGATTAAAGGTGCGTTGACATCGTTACGTCAACGCGGTTAAATTGGTCGGGTGGCGCGCGCGTTGCGGAAACCGACGCGCGCCACGAGGCCTTATGTAAACCCCCGAACTTACATAAATTCGTTTCTGTGGCGAAACTCGCGTGGCCTACTGAAACAGAAAAGAAACGAGAGAGAAAGAGAAAAAAATGAGCAAAACAGAGAAGAGTAAACAGGAGCGTAATACACGACCGGCCGCGCCGATTTCTCGATCCTCGCCGATAAGACTCGTCCGTGACCGTGCGCGAAGCTGGTTGCGAAACAGCGAGAAATAGAAGAAAAAGAGAAGAAACTAGAAAATCGTAGAATGGCAAACGAAGAGGTCGTTCGCCCGCTCCACTTTTGCCGCGCGTCGATATTAAAAATTAGCGCGGCCCTGCATCTCGGAGCGATCAGAACGAAGCGGAAGATCGCGCCGCGCCGTTCCGTCCTGCCGCACGATGCTCTTTCTCGATCTTTCCGCGCGGACGCATGCGTCAGTGATCTCTCAAGGCCTTCGCGCATTAACGCCGAGCGCTGTTTGCTTCGTCCCACTTTCCTTAGCGCCCGGTCAACGACCCGCCGGGTAGGTGAGTTTCCAAGGTGCACCAACACGCGTATTCCTCTCTCGATTCTATTCCATCCGAGAATGCATCGCCTCGCACACACACACACACACACGTGTGTGTCTGAAGCTGCCGCTTCGACGTTTCGACCCCCCCGAACTCCTCGCCAGCCTCGCCCCCCACCCGTTCGGATTACGCAGGGATGAGAGCGTTCTCGGTATACTTGCTGACAAACAGCGAGCTGGCAAGTGGCTTGGGACTTTTCGTTTGGGTCAGGGTTGGATGGAAAATTTTATGGAGATGGCACGGCTGGAATTCAGCCCGGAAAAGCAGCCTCGCTTGATCGATGCTACTCTTCGAGGCCGCTGCAACCGCGGTTTACCACCTCTGCGCCATTTTCACCAAATTTGGCGTTCTCTGATAAGTTCACGGGTGACTAGGTTACGTCTTTGCGTTTGCTTCGAATATCGATTCCTTCGAGTTGTCACCGGAAGGGTTAAAAATTCTTGAAAGCGTAAGTTACGATTTTTACGGAACAGTATGTCGATCGATTTAACCTGGAATTAACTAATCGATTGACACTAGGTTTATGGATGTTTTTTGTTATCCTATTTTCATGGAGACTCGTTAGATTTACTGGTAAAGAAAAATACGTATTTTCTTAACACTAGGTTTACGCACGGTTTTGGTTTACCTATTTATACAGACACCCGTTAGATTTAGGCGTAAAGAAACTACGTATTTTCTTTAAAAAACAAACGATGGATTTAATTAAAAAATAATCGTAATATTAAGACACTTAATATAAGTTAATTATAATTATATCTGGTAATATCGTACAAATGGAGCAAGCCATCCGTCAAATTGACGGGTCCCGTAAATCTAGTATTAATGTGTCATTGATAAAATAGATCAACGTGAAATAGTTGTCTTTCGATCTCGTTTTCATTCAACTTTCATCGAGTTCTTTCGGAAGTACCTTCTCGATTTTTCCTTTCGATTCATTCGAAAGCTAAAAGGATGATTTGAATTCTTATCGAATCTCATTCGTATTTTGACTCAGGAGAACGGACTTCCGTCGAGAAAAATTAGCGAAGCGTCGTGGGAAGAGCGGATTCAAAGCTCGAGAACGACGGAGCGTCGGTGGCTATGAATTTACGGGCACGTTTGCACACGAACGGCAATCGCGAAACGGTTCGGCGACGCTCCGCGGCGCGGCGCCACTGTCCTTTCGCGAATCCCGAGCCGCGGGTCGGTACGACAGGAAATTCGCGACTCGTGGGTCGGTATCCAGACGCGCAAATTCCTCCTGATAACGTTATCGCCTAATAGATACCAGACGGACCAATTTCGCACCGCGCTACTGGCGGGAATTTTGAATCGCCGCGCGGTCGAAGGGATGGAAGTTTTCAGGTAACTAAGTCGGGCTCGAGGCAGGTACGAAGATCGGAATAAGGGTGAACGAAGGAAAAAGGTTCGTTCTTGACCTGGCAAATTGCTATTCTTCCCCTGGATTGTAGAATTTAATGGGTTTACAGTGAATATTATAGTATTTCGACATTATTTACTATATTATTATACTATATATAATATAGTATTTGGAAATTATGAATTATATGCGATTTAACACTAAAC
Source organism: Euglossa dilemma (assembly GCA_002201625.1). Taxonomy (NCBI): domain Eukaryota; kingdom Metazoa; phylum Arthropoda; class Insecta; order Hymenoptera; family Apidae; genus Euglossa; species Euglossa dilemma. The sequence goes on from NIJG01000123.1 coordinate 6,522,718, forward strand.
CTACCACGATTAAATGACCGGTGAATGGAAAAGAAATAGAAGCTTTAAAAAATAGAATAACGGGAAACGTTAAGAAAATGATTATACGTGTATTGGAAGAAAAATTGCGAAGATGAGTGATTAAAATGGAAAGGTTAGATGCGAAATTTTTAACGAAGGTTTGGAAAACAGAGATGTAGACCATGGTAGGTTTAGTATTAAGAAGGAAACAAATTTTCTATATAGTAGTTTTAAAAAATATCTCGTTCTCCGGAAGAATTTTGATCGTGGTGTGGTCTGTTGGAAATTGATTTTATAGAATTTAATTTATTACAAATTGAATGCGGCTTAAGAAATTCTTTAATGTTATTCTGAATATCGAAGAAACGAGTTCTTCGTAAACGTAGTTTTAAAAAATACTACGTTCTCCAGAAGAATTTCGGTCGACGCGTGATTTGTTGGAAATTGATTTACAAGGCGAAATAGAAAAATTATGGTAAACGCGTTATCGGTAAATTTCGTTTCACACGGAATGTGTCTATTCCTGGCCGGTCAGCGTTGCGTGGCCCACTTGTTCGCGACAATATAAAGGTACGACGCGCAATTGTACGCGACGTCTGACAGTAGAACGGAAATAACGAGGGAAAAGTGACATATTTACCGGGCGGACAAAAGTCTGCCGATAAAAGTAGTCTGGGGAACGTTTATTAATGTCTTCGATTCTTTTCTAATCATTAACGCTCACTGGCAATTACTAACTTGAAACAATGTTTTTCTGTTATAGGTAAGTCCATCGCCGTTCTCCTTCCCACTGCGCGTCCTGCTGAACCGTAAGTAACAACCCTAAATTTGAATCTGAATCCGAATCGATCGTGGATCGAGCTGTCTCGTGAACCGTGAAAACTTTGTCAAACATCGATTTATCAGCAATTATAGCGATTGTAACGAGATTCGAGAAAAAGTAAAAGAACATCGAAAATTCGGGCGGTTTCGACGGCGGAAACGCTTTTCGACTGCAAATCGCAGGTAAAATCAACTCTGCCGAATCCCACTAGATATCGACCAAAGAAAACTAAAAAAAAAAGTAAGAGAAAATTGAAGATTCGGGCGGTTTCGACGGCGGAAACGCTTTTCGGCCGCGAATCGCGGGTAAAATCAACTCTGCCGAATCTCGCTCGATATCGACCAAAAGAAAAGTGAGAGAAAATTGAAGCTTCGGGCGATTTCGACGAAGGAAACGTTTAGTGGGTGCGAATCGTGGGTAAAATCGAATTAGAAGGGCGATGAACGCGGAAAGGTGGAAGAACCTCGGTGATGATAAAAGCGTTTGGCAGCTGTTGCGATTACCCTTTATCTCTATCGTCTCTGAACCTCGCGTTACGCGGAATTCCGCGTCCGGAAAGGCAGCGAGCCGTGACGGCGCGATACATTTCGAAAAATAGCCCGCGCTCTAAATACCGGCGAGTCGTGGCGCGCTGTGAACCCCGGCGACTCGGACTAAAACGGTAAAAAGCCGGATGGTAAATGTGTCCCGGCAAACACGAGCCGTGCGTCATCAGGAAGCGGGTAGGAAGCGGATGGAAGCGGGCAGAAAAGAGGACCGGAGGTATCCGCGAAAGAAGAAGGGCCGGATCGCGTGGGTATGTCGCGGCGCATGCGTCGGTCGGTCGCGCTCGGTCTCACCCTCGGCCACCACCTCTCCACCCCATTCATGGACATCAACCCTCGAGAGTACGCGGTGCGCCTACCATTGTGGCACACGGACAGTGTCCGACACGGTGTCATTAGTGCGACGCGGGTATGTCAGCGAGCGCGGCGCGCGATGATCCGGCCGAAACCGGGATCATCGATCACTCCGTGAACGTCGCCGGCCCTCTCTATCCCATAGAGGTCTGCGAGGCCACCATCGCGGTCAGCGAGACCCACAGTCCCGAGAGGCCTCACCAGCGCGTCAAAGGTTCGTTCCTCCCTTTATCTCTTTCTCCATCTTTCTCACCCTTTCTCGCCCTTTCTCCGCGTTTCCTTTCGCGATCGTCGTGTCTCTCGCAGCTGTTTCTCCTTCGCGACTTTGGCATCGCGACGTTTGTTTATCGACGATTCGGTGGCTCGATGGATTGCACAGGTGGTCTGTTAAACCGGGTCCAGACAAGCGTTTCGGTTGGGTCCTGGGTGTCGTTGGCTGGTTGCGGGTCATTGCGTATGTCTCTGGCGCAAGGCTCGACCCCAGGTGTGTGGACAGATGGGACGCGAGTATGGATTCGAGGATGGATGATTCGAGATCGTTCCACGGCTACCATCATCGAGCTATTTTCGTTCGACACTGTTCCGCGCAGGTTCCAGGGATATCGGCACATCGGTTGAAGAAACATCCCTGTTTTCCTCGGCTCGATAATGCCTTTGTTGATCAACACGCGTCTATTCTCGTTGCGCCGCGAATTCGTGCACGCTTTTCCTCGACTCGTCCCGGAATAACCGTTTGTTAAAGGGGAGCTCGCGTTCCGGACGCGGCTTTAACCGCCAGCTGTGCACCGGGTTCTCGCTTTAACCGAGAATAATCCGTTGCTGAATCTTCCAAAGACACGCCATTGCCGTCGAGATAACAGATCTCGCGACGTTACGACCAATCAGCATCCGAGATGCAACATGAGAGAGCTCGGTTCGTCGAAGGAACGAACGGGGAAACGCGGTGAGAAAGGATGAAAAACGACGAAAAACCGGGCCGCAGGACGGGATTGGCGGTTTTTTCGCGTGGGCAGGTGGAACGGAGAGGACGACGTCTAAATAAGGATTTCATCGGATGGCCAACCATCCCCCGGTTATTCCCGGGTTCGTTCTCGCGTATGCAGCTACCTCTCTTTCGCCGGGAAAAGCTTTGACACTGAGGCGTATCGATTTTTCCTCGAGCGGGGCTCACGTGCTCATTGACATTGACATTGCCCGCTACCACGGCCAGCCTACCTGCCACCTAGCGTCCACGAACCGATACGTACCTGCCGACCGAGTTCCCCGGCCCGACGCCCGATGGCGCTGCGACGCTAAGCGCCCCACGCGACCCGCTCTCCGTCATTCCCCAAGTTCACCGCGCCTTCCGCGCAAAAATCACTTCATCCTTCCTACCTCTAACCGTCTTTTTATTTCTTCGTCGCGAGTTCCATTCGGAGCTTTTACCGATTAATAATTAATTCGAAAATTCTCCTTTAAAGTTTGATAAAGTGTACGTTATTCGACGCGTTGGAAAAATTTATTTTCGATGGATGTGATTTGTCGCGAATGAAAGCGTTTTCTCTGTGGTTTTTAACGGATAGACAAAATGAAATTCGGCGATGAAAGTGGCGCAAATAGGTCGACGCTGGGTGTAGCATGGCGTCGGTGTTTGCGTGGAAGAAGAATGTGCCGATGGCCCACATTTTTAACGACACGATGGATTTCCCAACACGGCCTGGCCGAAACGCGCAACGGGGTCATTGCGCAACGGTTTTACTTCTCTTTATCCAGACTAGAGGCCTGGCAGCATTACATAAAAGCATTTATCTGTCAGGAGCCAAGCGTCTAGTCCTGTTGAGCGACGGCCACGCTCAACACGTCGCTTCCCCCTTCTACTCTCCGTCCCCGTTGCGATAGTAAACATCGTGTAGCAGAAACAATCCTCGTTTTAATCCCGAAAATTATCCCCACCGGAATAGCTCGTAAATTCGTCCCGATTTCTAATCCTCCACTTTTCTCGAACGGTGCATCGAGTTTATCAACGTGCGAATATTACGAACAACGCTCTTTACGTTCGAAATTCCTCGAATTCCTCTTTTTATCAAACGAATAATCGAATTTCATGTTTGAACCGTCTTTCATTTTCTACGAACGTTTAGAAACGTTTGAAACGTGCATTTTTTCTGGGAATTACGCCAATAAAATCGCGCGGACGCGCCCATCGGTGAAAAGCTTGGATGCGAGGTTGGAAATTTCGAAATTCTCTTTCACCGACGTCCCAATAAATCAACCTTCTGTTCTGTTCGCGCACACCCGATCCTGTTTGGCCGAAACACGCGTGCCGTGGTCGATCGTAGAGATCGTTAGGCCTGTCGCCGTTTAATCCCATTTTAATCGATCCGCCGAGGCGAGTAGGCGCGCGCGAGCCGGACACCTGATCCCGATGGAAGGCTACACTCGCCGCGGCCCTGGGGCCCCCCGCCGGGGGCCCGGGGGAGGGGAAAAAATCACGTAATAATAGATACGAGCGTGCACCAGCGGTGGCCTGGCTCGTTGTGTTTCGCAACGCTTCACAAAGGCTCAGGGCCGTTGTTCTACGACTACAACAGAACCGCTGGCGAGGTCTACGCCCGCTATCGAGGTCTCTTTATCCCTTCGCCTGCTATTCAAGACTCCCGCCGCGCTCGGCCGTCCCACATCGGCCGAAATGACGACACTTCCGGGACTCGATCGCGATGACACGTAACGCGATGACGCGAATATTACGATGCTTGTCTCGCCGCGCCACTCTTCTCTCTCTCTCTCTTTCTTCCTTCCCTTTATTTTCGTTTCGTTCCCTTCCGGGATCGACAGCAGAGCTAGCAGCGAAGGATTCGCGATGGATTTTCTCTTTTCTTCTTTTTTTCTTCTTTTAGGATCGAATTCGGTTGTGACACCTGTGCGTTATTTTCGAATATTAACAGATTTGCATCATTAAGTGGAATAATAAACTCAGTATCTGTTGCTTGCCTATTTTAAACTTATGTCTCGCACAACTATGTAAAAGAATAAATGTTTATACTATAGCAGCATATAGAATGATGTTTTAATATATGTATAATTTCAAATATAAGTGAGAGTTCGTTTGTTACACTTAATTTCATTGAAAGTCTTGGAAGACTCCTTTCAGAGCGATGATGCAAATGGGTTAATATATGGCGATTCGCTGTATTTTATCCATTTTTTCTTTTTTTTGAAAATTTGAACGACGTAAATAAGTAGAGAACTTTGAGGCAAGGGAGTTAATTTTATCGCAGCCACCTGATCACGTTGAATAAGAATAATGCTTAAATAAATTGCATTTGAACCTTCGATTAGATTCTGACAGTGAAGTTTGTTTTCCGTTTTTCATTTCGGTGAAAACAGAATACTTCGTCACTGGTCGTTGAAAAGCGGCATCAATTCGACGTCGCGTCACCGGTCGGAGATTAAACGAAACGTCGACGCGTGTCCGCGGAGATAGATATACGAGGAATGCGAGTAAACTTCGCGTTAATCACGCCGAGTCATATTTGGGAACAGATTGTCATTCTCGCGAGTGTTCGTCTTGGAAGCATTGTACATATTTGGCATATCGGTTTGCGCGAGAATTGTTTAGCCAAGGAGCTCCAAATATGTACACAGCCGTGTGTGCTTTGACGTTTCGTTAATTTTCTTCCACCATTCGATATCGAGTGTCATCGTACAGCTTAGACGATGACCGTGATCGAGCGTTTCTCGGCTGAAAAACTCGAGCAGAGTGAGCTTTTCAACGACAAGGCCCCGTTTCTTTCCATCGATCCGATCATTTACAGTTTCATAACGAGCTAATCCGGCCTAACGTTATAAACTCAGCTGGCCGTTTAATTAGGCCACCTAAATGGGGTTAAACAGGCTCCACCCACCCAATTTGCATAACGTATATCCCCGCTGCGCGGCGATCAAACAAATACCGTCGCGAATAGAGAGCTCCGATGCAAATGGCATTCTACATTCGCCGGTATTCCTCCGTTCTACCTTTCTAGCTTCCTAGTGCACCTCGGACACCTTACAAGGGAGCGTTCGGCACCGTTACAATGGAAATTAAATAATTACACGGGAGATTTATAGCCTGTACCGAAACCCAGGAATCCTTCGTGCCTTCTAATTAGTCTGAGACCGATGGTGTCAGAGTTCAAACGTCTTAACGAGCATCTAAAACTATTCTTTCCTCGTAGACGTCCGACTGGTTCTCCCGATCGACGAAACAGCCTAAATTTCAGCAAGATTTATCACCTAGCCCATCTCCTTCTCGTCTCTCCGTTTCTCACGCATCGCTTCTATTCTGAAACCAAAATCTTTCGCCTCACATTCGCGAATCTCGGTTCAACAGGTGTCTATCTCCTGGATAGAGAACTCGAGGACTCAAAATCCGAGAGGATTTGTCTTTAACCCTTTACCTTGCGATTCAAGTCGGAAAAGTAAACAGTATCGCTACTGTTGCTATGATTATTCGAAACACCCGTTGAATCACTGTTTAATAACAATCACCGTTAACAATATTACCAGAACTTTCATATCCTCTTCAACGCTTGATATTCTTTTCGAAGATATTTTTAAGAACTTTGACCCGATTTTCGTATTTCATGTGAGAGACATAACGTTCAAGTTTGCCCTGTCACGTTTCTCAGTCGAGCCGTTCGAGTTTGGCTCGATAGCTAAGTCTATCGCGAGGTCTCAAGCTAAAGAGTTAACGATGGGTTGGCGTTGGTTGGCGAGATCGATCGGCAACTGGGACGACGGTGGAAGGGACGTGTGAGCATCCGACTAGGCGAACGGAATGGTTACAAGAGCGGAGGACAAAATTGCCGAGGCGGCTGGTCGGAATTCAGGGAAGCGAGTTCTCTCGCGGACGGCTGGTCGCGTCACGTGCCGGCGCGTGCACCGGCAGAAGAGCAGAGCAGTCTTTTCTCGATCAGGATGATGAATCGCGGCGGGTAAGCTCGGCTGGACTGGCCACGTAACTGGGACGAAGTCCCCGAGGCGCCAGGCGAATCGTATTCTCGGAGGAGCTCGGCGTAAAAACCGAAAAGATCGTTCCGTGGCTACGAGGCGAGGTGAGAGTGCTTTCACCTTTCTCCCTGTCGTTGTCTTCTCTCTCCGCCACGCGGACCTCTCCTCTCTCGCTCTCTCTATCTCTGTCTCTGTCTTACCCAGCCGCTTTTACTCTCGATCGCTGCTACCTGCTGCTGCTGCTAGGCTGCTCGCGTCTGCTTCTCCACGGAGAAAGCAGCTCCGACCTCGTCGACTTCCCCGCGACATTTCTTTCTCCGTCGTTTCCCCGGCCCCGGTTACACACCAGCCGTCTTTCTCCTCACGAAATCCACCGCGAGACGTCGTGACTCATCTCTCGCGAGTTATGTCACCCGCCGGTGTCCTCGGGCCTGACGCCAGACTCTGGACCTCGCCGAGCCTCCGTTTCGAGATTCCTCCACTTCCGCGAATCGCAAAGAAGTTGTAAAACCTCTTCGCGAAGTTTCCGATGCGAGCAGAAGTCGGTGGAAGTCTGGTGACGATGAGCGCGTACTCGGTGTGATTAGAATCGTTCGTGATACTTAGAAAGATTCGGGTTAAGTTCTTGGGATTTTCTTCTTACGGGTTATACTTCGTTTTCTTTTCTTTTTTTCGGAATTTGAGAGTTCGAGGGGCCCCGAAATTTGGTTTTCTTCGAGAGGAGGACGTAGTTTGGACCTAGGACAACGGAATCCGCTTCTCCTGGAACTGGAGCAGTAGCTTAGTTAAGTTCTTGGGACTTTCTTCTCGCGGTTATCCTTCGTTTTTTTTTTTTTTTCGGAATTTGAGAGTTCAACAGATCCCGAAATTTGGTTTCCTCGTGGAGGACGACGTAGACCAGACCTAGGAAACCGGAATCCTCTTCTTCTGGAACTGGAGCAGTAGCTTCGTTAAATTTTTGTGGCCTTCTTTTCGCGGTTATTCTTCGTTTTTTGTTTTTTATTCGGAATTTGAGAGTTCGAAGGGCCCCGAAATTTGGTTCCCTCATAGAGGACGACGTAGACTAGACCTAGGACCCCCGAATCCGCTTCTCCTGGAACTGGAGCAACACCTTAGTTAAGTTCTTAGGATTTTCTTCCCGCGGTTATCCTTCGTTTTTCTTTTAGTTTTTTTTTTTTTTCGGAATTTGAGAGTTCGAAGGGCCCCGAAATTTGGTTCCCTCATAGAAGACGACGTAGACCAGACTTAGGACCCCGGAATCCACTTCTCCTGGAACTAGAGCAGTACCTTAGTCAAGTTCTTGGGACTTTCTTCTCACGGTTATCCTTCATTTTTTCTTTTTCGGAATTTGAGAGTTTGAAGGGCCCCGAAATTTGGTTCCCTTGTAAAGGATGACATAGACCAGACCTAGGACACCGGAATCCGCTTCTCCTGGAACTGGAGCAGCAACTTAGTCGCAGTTGCGTGGAAAGGGGCTCAGTTTCAGCCCGTGACGCACACGCGTCCTTGATCGCCCCGGTCCCCCCAGGGACGCCGCTAATAAATCGACTTCTTTGTTATGGATTTACATGTCGCGCCAATGATTCACGTGCCATAACGATTGAATAACTTGTACACAATTTCTTAATCATTGTGCATGTCGATAAACCGGCGGAGATTGCGGTCAGGCGATTTGCGGTTGCAGGTGGATACATTCCTGAATAACTACAATATCCTTTAACCATTTTTCCTCTTTTTAACCTCCCCTTGCTGCTCGCGCCTCTATCCGACGATAATTCGCTCTAGATTAAGAAACTGTCGTTAATACCAAGGACAATCATCGCTCCGCTCGATTCAACGAATACTATATCAACCTCCATATTCCTGAACCTCCAAAATCTTCCTAATCTATTCTTTTTCCTAATTTTCATTATCCATTACCACAAACGCGAAATTGATAGAGGAAAATCCTAAAATTTCTCAGACAGAATTTCCGGATAAGTCCTCCGGAAGGTCTCAAACTTAATTCAAGTGATTCTGTACGATTTCCAAGTTCGTCATTCGTCGATCACCGTTCGGAATCTCATCGAGGTGCCGAAAGGATAGCCCGAACCCGTCGACATCCGCGAGACAGCGAGATCTCGCGGATTCCAACCAGGAGTCCCCTTCTAAAAGGTTCGAAGGCTGGCGTTAAAGCGCCGGTAAGAGGAATTTCGTCACGAACGGCGACTTTTACGATATCCAGCGTTGTTGTTGAGCAACGTGAAACGGGCCTCGGCCGTCCTGGATGTCGGCCGGTAACCCCAGCCGAATCAAGGCCGGCGCACACGGAGACGGCTCTTACTTTCACGCGTTAGAGACGCCGCTCGTGCTCGCTTATATCAGCGATGGCACGTTACGGGTCCATGGGCCCAGCCTGCCCACGCGTCCGTCAGTCTGTCTTCCGATTTCGAGGACCAGCGCTTGTCCAATCCCTTTTCGATTCGGGGTACCAGAGAACTCTGGCTACCGAGTTGCGATTAACGTTGCTGTTTCCTCTTTTCACCCTTCTTTTGGGTCAAGATAACCGCGAGACGAAAGTCCTTCGTTTGGGTCAGTCGGTTCTCTTTTGGAAAAGGATTCTTAGGATAGATTCGGGTTGATTTCTCCAGGTTTTGGAGCGTTTAGGTTCGTAGACTGCTTAATCGAGTGATTCTCGGCTCTTCCGGTTCCTCGATATCTCCCGGATCAGTTCGAGCTTTGCTCGTACAGCGTGTTTCCGATTATTACCGTGGCTTCCGTCGAGGTTGATAACGCTTATCGATTCTCTTATCTCGCTTCGGCTACCTGTATCTCTCACTCGATCGTGTTCATTCACTCATAGAGTCGGTACTTGTATACATCGTTTCTCATCGAGATACTCAAGTAGATTTATCGCGAAAAGAAAAGAAAACCGAAATGAACAGTTGATTCTGAGTTGGTTCTGAGACAGGCTCGGATTATCGAGGCAAAGTTTGGCACCGGCAGCGGGTACAAATGGCCGATGAAACGGCGGAAAGTGAAAGAGGAACGTGTTAATCGTTTCACCGTTTCACGTCGGTGAAAGACTTTCGAATCGCGTCGGTCGAAAGTAAACGGCGCAGTCTCGGCAGCGTTAACTTTCCCCGTGCACATGCGAGCTTTCCGTAAAAATGTAATATCTGATCGTCGAGTGGCGTACGATGACGCGATACGCGCGAATCGCGCGAGATTGCGATAAACCGTTCGAAGGTCGCGATACATCGAGATATCGAACCGGCGTCGCGACGGCACGCCTCCATCGTCGTTTTACACGACGCGTAGGGTACGAGAAACGAATTTTTCCTATTTTCCGATGGTCCTTCGTGTGAATTTATTATTCCGGGTTTGGTTTTTCCTTCTTTTTACATTTCATGCACGATTTTTAAAACTGTAATAATAAAAAATCGTATAGAAATTAAAACGTAGAATTATTTTACTCTGACATTCCACGCATCGTTGTGTAATTTTAAATTTCATCTTTATTATTCCGGGTATAGATTTTTCTTCGTTTTAGATTTTAGATTGATCCAGATCGATCTAAGAATTAAGGGAGACTTGACATTTAACTTCTATTTCTCTATATTTTTGAAACGGTGAATAAAAAATCGTATAGAAATTGCAACGTGCAATTATTGTACTTGCACATTCCACGCATCATCGTTAAATTAATGGCGATTGAGGGTCGCTTCTCGAGTTCAAAGAGTTAATTACACCTCGAAATGAATTTTCGTTGAAAAGATTGGAATTCGAGGGTGATTTTCGAAGAAAATGGAGGCTGGTTGCGAGATGCACGGCGATAGATCGTTACAATTATTTGCCTGCCGGGAAATAGGCCGCGATCGAGCAATGGCTACGACCCTGATGGCCTTGCTGTCCGCGCTGGACCGGAACGCCTTGCGAAACCCGGATCATTTTCGATCGTCCACCTATCCATTCGCGTCGAATCTGCCTCGTTTCTGCTTCCATCAACGATACCGGGCATTCTGCAAATGGTATCGTCCCACGATCCCCGCCAGACGTCCACCATTGCCGCAACTCTGCCCGATAGATCGCTTCCTCCCCTTCGATTTCCTCCTCGCCTCCTCGCCATTCCTTCATCCTTCTCAACGTTCCAACGAAGGACACGTAAATTCGTGGTTACATACCATCGCGATTAGCTTCTTTCGTCGACAGGTCCTTCGACTGGTAACTGGTTTTTTGTCTCGGAAATTAAATTGGATCTCGTAGATTGCCTCGGCTCTTCCGCGTTATCGATAGTAATGCCAGGATTAATAGAATCCTTTTTATCCTGCAACTTATATTCACGCAAGGTGACAGTTCAGACGGTTCTCTGCTACGGATAATAAAATCTGTATAAGTAGAATGTAGGTTAATTATACTTTCAAATTTTACGAAGCCTCGAGAAAGGTATGTAATTGGTCTACCGATATTCGCCTGATTATCCAGGCCTCTGTTTCGAGAATAATCCTCGGTCATCACGATTACCGTCATCGCGAAACGTTGATTGAAGGATGGAAATAAATTTGTTTAAAAATCCAAAATAAAATCACGTGGTTCCTCCTGTATCTGATTATCTAATTTCGAAACAGCCTCGGTTCCAATGTAATTTGTTTGTTATAACGATTTTAAGACAGAAGACAAAGTCTCGAAAAATCCATCGATTTTCTACTATTTCTCGTGGATCTTTATCAAACTTTCTTCGCTTTTCGTTCATTCCGATCGAACTTCCGGCGCTGAGAGGACGCAATCCGGGTATCGTTTTCGAGCGTACAGTACCGTACGGTCTGGTTGGAAAATTTCCACGGGCAAGGCCCCGTGATAGGTCGAAAGGATGGTGGACGGTCTGTCCCGTTCACCGGTCTCCAGTCTGCCTCGCCGTGTAAACACCGTGACGATCCTAATCTCTTGCGCAATGGCTGGACGCCCTTAATGAAATTTCAGGTCGGGCCCCGGTGACGAAGCCGGTCGTTCACCCCGGCCCGTTCCACTCTGTTCCACTTTCGGCCCGCTCTCGCGTTTCCTGCTTTCGTACCTCGCTTTTCGCCGCGGTTGTTTTCGCTCCAGCCGGCCCTGATTGATGCGACTGACCCATAAAGATCCTCACGACCGAACAGCGTTTAATCTCCGATTATCCCACGCGATATCCTTTTTTTTTCCTTAGCTCCTTCCTTTTTTCTCTCTCCTCTTTCGAGGTTACACGCGATTACGCGCCGTTGTTTCTATTATTTCGAGGGTGGAAGGAGGTGACAGAGTGACCTATAAAAACGGAACGAGAAACTGCGTTACGAAGTGATTTGTTTATGTATCTCGAATTTTCCTAGGTCTCTAGATTCTGGGTTTATATAAAATCGAGTATGAAATATACATACTTTAACCTTCCAATTCGCACCGTAATAAGACTAAGTGAATTATCGTGCTGTGTTATAAGACAGTACTCGTAAGACACTCGAAATACCGGTATTAAAGAAAAAGTAGCCAATCTGAAAATAGGTTACCTCTCGTTTGCATAAGCACTTAGTATCCCTCGACGAGAGGTACCAACGTGCGCGATAATAATTTGGAGCCCAAGTAAAATCAAATCGAAAAATTCAAGAAAACGCAGCAGGCTTATGTTTAGAAATCTATGGATAAACGAGGAAAAATGCGTATCATCGCGAGTCTTGGAGCGAATTATCGCGTTTCAGGCTAATAAACTGCGGTCGGATGGTCCGGTCCGTGCCCTGAACGGTAGCCTTCCGCGATCTCGCCTAAGGATTCACCGTTACGCTAATCAACAGTAAAAAGCGCCTACTCCGCGAGCATCCGACTCCTCTCACGGTACCCTCGTCCGCTCCGGTCGCTCTGCTCGCCGACATGCGACGCTAAAATTGGCGAACGGCCTTTCCCCGTTCGCCGCGTGCTCCCGAACTGCCGCTGTTACGTCACTGTTACGCCGGGCCGGCGATAAGAGGGGCCGAAAACCGGTCCCATTTTCGCGGGGACCGCACGTGCGCGAGCACGAGGACACGGTGGCGCGCTCGTGAACCAAGTGCGTTGACACGGAATGTCCGCGGAGGGCAGCAGGCGAGAGGAGCCATAGGTCACTCACCGCGCCGCGCCGCGCCGCTCCCGCATCCTTCGCGCGTACGTCGGCAAGAGGATCCTGTTGGCTAACGGAATCGTCGCCGGCTACGCACGTGCCGCAGGACCATCCACTCGACCCGTCCAAATTTTCCCGCTCGCCTCCATCTTTCCCAACGTTTCTTTCGCGTCGCGCGGGATTTAAACGTCGCCGAGGGTCGTGGAAGGTTTGAATTTAATCGGTGCGTAATTTCGGTAATTTCTCGGTTAAATCGGAGTCCAGAGGGTTGACGCAGAGAGCGTCGTTCGATATTTTCGATATCCGAAACTTTTCGAACGTTTCCGAACGCTTACATCGGCTGGTGCTGGATTTAAATATCGCCGAGAATGGTGGAAGATTCGGGTTTTGATTTGGGGTAGAATCGGCGCGTAATCTCGTTAATTTACAGATTTGGCAACAGTCCAGAGGGTTGATGTGAATACCGTCATTCGATGTTTTCCATATCCGGAACTTTCCGAACGTTTCCGAACGCTTACATCGGCTGGTGCGGGATTTAAACATCGCCGAACGTGGTGGAAGATTCGGGCTTCGATTTGGGTTTGGGTTGAAATCGGTGCGTAATCTCGTTAATTTCTCGTTTAGATCGGAGTCCAGAGGGTTGACGCAGAGAGCGTCGTTCGATATTTTCGATATCCGAAACTTTTCGAACGTTTCCGAACGCTCCCATCGGGTAACGCGGGATTTAAACGTCACCGAGGGTGGTGGAAGATTTGGGTTAGAATCGGCGCGTAATCTCGTTAATTTCTAGATTAAGCAACAATCTATGGGGTGAGCGCGGAGATCGTCGTTGAATGTTTTCGATGTCCGGAACGCTGGCCGAGTAGGATAGTTTCTAACGGCGTCTAACGGGGCCACGGTAACGCGGTGGCAAAGCCCGAAAGTAACGACTGTAAACAGTAAACACTTTCATTCACGGCTCGGTCTAGGCCCTGTGGATTTAGGCTGGCTGACCCCCTTACCTCCTGGCCCCCTCCGCTCTGTCGCGTTAGATTCGTGTTAGACGTCTGGCGGCCGTGCCGCGCAACTTTCTCTCTTTCTTCCACGAAACTCGGCTCTTCGCCGACTCGCCTAACCCTCCGATCGGGTCTCTCCTTTTTCGGCATGCCTACTTCTGTCTTACTTTCGAATCCCGGGCTCGGATCCTCGCGCGGAATTTGAGTCGCGACAGGTTCCGTTAATTGCCACGACGGACTGTCGCTTGTGCCGATCCTCGTCTCTCTCTCTCTGTCATTGATCCCAACCGGAAGCTCCTCGCAGCCGCGACATCCGCTCTTAACCCCTGGAAGAACCGTAGTTTCGAGCTGCTACTCGCGGAATCTCCGTTGAATTCCACGGTTCGCGTGTCCGGAACGGCGAATCGCCTCGGTGGAAAGCTCTACCTGACAATGGCAGCGAACGGCGGCGTAGGGAAAAAAGGAACTTTCGCGGAGCGGAGCGTGGGCATTGGCATTTCGTCACCGGCCGGGCAACCAGGTTGAATAACCGGCGTTACGTCACTGGCGTGTACGCGCTCGCAGACGGCCGGAGGAAAGAGGGGCAACGGTGCCAACAGGCCGAGAAAGAGGAAGAGACGAGGAGAAGGTAAGGGACGGAGGTTTCTCAGCGGAGCGTGCAAGGTGGGGACCATGGAGGTCGATCACCTACGTACGGGAGTCAGTGACACCTTCAGGCGAGGACGCTCTTTTTTTCCTTCCTTCCCTTGCGCGCCTCCTCCTTTCCTCCTTCTGTCACGCTCAGACACCGCCGAAAGCTCTAGCTGCTAGCCGGCCTCGTGAATGAACCGCTGGACAACCACTCCGGGGTGTGTCTCTCCGATTAGCAGCGTCGTCATCCGCGTCGATCGCCGTGACGTTGGAGCTTGTCCAATGGGTGTCAACCAGGCCACGGGGTATCTTTCGGCTCGCTCGTCACGCCGGGCGACTTGGACGGCGAACACGGGAAGGTCGACACTCGTTCCGATACTCCATAGACATACGCGACACGATTCCATTCCATTCCGTTCCATTCTATTCCATTCCATTCCATTCGCTTCGATTCCATTCGATCCGAGAGGATCGGACAATCGGCGTACCGCTAGCTCGTCGATAGATTGGCTAACCGACGATTCAGAGGATTCAGGGTCAAACCAAGCCACTGGGAACCAGGGCAATTTCGACTTGTACTCTACTTTGCGTTACTTTACTTATCCCGTGGTTTCTTTTCGTCTCGACTTAACCGAAAGTGTCAGAAAGATCGTTAGTTTCACGCTCGGATTTCTCGTAGAGTTCGTTCCGAAGCTTCCAGGAACATTCCATAGAGCCCGAGTTTCGCGCGAACCTAAACCTACGGTGAATTGAACAGTTTCCAATGCTTCCGAGAAACTCTGTTAAAACGCTTCGAAGTAACGGTGACTAGCGAACTGGAGAACCTTCGAGTGCTTCGAAAATCCCCGCGAATACTTCTTCGTCGCTTGGATATCGCTTCGACAACTTAGGTTTGCCTAAAATTCGACCCGAATTCACGCGACGCCGATAGCTGACTGACCTATAATAACAGCGGGAAATTACGTCGAGCTGTGGACGTCGGAGCAACGGGATCTCGCGTCGCGAAACGATCGGTTACGCGACGTAATCATCGTCGCGATGAACCATTACCACGAGCGTTTGCCGAGGACGATGAGGTTGGTTCGACGGTAGCCTGCTAGCTAGCTGGCTGGCGCGGTAATCGATGGGAACAGGGAAGAGAAGGAAGCAGGGTCTTCGACCCCTTTTTCCCTGACCGTGTCGTATCGCCTCGAGTTCCTCGAAACGGTGCCAGGCCGTCCACGTGACCGGTCCGCGGAAAGATCCTTGGCGAATTATTTTGCACGACTACGCGACGCCATGAGCGGCTCGACTCTGCGGGTCAACGGCCCCGCGTTGTTGTTCCTCCGCGTGTCCCGGCAATGAGTATCGCGTCGAAAATACCGGGCCACCGTCTCCGTGAAACGGCCACCGTGGTCAAGGTCTCGAACGCGCTAGCCGGAACACTGCTTTCGTTTCGACGGGGAATTACGCGCGTTTCCCCCCGTTTCGCTCCGGCCAACGGCATCCGGAACTGGCCGATGCGCCAGGATCCTCCGGCTCTGCGTGATCGGCCATCGTTGTCCCGGCAGGCCAGCCCGAGGATCGTGCAGACGTTTCCTTCGTTCAAACGCCGATGAATATTCAAACGACGACTCCGCTCGTCTGCTTCGCGTCTACGAGCTAGCTATTGGGACTGGATGCGTCGTTTCATCGGGTTCTTCGTCATTTTCCGCACGGGATTTTCCGATTACCGCGAGCTATAGCTTCCTGGTGGAGTATCTAATCGGTGCGGCGTTGTGTTTCGCTTGAAACGATGGAACTAGATCTAACACAGGCATCGCTTTGTACGCTAGGCTTTTTCTAGATTTTCCACAATTTTTTCCCCTTCTTTCACGATTTATCGTCCTGTAATACGCGATCGTCCCGGTGTAAATTTTTCTAACGCGCGACTGGAATAGCTGAGGCGATTGTGAGAATTTATCGGCTTTCTTTCGTTATTAAAATCCAGAGGTACAGCCGTGCTTTACGACGGGCCTTTCGAGGGAAACTTATTTTGCAAACGAATTTTCTGGTCGTAGTATAGTATCGCCGATATATTGCTTCATCGTCAACGAGGAAAGGAAAGCAAAGTTTTATAGAAACGAATAAATCATGCGAGCGAAATTGCCGGCCATTCTAACGTCACCGGCGCGGTAGCAGCCGGCCGTTATTGTACGTTACTTATCCCCGGCTTATTTCCTACGATCGTGCCGATACCGGTTATAATTCAATCAATCGTGACAATATTCCCGGCGCTTGTGCCGCGCCGCGCTTCGTCACTTACATCATCGCGTTGTCGCCGATCCTACGAATTAATTACACCAGGCTATGCGCGATGATAAATCGCCGGTCGCCGTTCGCGCCCCGTTCGCCAGTTATTCCGCTGTCCTTATTCCCAGTTCGATCCAACCACCGATCTTAATCCACGGATTGTTTCTGTCGACTACTTCGGCCAAGTATCGAAATTCGTTTACGGGTTCGTCAATTTTTAAACTCGAAATCGGATTCGAAGCGTCGGGCGTGTTGCCATTTCGCATCTTTCTTCGTCGCTTTTTAAGTTAATCCCGTTTTGACACTGGAACTTCGAGGAATAATGGAAAAATTTCTGTTTACCGAATGGGAAAAGTAAACGGACAGAAAGGAGAAGAAATTTTCCAAATTTTTATCTCCCAATGCGAATAATCATTTTGGAAGGACTCGAGGTGCCATTTCGCATCTCTCTTCGTCGCTTCTTAAGTTAATCTCGTTTTGATACCAAAACTTCGAGGATTAATAGGGGAGAAAATTGGTAAAATTTCTATGTACCAAGTGGGAAAGATGAACAGTTGGAAAGCGGGAGGAATTTTCCAAATTTTGATCTACCAACGCGAACAATCACTTTGAAGAAACTCGAGGTCTCAATCCGCGCGGATGGAAATCGTTTATACGGTCTATGGGGTTCGGTTTAGCGCATTGGTGGTCCCATGCGAGTTTGATGGACGCGAGATGGTGGGAGGTGACATTGTAACAGCTTCCGGCTGGCGGCGTGAAATTTCGAAAGAACGGGCCCCGCTGGAGCCGATGACCGAAGAAGGTCGACGAATACGGTGCCCCTGTACTTTGCCTCGTTCCTGGCCTTAGTTAACGACGTTGCGGTAGTTGTCTTCGGGTGTAATGGCCACGTTCAAGTTTCCTTTAACGTACGACACGCTCGAAACCGATCGTCCCCCTCGTGTCGTCGAATAATCCAGCATTGTCCCGCGCCCGATCCTTTGCTAAATTTCTGGTACTCGCGTCGGTCGACGATCGTTGCGATTGAGACGTTTTCAATCCGAGAATCTCGTAGCTTTCGATCGCTTACCGATACCCCATCTTTAGCGCTTTATTCGTTGATCCTTGAATCTCGAAGAGAATAATTCCTTTAGGACGTAGCGAATTTGAATTTCCCGCGTAAATTAGCAAAGTAGAGTACGATAGATATTTTGCCTTCGAAACTAAGTTTACAAAGTCTCGACAACGATCTATAAATCGTGGTTAAACGGGAGACAGAGGAAAAGAGAGAAAGTCGCGCGAGAATGGCAAGAAGCATGGAATTTAAGAAAAATTTACAAATTGCACGCTCGCGTTCGAATTGAGACACGCCGGCGCGAGTGGGAAACGGCGCGAAATGGCGGGGCAGGTACGAAAAGGGGAAAAAAGCGGGAACGATTTGCATACAATGATACGTGGTTGCTTTGGCACGCTCGATATCGTTGGAGCGTTATCCGCGTTAAACTCGCTTTCATCGCGGGCGGCAGGTGCCCTTTAAAGGAGAAGTCGAGCAGCTCGCGTGGGTGGGATCGGCGAGATCGAACGGCGCTGGCGCTGGATCGATCGAAGCGGGTTAATCGGAATCGGGAGCACGTAACGAAGCGAATCGAAGCGCTCGCGGCCACTCGGCCGGGATCGATCGACGGGAACGGGGCACCGCCGGCTCGAAAACGTGAGAACAACAGGATCGGCGCCGACACGAGCCGCGAATAAATTTCGCGCGATTAACCGACGCTCCGACGTTCTCCTATACCGACTTCCACCCGTTTCTTCCACTCTTTTCTCTCACTCTCGCGTCCAGTGAATTTTGTCGCTTCCAATTATCCCCGCGATCTATCCCAAAAGAGAAATCCATTTAAAATTCTAAAGACGATCGATTTCTTTTACTCTCGAGCTAACGTATTTCACGGTCGTACGAAAATTATACATCGGTACGATTCGTAGAGAGGAAGAGAGGAGCTCTGGAAGCGGAGATTCCCAAGGAGCGGAGGATTCCCTTCTCGAAATCGCGTACAGTCACGTTCCCACAATGGCAGCGGGCGCGATAAGGCGGAAAAGGAGAGGAAAAAACAATTAGAAGACGGCGTTGGATCGAGATAAGAGGGAGCCGGTGGTAATCTGGTCGATCGGAATGCTCGAGGCTGGCACGCGACGCGGAGCAGGCCGTTCACCCCGCCGGCCGGGGCGAAAATAGAGGGTCGATTTCCGGTTCCAAAAAGTCGATGAATCACCGTTGCTCGGGGGCGCGGAGGAAGCGGCCCGATGCCGGGCCATTTAAATTTACGCGCGCGGTCCTCGGGCTACCAAAAATAGGTCGGGCGGCCGAGCAGCCGCGGCTCGCTTCCTCGTTCATTGTCGCGAATTCGGTTCGCCTAACTGTAGATCCGTCGGTGCACTAGCCGATGCACATGCCACGACCGCGGCCAGAGCGAGCAGGAGAGAGAGGAAGAGAAAGAGAGAGAGAGGGGTCGTTGCATCGTTAGAGGCGAACGCAACGCCGCTGGAAGCGCCGCGGGACCGTTGCGATACGAATTCCTTTTATTCCCTCTGATAATATTAACGCGCAGCCTTCTATCTCGCTGCCGGCTACACTTCCTCGCCGGCCGCCATTTTTCCTTATTCTTTCCAGCTGCGCTCTGCCTCCGCGCGCAAAAATCACCTCTGCGCCTCTCCGCTCGCTCCACCGGTCTCTACAGGCTCTTTCAGCCGGTTATTATCCTCGCGACTAGACCTATCACTCGCCGAGACTTTCAGGGACACCTCGGGCAGAAGATCTTTGCCCGATATTTGCTTCTGGTATTTTTCAGGAAAATTCGTCTCGAACGTCGCGTCGAGACGTTCGAAAACGACGTACACGATCAGAAGAATTGGAGACGAATATTTTTTAACTATCAGATGGTAGCTTTTCGAGTCGAATTCTTCGATTCGGTTAGATCGATCTCTAGAGATCTCGAAGATTTCCCGAGGACGAGCTTGGTGACGCGTCGCGAAGGACCGGGCTGCATCGAGCGGCAACTCGGGGGAACGAAATATTTCACCGGCAGGATTCCGTTAGCTCGGAACACCCATGCACGCGTGCGGCCCGGTTGCGGTAACGAGCCACGGAGAGAGCCAATAGCCCGTAGCCAGTCCACCGTTGGTCCCCGCGATATGCGCGCGTTGGCGTGGTCCCGCATTAGCATCGATATAGCGAGGGTCAGGTCGGGTTCAGTGAACCCGATGCATCGCGCTCTCGGTGCGCCGGTGCATCGCGAGGAACGAGCGAAGAATGAAAAGTGGCTCCGCCACGGGCGTTAGAACGCCTCGATCGCCGTTTCCGATCATGGGATATGGAGAGCGGTGCCGGTCTTCGCTTCGCTCCGCTCCGCTTTGCTGCCAGATACACCTTCGGTCTACAGATCCTGGGATAAGGACTGGTTGCAGCCACGATTTTAGTAGATTTTACCTGCGTCGGGCCGTTTCAACCGAGTTTTCTCGCGTGGCGTCCGTT
This sequence comes from Euglossa dilemma, assembly GCA_002201625.1. Lineage (NCBI taxonomy): Eukaryota > Metazoa > Arthropoda > Insecta > Hymenoptera > Apidae > Euglossa > Euglossa dilemma. The sequence goes on from NIJG01000123.1 coordinate 6,542,912, forward strand.
CGAGTTAATTTCAGCGACAAGGATTTTCAGGTTCGAAACTTCGAGGTGGTGAGAAGGATGGCGCGGAGTTTCGAGACGTTTGGTTCGCGAGTTTAACAGCGAACGAAGTATCGAGAGGTAATGGGAGAGAAGGAAAGAGCGCGCTTTTAGACGCGTCGGTTATTCGAGCCTTCGCCATCCCGGTCGACTACTTTCCATTAATGTCGCTAACCACGGTGCAACGTTGCCTCGGTTTTCTTTCTCTTTTACAACCTTTAAAACACTCGCGGCGGACGCGAGCTGGCCCGAGGCAAACTCGATTGATCCTCGGGCTGCGCCGCTGACCGAATAACCAAATTCGTGCTTGCCTACTTTCGTCGTTACGTAACGAGACCGCCGTTCGGTTCGAGCCTCAGGGATCGGCTTCGAGCAGAGCCTGTTACTCTTCTCGTTGCTTCCGAAGAATCTCGAGAGGATTTCGAATAATCTCGAAGACTCGGCGAGGAAACGACGATCGAGTTTTCCAGATACGCGGATACTTTCACTGTATCGCGTATTGTTTCGCGACACTCTCGCCGGACTGGTCGCCGGCGAGGCGAGATACGCGGCGATAACCGCGCGCGAATCGCGGAAACCTGCTCTCGCGACGAAATTTCAAACCGACCCAGATCCCATCCACCGGGTAATCCTAACGGCGTTCGAATCGATTCCGAGAACAAACAATTATTATCTAATTCGGGTCTCCAAGTACACGCTCGTACGCGAAACTGTTATGTTTCCTGCGTTGAACGATTAACGCGATACGATACGCGTAGGAAGAAGGAAATCTCGAGACGACGTCGGTAACGTTAGAAGATAATTCGACGACGCGTACTATGCTTACAGAACCGCGATGACGTTGGCGAGTCGAGAGAAAAATCGTCTAGAAGAATTATTTCGTAACTTTAATCCTCTGTAAGTTACTTCTTAAACTGCATCCGTAAATATTTCGATGTGCGGATTATTTACTCTGCGAAACATTTCAAAATTCGACAAATCTGGGCTCCGAAGCCTCGACAACCTTCTCTTAGCCCGCGTATCACCCCGAGGGCCGAAACATCGGGCTAATCCTCACCGGTCGCCTAGAGCGGCGGCGATTAATTAGCGCGCGAGTAGCCAGGATTCTAATTGACGGCGCGGAATGGGGAGCAACGAGTGAAATTTCGCGCAATTACATAAGCCGCGGCTGTCGGTGCATAGCTGGTGCACCGCCCGGCCCACCCCTCTTCGCTCTTTATCTTCCGTGGATGTGGAGCAATATGGTTGGAGGTGAGTGACCGGCGTCCAGTTGCGTTCACTAACCTCCCTTCTCCGGCCAGCACCACGAAGGGGGTATCTGCCTCTGGCGTGTGGCCCCACTCTGCCCGAGCACGCGAGCACCGCACACCATCGCGTACTCCCGTCGGCCAAGTTTCCTCCTCTTCGTCCTCCTCTTCGTCCTCGTCGTTCAACCGGCTCCGTCCCTCTCCCCTCGCCTCCTCCGCCACCGCCTCCTCCTCCTCCTTCTGCTTCCTCTTCGTCCTCGTCTTCGTCCACTTCTTCTTGCTCCCCCTTTCACGCTCGTTGTAGAACTCCAGGCACGCGAACAGGCAGCGGGGCCACACGATCCGCGGGCTGGACTCGATTGCACTATCGGTACTCCTATGAATTTAGAGCGACGGATCTGGAGCGGTCGAGACTCCGCGGCCACCTCCCCGAGCTCATCCTCTCACGCTCTCCTCTCCGCTGCCGATTCATCTCGACAGCCTCTCGCGCAGGATCGCCCGAGATTTCCTTCTTTCTAGCTCTACTCGCGCTCCATGCCGATTCCACGTGTTTGCGTGTTCTTTTTCTACCGATTCCATCGCGAGATCCTACTCCTCCTCCTCCGTTACTTTCGCGGGAAGATGTAGATTCAGCGGTTTCACTGCGTGCAGCGTTTTTCGCGAGGAATCGGTGGGCGGACGCGTGAGAGTACGTTAGTTGGGTGTCTGTGGGAATCGCGTGGACGTAATTCCTAGGTTTAATTGTTCCTTTCCTTTTAGGATCTAGGGTTTCTTTGTTCGATCAATTTCCTAGGATATTTCGAAGCTCTGGTAAGGATCGAGTCGTAGGTTCAGGAGTTTACTGTCTGAGCGTCTGAAAACCGCGTAGACCCGAGTTGTCTCGCGTTTTATCGGCTTCTCGTTCGACGTAAATTCGAACCGGGCTGTTGGATCGTTCTGGAAAGATGATCGGAGAGGAAGGACGCGTGACGCACCCTTCCCCTTTCTTTCGATTTTCCCGAAGAACGAAAGTAGTCTCCGGTAGAACCACTTTCGTGCGAGGCCGCGAGAGGAGCGTGCCGGTTCGATGTTATCGGGGCCGGGTCCGTCGGTGTCCGCGTTCGGCGGCCCGTGCGATTGGCCCAATTGGGGTCTAGCGTTTCGCAGTTGGACCTAATGGGACGAGCGATTACCCCCGCGGAAGGATACCGACGGGGAGGCCCGTTTCCGTTTCTGGGCCGGTGTCGCCAGTGGACGAGCTGCTGCTCCTCGCCCCGCGCGTTTATCGCTTCACTTTTACTCGGCCGAAACTTACTTTCGGCAGTGGCCATTCACTCGGCCCGCTGCACCGGCCAGGCTCCATTATTCACGTCCGCTCGATGATGATGCTGCCGGATGACCGCGAATGGACTGAAACCTCGAGACTCCTCGGGACACCATAGAGATCGTTAGGTCGCGGTCGGATCTGAACGACGACGAAAGAGATCGCGTATTTAGAGCGAAGACTCGGTTGTTCAAGACCGACATCAATACCACCGCAAACCCTGTGGTGTTCTAACCCTGTCCGTGTATCCAGGACTCTTTCCCGTTACCTATCTCGCCGACTGCGCGCCTCAGCCTCGGCCAGCCGCCCAAACTCCTACCCGAAACCCTCTAATCACCGACATCTACCTCCTCTCTCGACCCATTTCTATCGTTTCCAACGGTCCTAACCTCTCTGATCTAGCTGCCGCGGATTCCCGTCGCTCGTCTAATTAACGCCAAGCGGACAGAGATATAGACAGAGGTCCCTGGTTTAGATCCCCGAGGATCGGGATCGATCAACGAGAGATCGGCGAGGCTTCGTCAGGACCAGGATCCTGGCCAGGTTTTCGCCGGTTCGGCACAATGAGGCTTGGTTTAATGCACCGGGAACAACGTGGCATCGCGAACGTGTGCAGGCGTGCCCCTTCCCCTGCCTCCCTCTAACTACCTGTGGACTCCGCCGGTGCTGCGTGTGCTCGCGTGTGCGGTCGCGTGCGTGCACGTAGAAGAAGGTAGGCGCGCGTACGCGCGTGTGCGCGTGCACGCGCGCGTGTGTGCGTGCGTGCTGGCCGAGGGTCGTGCCGATGACCGATCAAAGAGAAGTTCGCGTTGTGAATACGTGATACGTAACCGTCCAAGGCACACGGCCACTGACCGACGCTGTACCGACTCAACCCGTGCATTGTCCTCGCAGCCCGGCGATACCGAACTGACGCCTTATAGTTGCGCCTCTATAGCGCGTTTCAGCGCCCAGTCGATCGGCTGTGTTCTCTACAAACGCCCATTTTCGCGTAGATCGGTAAGAGAGAACAGATCTCGCGTTCCGCGTGAATTTCAAACGAAATTTCACGAGATCTGCTTCCACTCGGATGCGCGCTTTTGCGTGGTTCTCGGATTCGCGGATGAAGCAACGTCGGTTAAATAATTCTCGACTTATTATATGTACACGTAATAACGGTAAAATGGCAGCGGCGTTTCGACGCGGAGTACACAATGAAATTATGTAACGTTCCCGACGCGAGTTTTATACACTCCGGTTTGGACTATCGATAGAGCTGTGTACATACCGGTCTATTTTAAATTATCGACAGCGTTATACTCGGCCAGTCTAATTTCAACTATCGATAGAACTCTGCCTTTATGCTCTACTTCCAACTATCGATGTACGCGATATATTTTCGTAGCCTGCTCCGCGCCTCGTTTCGGCTAATTTTATTGCCGTTTCGAGGATACGTATGATACCGTGATAAACATCGTCGTAAATCGTCTTTGAATCAGCTGGCCCCGTTAATTACCTTGTGTTTCGTACGGAATGGTAGAAGACACGGAAGAATCCGTGATGGAGTATTGCCATTCTTGGTTCTTAGTCGAGAAGGAATCTCGGCGCGGGGAATGAAATTCAAAACTGGAGCTACGGTCGTAAAGTTTTCATCGCTACGCCCACGCGTATCCACCTGTCGATCGGTCGGTGGGAAGAAAGAAATGGCCGTCTAGGCGTCTCGGCTACCAGCGCCGTTCCGACGAGGATTATCGCGGAGCCTATCGCGCGCTCGGGCGGATTTTTCCCGGGCAAACTCGGGCTTACGGTTCGCCCCGTAACCCGTGGTCGTTTATTCGATTATTATATTCGACGGCAGGTTAACGCCGGTCGTAAATCGTAGCAGGAGCCGCGGCGCGGCTGCGAATCGGGATTTACAGCAACGGCCGGCAATAGCGGCAGCAACCGGCCACGCCGCGGTGGTAATGTTCGGTCCGCGGTTCACTGAACTATACAACAGCCGATACAGTTCATATTTCTCGTTGACCGGCAAGACTGGTCGGCCAGTAAAATAGCATCGGAGCCTCGCGTCGGGATGCAACCGTCCAAATGCGGTTACTCGAGTATCGTGGTGCGCGCCGTTGAAAAGTGGGATGCAGATTCAGTTATCTTGCCCATTGCGGGGTGCAGTGAACCCGTGAAACTAGCGGGGATATCTCGATAACGAAAGATCGAGCCCGCGTTTTCTGCCGGGCCCAGGCGCATGCTCCGCGCTCATTGTTCTCCGCGTGCGTGCGGTTACGCGCGGTCGCGCGTCGCTTCCTTTTTGCGGTTCTTAATTTCCCCTCCTCCCGTTCACCTGGTCCACCGTCCATCCCCGGCTGTCCTTCCACTTCGCTCGCGCCAGTATTCCCGGAATTCCGATTTTTCCCGGAGACGTCCGACCATTTTTCGCTCCGAAGGGATCCAATCCCTGCTGTTTCTTCGCCTCGACTCCGCTTTGGTCGCTCGCTCGCGAGTAATTTATCGACGTTCGCGTTTTCGGATATATCGAGAGTCGATGATCCGCTCGGTGCCTCTGTGGGTCGCACCGATTAAGTATTTATCGAGGGAATCTAATCGATGTCTATATTAACGTTTTCGCGTTATTTTCCCGAAATCTTTCCGTCGCCATTTTGCGAAATTACTCGGAGATTCTAGCCCTGTGGAATTCGCAACAAACTGTCGCGATAATTCCTAAAAATAAAGCACCCGATCTTTCGCAAATCTGCCTCAAAAACAAATAAAGAAAAATAATGAAATTGCAAGTCTAGGAAACTTAAAAATTACAAAGAAAAGAAAACGAACGCAAATTTGAAAAAACTCGACCCACAAAGATGGTAATAAATACGTAATATAACCGAAAAAAAATTTTTTTAAATGTCCCAAATTTCGGAATCGACGAAAACAAAGGAACAGAGATAAGAAAGCAATGCGCGGAAGTCGGAGAAAACTGGAACCGCTGCGACGAGAAGGAAGAAAGGTGGAAAGTGAAAACCGGGGAAAACGGGGCAGGTTGAACGACCCTCTAATATCGGCGAGGCGTTGGTTCGAATTTGATCGGCGGCGTCGCGTACATATTTAGCGCTTGCGAGGATCGAGCGGCTGAAGGCGAGACGAGTCGATGCACTTGTCCGCTTTTGTTAAACGGCGATTCGATTGCGCGTATCAAAGGGGGCAACGTGGAAACGAGCGGACTAGCAAGAGGATGACGTGTCCCTCTCGCTCGCGCACACGCGCGTAGTAAGCTGGGACACCGAGTTCACCACCTACTCGTTACAGCATCGGGGACACTGACACGCCGTGTGGAACTTTGCTGGACAGAATGTTCTCGTTCGTCGTGATTTATACGGGCCGCTACGGTATTAACGCTACCAACGCGTTTTCACCCTCCTTTCCTTCGCCAATTTCCACGCATTGCGATCAACTTTCTTCGTTCACGGTGCATTCACGTATTTCGCAGACGATTTTCCAATAATTCGGCAATTTTTACGAATTTTTATTCATTTTTCCTCGTCTAAGAACTCCTTCGGATTCGAGGATCGATTTATTCGAGGTCGACGATTTATTTTCTCCCGCATTAAATGATATTTATATAACGAAGTTACGAGAAGATTATAGGTTGAGAAAGGTGCACCATTGAAGATCAATTAATATCCAAAACCGAGGAACGAGCCGGAAATAATTAAGATTAATCCGAGAGTCAGAGATATGATTTTCTATTCTCCCGCGGAATTCCTAATAATAGAAAGACGAAAAGGGAAACGAGCGGTTTCGGAGGAAGTTTCGGTGGAAATTAATACACAGGACGAATTATTAAAGAATTCTCGAGGTGGAAGAGATATATAAGGAATAAAGCGTGGCTACGTTAACTAAAATTAATTTACATAACTCCGCCAAGGATTCCTTCGTGTGTTTAAGACAGAGAAAGAGAAAAAGGAAGAAAAGGAGGGAAAAAGATAAGTGGAAGTAGCGTCGGAGCGAAATTGGTTATGCGCGGTAGGTGTTAATAAAAGGCTGAGAGTAGAATAAGACAGCCATGGCCGACCGGCTGTCCTTTCCTCGAGAGGCGAGGTCGACTTCCGCGGAGACGATCTTCCTCGTTAACGAGATGGACGTGTCCAAGGACCGATAGGCAAAAATCGCAAAGGCCGCGCAGAGAGGAAGGGTTCACGGTCGCTGTCAGTTGACCGTTTAATTTTCGACGCGACGAGACACCGGATTGGCCATTGAATCGTTAACCCGGGCTGTCCGTGCTCGATTAAAGCAAATCATTCCACGACTATCTTCCCAACTCGGTCTACGAAGGGGTCTGCCTCCAAGAGCCTCCGTTTCGACCGTCGTCTCGCCTTCGAGATAAACGAGATCCTTGAAAACCGTTTAATTTGCTAACCCGAGTATACATCGCGCTACCAAACTCCGTGAAAACGCTTGAATTATTGAAAATTTAATTTTAAAGCATCGAAAAAGTTTGTGTTAGGTCCTCGAAACTTTATATATCGGAGGTTTTTATTAAAGTCTCTGATTGTCATCGAGGATTATCGAAATGTCAGTGATTCTAATTCGGTGGTAAATCGCTCCGTTCCAGACTACACCGATTAAATCTCGCAAACGTCCAACGCAAACCGGTGCCATAAACTTCCATTAACTTCCCCAGCGAGGCGTACTTGGATTAATTACCGAACCGCGCGTGCAACAAACTGGGTAAAATATTCCACTTTCCTGGATATTTCTAACCCTAAACGTTGACAACGTTTTATCTCGATCTCGGATTAATTACCACCGTGCCAATTACGAGCGGCAGCGCACCTGAGCCGACGCGCGTAATCGTTGCTACTCTCCTCGTGAAATTTTTCCGCGTCGAACCAGTGCCATAAACTTCCTTCGACGTCTCAATACGACGCGCGTGGATTAACAACCAAGTTATCAGCGTTGCCTAACCGAGCAGCAGGCTAATCGAGTAAAATCCTTCGAACTACCTTCGGTCGTGTTCCGCTCGGACCGGAACCGTAAAGCTCGGTTTTTCGCTCGTTCAGATTAGGCACTATCGAAACCACTTATCAGCCTTATCCACCGAGCAGTGTCCAAGTAGCAAACGCGAACTTAACCTCGCTTTGCGGCGCGACGTGTTTGGATTAGCGACTTTCCATCCATTTATCAATTCCGTCGCAGCAGCAACGCCTAAGCAGCCAGTTCGAGTCAACGAGGAACATAATTCAAACCAGCGCGGCACCTAACCACGCTTTTCGACGCATCGCCATCGGATTAGATAGCCTCGAGCAGCTTATCGATCTCGTTCGGCGAGTAATCCCAGATTAATGAACTCGAACCGAGCCTAAATCGACGTTAGAAACTCAAGCTCGGTTTTCCGCGCGATTCATTCGGATCAGACACTTCCGAGCCGTTTATCAATCCTGTTTCACCAAGCTGTACCAGGTTGGAACGCGAGTCGAACCTAAAACCTGGTTTCCCGACGCGTCGCAGCTTATCGATCTCGTTCGACCAGTGATCCTAAATCAATAAACTCGATATCGGAAACTGAACCGCGATTTTCCACACGAACTATGTAGATCGGATACTTTCCGACCATTTATCAATCCTATCCGACAAACCTAACCGAACGCAAACCTGAACTCGAATCTAGCCCCCTTCTCGAGGACTTTCCAACCATTTATCAATCTCGATCTCGCGAATATTAGCGAAACTCGACTGGAACCAAAGCTAGCCTCGCTTTGAGACGGATTAGACGTTACCTCGCGATTTGTCAATCCCGCTCGGCGAGTAATACCCGCGCTAAAGGGGGCCCAAACCAGTCCTCCAAACGTAATCTCACTTTTCCCGCGGTATTTTTAGCCCGTCTATTTTCAAGCCGTTTATTTATAATTCTCGAGTACCCGAAGAACGAGCCTGAACCCGGCGATAACCACGTTTTAAATTATCCTCCGCGGTACCACCCGTGTATCCTCGCCGGGCCCCTCTCGTTCCTTGATTTCCCGTGGTAGAAAATCGTTGCGGAACGACCGGAGACGGTGATTTCAGCCGCGTTCCGAGGATCGTTCTCGAATTTCCACAATGCGGCGTCCCGGGTTTATGAAGCGGCGGGTACAAAGTGCAACAGTGTGTACCGTTACGAAAGGCAGAGCGTGTGCAGGCCGTGGTGGCTGGATCGGAGCGGAACACGCGGCTCCGCGAGGGCTTGTCGATGACGAATTTCGAGTCACCCCAGGGCCAGGGGCCCGGGGCCCGGTTTCCACCGGCCATTTCCCCGGCAGCTTTCGATGAAAAAGCGAGTCTCGTCCGGCCGCTCGGCCGGCTTCTCGAAGATTCTCGATTTCGGGGCATCGACAACGAGGAGGCGATGAACTCGGTCACCGGGCAACAAACTGCAGACCCCACCAACGCGAGCCAGCCTTCCTCCGTCTCTCTCGCCGGCGCGCTCCCCTCTTCCTCTCTCTCTTTCTCTCTTTCTCTCACATACTCGTCTCTCTCTCTCTCTCTGTTCCCGATGAGGAGAAGGCCCGTGCACACGCGAGCCACGCCACCGTTTCGTAATACACCTTCATGATGCTTTTCAAGGTGACCGTGAACTTCTGAACACGTTCCCGCGGCGGCGGGGGACAATCGAGCGGCATCGCTCGCCGGAGCGCGCCGAGGGCAAGAATTCCGACGGGGTTCCTTCCTCCCCCCGGTCCAGCTTTTTCGCCTCGCTTTCAGCCTCGCTCTCCGTTTAACGCTCCGCCTGCCTAAATCGAAAATCACCGGTCAACTCGATCGCTAATTTTTCGGAAAATTCTAACTTCCGATTTTAAAGAATTTACTATCGGTTCATTTCTTCGGTCGATTACGAGCTTCTGGTAATTTTCGTCCTAATGAGTTATTCGTGAAAGTAGTTCCTATGGAAAGGAATCGGAATAGCGAACGATTTTGGATAGAAATTGCAAAAGAAACCAAGTTAAAATCCTTTTAGGAGATATTCGGATCGATGTTATAAATGAAGAGAGGTATCAGCATTAAGCGAGAGATTAAATAGATCAGCTTCCAAGGAATTCGTGATTTTGAAAGTGGATGGAAGAAGAAGAACGAAAGAAAATTCGCCGGGATATGGATTGGGAAAAGATGAGAGGAGAGGCTAGAGCTCGGCGGAGTTGGACATCGGTGACCCAACGACACGATTCGGGCAGCGGCATTAGGTAATTCGGTGACGAAACGTGACTTCTCGCTGGAACATTGCCCCCACCTTGGTTGGCCGGTCTCTTCCTCTTACTTAGGCTCACGAACCTTCCTCGTCACGTGTCGGATCGTACGTGAACGCCCGTGTGGAATAGCGGTTCCTCTTGCGTTCTGTAACAACTACTCGAAGCTTCTTCGTCGTTATGACGCGTCACGCCTGTATTACCCGATACTCGGCCTGACCGGTTAGACACTGGTTCGTCGCGTGGTAGAAAAGAAGCCGAAATAATGGTCCTCGGGGCCGCGAGGTCGCGGGATCGGCTTCGAAGATCGTCGAGGATCGACGACGAGGATCGGCGAGGCGAGGCGGGGACCGCGATCGAAAGTTCCGGATAATCTAGTGGAAGATTGGCGCGGGATACGCGTCGTCTTGCTTTTCCTGGCAACCGTTATCAGCATACTCCAACAGGCCGTTAATATTACGTTCCACGTCGTGAGCTAGAATCCTGGCGAACGTGGAGGGAAACAGGGTTAAGAGTGTGTCCGCGGCGAGGTTTTCGTTTTGCGCGACCGTCGCTCGTTGTCTGACGTTTGAACGACGTTGCTGATTATTTGTTAACGTTCCAGGTGAGGGAATCGGCAACGGTTTATGAGAGAGCGAACGCGGATATTTCTCCGATCGACCGTCTCTCGAACGCATCGACGTGTCCGATGCGAGCTTCTCGAGCCTCTACGCGCGGCGAATATTTAGAAAGAAACAGGGGTTCCAACAGACGTTTGACACATTGACCGCCTAGCGGAAAACGAGATTCGAGATTCACCGCTGGCGTTCACCGGTGACCAACATGGCGGCGGACGCGAGTCCTCGAGCCGAGGTAGTCCGCCGACTACTACGGAAGAAACCAGAAAATTCCACTCGATCGAGCGTCAACCACCCGAAGCTAACCCGAACCGCTAGAAAAGATTAAAAAAAAAAAAGAGCAATCCAGAGGAAAGTAAACATCGTGGATGAACCCTCGAGAGAGAACTCGAAGCGAGTGGAGCCTCCTCGGTTTCCCTACGATCGCAACCTTCCCCAACGTCTCTCGAGCGGCGCTCCAGCTGAAAGAAAACAGCTCTGTAGCCCTCGAAAATTCCCCGACGTGGTTCCATCGGGGGAGATGGAGAGCTCGAGGAGCCGGAAGGTCGGTCGGCGGGGCTTATCTCTGCCGGAAGGAAGCGCGACGGCTGGCGCAGAGCTGCCGAGAGAGGAGGCTATCTCGGCGAAGCGACCGGCGAGGATGCTCGCGCAATTAGCCGCGGATGCATGCTATCCTGCGCAGGCCGAGTGCCGCGTGGCCGAGAGGGAGCCTGGTCTGCCGGGAGAGAAGGCTGAAAAAGCCTGTAGCGTAACCGTTGCCGTGGCTGG
>NIJG01000123.1:6554345-6594177 GCA_002201625.1 Euglossa dilemma
GCGCCGCCGAGCGCCGCCGAGCGCCGCCGCGCGCCGCCCGCTGGAACAGTTAAGGACACGTTTATTAATAGATTAACGAGCATGAGAACAGGGAATCGCTACTGGTCTTGTTGTTCCCTACTCCTCTTCCACGGTCGAACCGCGATGGGAACTTCTCGCGGCAGCCTCCCTCTTCCTCTTAATTCCCTTCCTTCCACCACCCGGCTCCTCCGATTTTACCCATCGATTGCGCCGCATTTTTCGGTTACCTTACGACTTTTCGGGCTTTACGATACCGAGAATACACTCGGATTTCAATGAATTGACTTTCTAAGGTACCGCAGGGTTCTTCCTTCTCTTTTGGATTTTTCGATCCACCAGAGATTTATTTCCTTTCCTTTCATCACCCGGTTCCGATTTCCCCATCGATCGCGCCACATTTTTCTGTTACCGTACAACTTTTCGGTGATTTAACTTTTCGGGCTTCAGTGACTTGACTTTCTCGGTACCGCGGGGTTCTTCCTTCTCTTCTGCATTTTTCGATCGACCAAAGGATCGGTGGAACGATCCATAGATGGATTTCTTGGAGAAGCTAGGAATTTTTGATTATCGGTGTCTCGAATATCGCCGAGCTCTCCCTTCTCTTCTGGATTTTTCGATCGACCAGAGATTTATTTCCCTTCCTTCCATCACCCGGTTCCGATTTTCCTCATCAATTTCGCTACATTTTTCGGTTAGCTCGCACACCTTTCGGCGATTTAACTTTTGTGAATTTCGGCTACCGAGAACTTACTCGGACTTGACTGACTTTCTTTGGGTACCGCGGGGTTCTCTCTTCTCTTCTGGATTTTGCGATCGACCAAAGGATCGTTGGAACGATCGACAGATGGATTTCTCGGAGAAGCTAAGAATTTTGGATTGTCGGAAGCAACGGGACGTTCGGCGAGTCGTGGCGAAGGTTCTGGATAGGTTGTTAAGGATCCTGCTCGCGCGGTGGACTGTTAGGTCTGGCGCACTCTCCTGGTCCGTTCCGTATTCAAATGGAGTTTGGCGAGCGAACGATATTGCTCTTGGACTCGTCGATCTCTTTGCTAGAGGAGATACGCGACCCTTTCCACCACCAGCTGGATCGTCCAACTTTATTGTTCTTCGAGAACTGACTTTATCTCATTTCCTCCGCGATCGGACTGGCTACTGACTAATTGCCAACGGTGTACCGCGGGTTGAAAAATTTCAAGTTCGAATACCGAGTCTCGATGATCAGGTTATACCCGTTACTCATCTAAACGGTTCTCGAATATTCATAGCCGAGGAATTTAGATCGCCGCGAAGTCTGTTTTATTTCCTTCGTTTCCCCGCCGTATGAAAATATTTTTTATTCACAGTTCGTTTAAAACTTCCTCCCTATTCCACCGAGTCTTCCGCGGCTATCTATTCCGCGAATGAAAGCTTGAAATTCGCGCGTAAATCCCATAGATCTCTCTAACCAGGCAAAGATTTTTACTGGTTTCGAGAAGTTTCTAAAGAAAAAAATCCGAAGCTTCATGCCAAAGACTTCGAAGAACGTTCTAAACTACTCGTTTCTACAACCTTCCCTCTAAACACCCGCGTTTTTCATTCAAGATTCTCAAATAGTATCTTGGTTAATTACTTTCGCTTGATTACCTTTCGTTCTTCGATTCGAAATTCTCTTGGAACGCTCCAAAAATTCTCTGAAACTATTCTCCCTTCGAGAAGACGAAGAAAAAGATAACCTGGACCACCGTTTCGCGTAAATTTCATAAAATGGAAAATTGACTCGCACAATTTTGGAAAATTCTGTCTTGAAAATTCGGCGCAACCTCTGAGATATCAATCCTGATCCGATTCGTCGCCGATCGAACCCCGTTCTCCGGTTCTCGATTTTTCCTTCGGCCGACGCACCGTCTGGAGGGATCGAAAGGTCAGCGAACCCCGCGGAGTCATCGGGTCAGCGGGGTTCGTCGAAAACACCGAACGGATGATTCAGAATTCAGGCCCGTAACGAGCCTGACTAATCTAGCCTGTCCGATTGGCCGAGTGACGCAGAGGACGATACGGTGGCAGGTCGTTTACGCGCACGCACGTGCGTGCTGCTCCACGCGAGTAGGTGTGCTTAGCCTCTCCCCCTCGAGATTTATCGAATAGAAAACAAGTGGATTCCCGGGATCGCGGTTCAGTAACCTGCTCAACGTCGCCGATAGATCCGCTTTAACCGACTATTTCTGTATCGCGGTTTATTTCTGCGTCGCGATCAACTCGTCCGCGGGATTGTTTCCATGACGAGGCGCGCGGCCTAGATCACCGGGCTTCCTTTCGGCGTTTCCCGCGACCTCACTCTTCTTATCGGTTAAACGAAGAATTTCAACCGACTTCCCACCGAAGAAAACTCCGGGAAACTCGCGAATAGTCGGGAAAACGTCGAAAGTCGTCGCGAGAGTTGTCTAATCTCCATCGAGGATCACTCGCGAGAAGTACACGTAGGAAAACGCGCGTGAAATCGAATAAAACGTCTTTGTTTCGTGCTCGAGAACCTTCGATCGCGTATTTCGCGAAAATTCCAGACTGGGCCCATTATACGAAGGAACGGATCAGCGACCACACGTGTCAACGCGCGGCGTCCTCGAGGAGGATTACGCGCGCGAGGATCGTTCACCTAGCGAAACTGGCCAGCCATCGCGGTGGCAACGAACTTTCGGCGATGTGGGTCAGAAAAACAAAAGCAGCCACTTGGACGAAAACGAATCCGAGAGTTTCGCCAAGCTTCCTTTTTCTTCCGTCTCCTTCCCGATTTTCTGCCCGATGATAAACCGATAAATCTCGTGAAACGCGGCTTACTTTATGGTTTGGTTTAGATGGAAGCGTGAAAAATAACTTAACGAGAGATTAGAACTCGTTAATAACAAATTACACGCGCTTCCATCTTTGAATAATAATTTAAACAGGTAGATTGTCGTAAAACAGATCGTTCTTTCTATACTTTGTTGCAAAAAAAATATTTTTGTGACAAAAGATTAACCTAAGGTCGTATTCGTGATAATTCTAGATCGACGAGTCACTATTTTTGTGACAAAAAATTAACCTAAGGTCGTATTCTTGATAACTTTAGATCGAGAACTCTGATCCTGAAATTCCGAGTTTCCAAAGTCGGTTTGCAGGGACGATTCAAATCAAAGACCGGTGTCAATCAAATGAAACCGGTCGATTTGTTGGTTAATCGCTGCGACATACGGATAACAGCGTGATAGGAAGGATCGAGACCGCAGGCGCAAAGTGGAGAAGAGAAAGAGGAACGAAACGAGGTGGGGAACGTGTCAAAACAAGGATTGCAAATGAGCTGTTTTGAGCAGGCGACGTGTCGGTGACGCAGTGGCCCAGGTCGATGACTTTGTCATTCATACTCTTACGCAAGCGTGCGTAAGCGTAGAAACGCGGGAGTACTGTTATGCAGGCTCATTGTCAGAATTTTATAACACCGTTCCGACATCGAGAACGCGATTTCGATCGACTTTAACGTTTCCCTGTTCTCCTGCGAAATGTGTGCGAGCACTAAACGAATTTTTAAGTCACCTTTACGAGCGAATGACAAAGGGACGAATAGAATTGGTAAAAATTCGTTAATCTTCTCGACTGAATTTTCTATAATAGCCTGGATTTACGACGATAATCGGCCACCTGTCGATAGATTCGCGGCGAATAAAAATCCTCCGATTATCGACTAACGACTAATCACCGATCTCGGGAGATTCAGCCAAATTTCCGAACGGATATTCCCATAATCGATTAACGCTCTCGTAAGTCGGATCGGCGATATAATTAGGATATTATTCGAACGCGAGAAATCCGAGATAATCGATATTTAACGAACATCGTTATCTCGCTCTAACGCATCCCGTATGAGCCGAATTAATTTAGCTGGCTTCGCGACTTCACCCAGTATCCGTGGAATAAAACTCGAGGAAGGAAGAGAAAAGAGAAAAGAGAAAGATAAAAAGCACGGAGAAAAAAAAGAAAAAGGAGATGATTAATCGTTCGATTATTTCGCTGGAGGACGATAATGAATCCGTGTGAGAACCCGGTCGTTTTTCATACAATGATAGGCCAGAGAGGTAGGAAGCGCGGTTATCGTCGGCGTTTGGTAAGAAAAGGCTGAGCGCCGCGGCGGGAACGCGGTGCACTGGTAGTGCACTGGCCCAGGGTCGACGCCCGACGTCTCTACGATCGTTATGTCATTCATGCTCTTACGCACGCACGTAACCTCTCGCTACGCAAGCGTGTGAACGTGTGCATGCGTTCTAAGCGCGAGAGACGTAGGAGTACTGTTACGCACCGTGCACCGCCGCGGAATACGACGAAATTCGTACCTCGGAATTGTAGGTCGGCCACACGTCGCGATTCCCGGAACAAATTCCTCCGCTCCGATCGATTCCCCTCCGTTCGATCGGCCTCGAAAATTTACCCGAGCTCCGACCTTCGGGAACCTTCCTCGCGCGGAACGCCGATCTTCCGTCTTCTCCTTCGATTAATCGAATTATCTTCCTAAGCATCTTAACAATCCGATAATTCATCTAACTCTGATCTAAATCCGAAAGAAAACGAAATATTCAAGTTCAACGATTTATATAATTTCGAAAAAAAACCGAAAGAAATCGTCGAGACTTTGCATAAGCTACCCTGAGACGCGGTATAAGAGAGCTGGTACGCGATTGCAGCGAAAAGATAGCGGGCAAGAGGAAAGATCGGGAGGATGTTGACCTTGAACCCCCGCGAACCGAGGGTCCCGCGTGGTCCTACCGAACGCGTTGCGAGCGGAGGATCTGGATGGATCTGGCGGCGAAGCGGAGTCAGACTAAATCGTCGGCGCGAGATGGTAGGCGCGACAACCAGGTGCGAAAGAGAGTAACCCCGAAGGAGGAGAGGTCTGTTCCTCCTCCCAGACGTCACCCTCCCTGCGAGCGAGTTCAAGGACTCGGTTAGAGCGGGCCCGGGGCCGGGGGGAGCGGCGGGGCGAAAAGGAGGAAGAGGAGGCCGAGGAAGAAGCGCGAGCCGAGGCAGGACGCGAGGATGTGCAAGGGTAGCCGAGAGCGTTACACCTAGGTAGGGCATTGCACCGGTGCGACGCTGCAGTCCAAGTCTTTGGCCGACGCTCGCGGTGCAACTGCAAAGAGTTGCATTCGCGTAGCCGCGTGCAGTGACCCGCCCTACCGTTAGGACGGCCCCGAGGATGCGTTCCCCTCTTCTACTTCTTCTTCTTCTTCTTCTTCTTCTTTATCGTCCACGTTGTAGCCTTCTTCTTCTTCTTCTTCCTCTTCTTCTTCTTCTTCTTCTTCGAGGAGGAGTTGCTCGTTTTCGCTTGATTTTCTTCTCCGTCGTCGCGTGTCGCTGCTCTCCGCTCGAGGTCTCGAGTCCAGAGGACGTCTGGCTGTCGGCTTCCACGCGGCGTCTCGAACGTTCCGACGCGCACCGGGAAGCCAGGCTAGAGGTGGCCGAGTATGGGAGTATCTGATGGTTCCTTCAGGGATGACGTGGAAGGGCGAGTAACGCGATTGACCTGAGGTTTCAAGGTTGACGGTACGGGGATCGCGAGATCTATATCCTCCTACGAGCAACCGGTGGCTCGGTTTAGAGCTGAGAGTGGCCGATTTTTCGGCGATGTAGGTCATTCTCGAGCTTTCCGTTTAATCGATCGACCTTTATTCGGGTAGAGGCTTGATTATGCTTCTAACGTGCTTTTAATTATTTTTATTACCACTGTGGGAATGGGACGGTTGCGGCCCTGAAACAATGTCAAGCGTGCAGAGTGTTTGGAGGTCAGTGTTTAGGCAGTCGAGGTTTAATTGTCCGCGTTGTTGAGAGTACAGCGAGACAAAGAGTTCGTCGAGAGAGCGGGAGAGTTTCTGGTTTATATTTTCAAGAAGACTCGCTCGACATTCCTACGTTATTTTCGCGTCTAGTTAATCTCGTTGCAATTTAGACTAAAGACGATTATCGAAAAATCACAGAGTAGATAATTGAATATTTACATCGTAATTCTCAAGCGAACTCGATCTTAACGCGAGTTCCAACGATCGTCATGGGAAATCGAGTGCAAAGGTTCGCGATGGTTATTTGACAACTAACGGTGGTCCGCGGATAAACTGTCGGCCGCGGTTTTCGAAGCGGCACTCCTCGGCTCCTTCACGGGTTGACAACCCCGCGACGCTTTATCTCCGTTCGCTGGATCGTCTCGCTCGCGTCTCGCGGAAACGCGAGATAAACCCGGCGCATGGAAATGACGCTGCGCGAGCCGCGTCATCCTCTTCGCGCGCGTTCGACTCGCGAAAATCCCGCCACTCCGGATAACATCGGATCCGATCGAAACTCTCCCTCCCCGCGACCCTCGTCTTCCCAAACCTCCCAATCGTCTCTCCGCTATCTCTCCATTCATCCTCGCTCCCCTCTCACCAGGAAATAGGAATACGCGCTAAAAACTCGCCTGAAATTCGCTAGAACTCGCTTTACGCAAACGCGAAGAGAGAAAATACGGTTAAAACATTTTCACTGGACAATTATTCCCTGCAACTAAATCTAAAGTCACAACAGAGTACTTTAGCATCGCGAATCCGCTCAAATTTCGAATTTTACGCTTCAAACATCGTCGAATGAGCTTTTCGATCGTTGGACCGCGCTTTCGCGAGGAAAGAAAATACGGTTAAAATATTTCCACTGGCCAATTAATCCCTACAAATAAATCTAAAGCTACAACAAAATACTTTAGCGTCGCGAATCCGCTCGAATTTCGAATTCTACTCTTCGAACATCCACGAATGAGCTTCTCGCTCGTTTAACCGCGTTTTCGCGAAATTCGGAAGGAACTCGGGGCACCGGGGGCACCACCCCGTTTGGAGAGGACCCACGGCCACCTGTAACCCCAGGGAAGCGTCGCGGCGACGTAACGGCGCCGGGTGGCAACGCGGCGCGAGGCGAAGAGTCAGCGGGAACGGCGTGTCGGTGATTTTTCCACGCCACCCTCGCAACCCTCGCGACGTCGTCGCAGGTGCCGCGGCGGAAGGCGTCGCGGTACCGCGGCTTGGAGTGGGGTTGAGGAAGGGGGCGGCGGAGGGAGGTCAGTGACCGTTTTCCATGCTGGTAGGGGTCGGCGCACTCCCAAGATCGGCGCGTGTGCACGTGCGTGCATGTCGGTGCAAGACGCGCGCCGGTGCAGTCGTTACACTCCCACGTCGCTATGCAGTCCCGTAACATTCGCGGAAGCCGCGTCTCCCCCTCTCTCCTCCTCTCTCTCTCTCTCTCTCTCCGTCTCCCTGCGGCTCCTCGGTTCGTTCTCCGGTTCCTCTGCTGGCTTTATTTCCACCCCGCTCCTGCCGCGCCGCCTGCACCGCCGCCGCCCCCTGCCCCCCGCAGGTGGTACACGCTCTCTCGCAAGGTTCTATACTCGTTCCCTCGTTTCACGACGGCATAGAAAGAGAGAGAGAGAGAGAGAGGGCCGCTTTGTGCATGGACCGATTTTGACTTGGCAACCACACCGTGCACGATGCACCCGTGACCGAGCTGCGCTCTCGCAGCGCTCTCTCGCAGCGCTCTCGCAGCCGGAGGGGGGCGGCGCGACCGGCTACAGCTGCCCTGCAGTTTCCGTGCCCTCTTCGCGGCCCTTCTCGTCAGCTCGATTGCTTCCCTTTTCTTCCTTCTCTCTCTCTCTTAGTAGCGTCTTTTTTCGGCTGCGCCGCGAGAGAACGAGAAGGGCCACGAGAGCAGCCCCGGAGAGCTTTTCGGGCTTCTCCACCGCTTGGAGAAGCTTGTTTCGGGAAGGCTCGCACGAGCTGCTGCTAGAGGGTCGAGAATGCAGGGGTGAACGATTTTTCTGGGGTTAGGCTGGTTGTTCGACGGGTATCGGGGATGACGGGACACAAGGGGTCGGGTGTCGTTCATCGAGATTCGAGTGGCTGTCGAGACGCGCGATAACGAGAGCATTCCTATCGTCGGGCATTGTTCCAACCCCCGGGGAATGACGAATCCCGGTGTCTAATGTAATTAGCGATTATCTCGTCGAGTGTCCCGCTGCGTGCAAGCGCGCACGCGCGCGTGTGGCGATGCGCGAGGCTGTGTTAGGTAAGGTTGCGTTCTAAGTTATTCTATGGACGTGTTCATATTAGAAACGAATACATTAACACCCGAGGTCTCGTATTCTTTGCCCAATCATAGTCCTGAGTTAATCGAACCTTCCTGACTGCCGATCGAATCCGATCGAAGACCGGTCGGTTGACCTAGGTCAACGTTTCCTCGGATTTCTCGTTTTTGGGACAGCGAACGAAGAAAACGCGGTAAAATCGTAGATCGAAGTGTCGAAATATCTCGAGATCGTAGATGAAAACCTTGGAAATCGGTATAGATCGATGGTTGGATCTATAACTTCCGATTGGACGCTGTGAAATTAATCGAGATCTCGGTATTTCATCTTGCATCTCGCGAGAAGTGGGGTTTGCTTGCGTAATTTTCGCGTCACAGTCGTGGTCGAATTGTTTGGGATAACGGGGAGGAAAAATGGCGGGCGAATGGGAAAGGAGCAGGGAAGGGACAGAGAGACAGGAATTTCACGTTTAACGTTGAAGGTACACAAGCCCGACAGACTGGCAGGGCATTACGCGTGCAGAAACAATGTGTTCCGCCATTGAACGCAAATTTCACGTTTCCACTGCTTCGAGAATAATAACCCTTAAATACAAAGAACAAACTAATGCCGCCCATTACCATTCCGGCTACCACTGTAATTTATTATTCAATCTCTCGCTCTTTATTATCGAACACTCGTGCGGGACTTCCATACCGTTGCTTTGTTTCTCTCGAAAGATCCTCCGCGAAAACCACTCCTGTGGGAAGTTCCCCCCTCTTTTCTCCCTTTTATCTGCCTACGTCGATACCATCTCGATTTCAAAAGCCTCGCAAACTCAGCGAGCTCGCTGTTTACCGTCTTTCCATTGATAATCTCTTCGGAACAAAAATCCTCCGTCGAGATTCTCCGCGATTTCGCGCCATTTATATATACATTTCGCGTCCGAGGATTATTTGAACGATATAATGGAAATTATCCTAGTTTGCTCGTTTGGAAGAAAGGATCTAAAGAAACGAATCCTCGAAAAGAGAGAAAATTTACGGGAAAATTGGAATAATTTCGACCTCTTTCGACCTCTTTCGATTTGGCGCCGTTTCGTGGGCGTCGAAATGGAAACGCTCGTCACGGGGGTCAACGATCTTCGAATTTGAAACGAGAGACGCGAAAGGGAAAAGGGAAGACGGTAGGTTTTGTTTTCGTGGAAAAGAAATTCAGGGTCATGTTTACGAGGAATTGGGCGCCGGTTCTAGGACGTCGGTGGAACGTGGCCGGTCGAGGAGCGGGGAGAGAATTACGATTCCCTCGGATCGAAGATCGATCGGCCGAGGCCGGTTATGCAAAGGCCTCATTAATCGCTTGCGGACTCGTTCTCTGGGTCAACGCTCCGAGGACGGCGACTCGGTCGGCGCTCATTGTCTCCGGCGTCGGCTCAAGGACCGAGGCTCGTTCAGGGTTTCTCGCGGTTCTCGGGATCGATGACCGTCAGAGGATCGCCTCTCTTCTTCCTCTCTGCTTCCTCTCTTCTTCCTTCCCCCCGTTTTTTCTCTCCTCTTTTTTCTTTTTGTCCCCACCTCGCCGCGGCCGCGAGTAGTACGCGCTCCTCGGCGTCGCGTCGCAGATCACGCGGAAATCGACCTTTCCGACGCCCTACGAACCTTCGCTTCCGATTATCCGTACGGCGTCGCGTGGCGTCGCGAGGTCCAGGAGACCTAGTCTCTCGTACGAATTAATTTTACTCCGTTGCTAGAATTTAGGCGCTTACGCGAGGTTATACAGGGTGTCTCTCGTTGTATGTAAATTGAAATTCTCGAAACTAGCGCGAATTTCATCGCTTGGAAGAAGTATACTGTGAAATATTCGAGAATATATAATATAACACTGGTTACTTACTTTATTTTTCACTTAAAGTTCCGCTAAAATTCTTTTAAATGTATTATACCTCGTTGAAAAATTTATTATACATAAATCAATATAAATGATTTATAACTCGTGTTTACTTTTGCAATGATCTAATACAGACTGCGATAGACTCATACACATATGCATAAGTATAACAAAGAAAATGGAATACTGTTTACAAACTCTGGCTAAACTCCTGACACACTTACCTATATTTTCTTTTTATTTCTTTTTTTTTTTTGTAGAGATTCTTTTTTCGTTCGTTTCTTCTGTCATAAATAGGTTCAGTGTTGAGAAAATAAATTCTGAAAATTCTCTAATCGAACGTAATAAAATTCAGAGTAATAATTCATAAAAGAGAATATAAATAGATGTGGAGAAGACTGACGTGAACAGGTGGATTGGTAAATATCAGAGCTTGCCGCGACGTAAATAACGAAAGAGGAATCGAGTCTCTGACGATTCATCACGTACGTCTAGACGGCCTTAGGGACGGTCGTTGCCGAATCACAAGGTCGCCCACGACTTCCGCGTTTGATCGTCCCTCGCCGGATTGCCTAACGATTCTACATCGCCGGAAGATTAATGGCCCCGCGAGAATCTTAATCCCGGACATTATGGCTCTCTATAAACACCGGATGAATTATTCTCTATCTGCCTGGAATACCGAAAGGAACTGCTCTTCCGCCATTCGTTAAACTCCGAAATTCCGATTATCCTGCGATTTTCCCGAATTGATCCTCTCTATCGTTTCTAACTTACGAACCGAACGATTCGCGTTGCCTTCTAATTTTCTTATTTTTCCTTATTTTCCAGGCAGGTGCGATTTATAAACGTTTGTAGGGATATGTTTGATTAATATAAAAGAATTGTATGAAAGATTGAACTAACAACCAAACGACACGTGCTTCGTACTTCCTTCCGATTTCGATCCTTTTTAATACTCGTTTTATATTCACTCACACGTAGAAAACACTTTCATACAACGTATTCTAAGAATTCGTATCTTTCGTACCTAAAATATACAAGTGATTTATGCATCGCATCGATAATCAACCTAATTTTACAGACACGTATCGATACTCGATGAGCGTACTTTTATTATTACGTTTAAGTTTAATTCGATTTCAGTTCGATTAGAAAGGAATTCTTTAATAAGCGCGAATAAATTCTTGTCTTACCTTTCGAGTTCCGATGGCGCGTGCCGCAGTCTAACAGCGAGGTCGGTCACACGTCGAGCCATTTCTTGTCCGAACGCGTCGAAGAATAACACGTAACTGAGACAGGAAGGCATCGGCGGAAATTTACCACGAGCCTGACCCGCGATGTAATCATCGAGTGTTAAACTATACGTCTCTCTCTTATCACGCGAATACAACAAAGGCTCCCGTACAGAACTAATAAGCGGACAAGAGTGGCAGGATAGTGGAATTTTCGGACGATAGATCACTCTGTTACATTAAACTTTATTTATTCATGTCGATGTTTACACACGTCAACTGTAAGTAAGGAAGATATCTTTTTTGGTTACCGCAATATCGGTCGAAAATATCGATAACGCTTGCTGAAGAATTTGTAACCCTTTGTGCTCGAAGAATTTTCTCGTGATGAACGTCACAATTTGAAGCTTTTCTTATATCTTTGTATCCTTGCTAAAACTTTTAACGATGAAACGAAAAAAGTAAAGCGTTTAAGTTAGGTTATCGAATTACTCCGTGTATAGTTATTCTTAATATATTTATCGTTTCGTATTCGTTATTTAGGTTATGGTATTAAAACAAATGGCAACTGACAGTCGTTAGTAAGAATTTAACCAAGAATGGTTCGAATTTTACCTGATCTGTGTATTGTATTACATCGTGTTGTACACAGTGAGACGATCTCCTGTCCTTTAACTCGAAAAGCGAAAACACGCAGCCTCAGAAAGCACGATACCATTTTAAGAAGAATTTAACCAAACATGGTCCCAATTTTACCTAATTTGTATATTACGTTACACGCGATATACTTTTGCTTAACTCAAAAAACGAAAACGAAAAGTGTTCGCTGCTTGATTCCGATTTATTCGAGCCTCAAAATGCCGAAATGCTTCTTTTTCTTTCAAACCTCCCGCCTAACGAACCGGAATGCGTCGAACGGTCCGCGATCGCGTCGAAATTCCCGGAGCGGATGGAGCGCAACCCTTGCACCGCGCGAAACGTCGACCAATCACCGGTTCGATCTTCCTTCTCCCGGGTAATATATTATCGGCCATATATCAGCCCTAATCCCGTCGAGGTTTCCCACACGAATTTCACGGCGATTCAGCGAAGAAGAGATCGATCGCTTAACGGTTTATTGGGAATCGGCGGTTGACCGTCGGCCTGGACGGCGCGTCGACGTGAAACGCAGCCGCCATTGTTACGGCCCGGCCGTGAAGAATCGGGCCTGCCGGGTACCTGCGGCGTTAATGCGATTATAAGCCGTTGTTTGTCAGCCTGGTCCCGGTGATTAGCCGTGGTCTGTTTGCCGTCCACTTGCGAGGATTATCCAAAACAAACCTGGGCGCAGAAGTCGCGGCTGCGAGGTTTGTCGGCTGCGAGAGATCGAGTAACGAGATAGAGCCTGGCGGCTGTGCTCATTGTCTAAACCAGGCGGTCACGGTGTCCCCTGTGGCCTGAGATTTCAGCGTAATTGCGAGACAATGGCGGACTCGTTACGTCGCGGGAATCCTCGTGGGCGTGGCGGCAAAGGGTTAAGAAGTCAATCGGTCACGGAGGACGCGCTCGTAAATTCGCCCGGTCCTCTCAGCCGTTCGGAATTTCACGGTGGAACGGCACGCTGGCCCCGGGTCCTTCTCGAAACTGCTCGTCCGGAGTGAATAGAGGGCCTGGAACGCGTGTGGCGAGCGTGGATAACGCGGCTGGCGAGAATTAGCTGTTGGACTCTGAGCGAGATCGGAGGAAGGGCACGTTTGGATTCAGACGAGCGGAGGAACGGGAATTTCGGGCCACTTCCAGGGCTTTATTGGCGGATTATCGTTGCGGTATTCGAACGGTTCGGGTCCGGGTTGTCCCGGGGTAGCAGGACTCTCGGTGGCTTGCAAGTCAGAAGCTCCGACGAGTCTCTGTTTAGTATTCGTAGGTCTGGGTTCTTATCGCGGAGACTATCAGATGAGCCGCAGTTCCACGTATCACGGGCTGTTTTCTTTCTTCGCCGAGGATAGGTCGAGGCGGCGCGAGGATCAAGTACCTGGCATAGTAATCCGTGACACCATGTCGCGATTCCTTGGTATGCTGTTTCCTCGCCATGAATTCTTTCGCACTCTCCCTTCGCAGGAGTTTCGTTCCGAGTATCGACTAATTGGAGAAATGAATCGGAATTGAATCTATTATGGCATAACGAGGAAACAATCGACAGATGGCTTAACCCTTTGCACTCGACGATTTTTTCGCTACGAAAAAGCAGAAATTTTCAGATTTTCTGTTATAAAACTGACGTCATTTTTTCAGTGGTAAATAAAAAATCGTATGATAATTGATACGTAAAATTGTTTCATTTCGATATTTCGCATATTGTTATATTATCTTAAATTTGATATATCAATTAATATGGGTCTTCGAAATTTTATAGCGACTGACAGTCGCCTCTCGAGTGCAAAGGGTTAATCGAATAGGGTAATAAACCGTGGCAATTAACCGGCTAACTAGTTTCGTTTCTCATCGGTCAGTTTAAACAAGACATAGGCGATTTGCGTGCCGAAATTTCGGAATATTTCGAGGAAAGATATTTCTGGTGGAAAAATTCGAGGTTTGGCAGATTCAACAAGTAGCAGAGGCGTCGCTGGAGCGCGTGGTCGGTCGCCGCGTTTCTCCTCGTTTTTCGCGACTAATCGACGGAGGAAAAAGCGGTTTACCGCGGACGTCCGCGAGAGGAGAAAGAGGGTGCAGGAGGAGGAGGAGGAGGAGGAACGAAGCGTGTTCGCGGCGATCGAAGCGGCGACGCGAAGCAGGCCACTTCGGGGCCGCGGCTAGTGGCACACGTTCTTCTGCCTGTTCCTCCGCCTCTTCGTTCCTCCGCTTCTTCCTTCTCCGCTCCGTATTTCTCGCGGTCCCCTTTTCTCTTCGCCGACTCGCTTCCACCTCTAATCCCTTTTTGCCGGACGCAGTCCCGAGATTCCGGCGATCGCGCTTTCGTTCGAACGCCCGCCTAAAAGTTTCGTCTTCACTCCGCTTCGATCTTCCATCCCGATCGAACTCCTCTTCCGCTTAATTCGGCTTTCTCGGAATTCCAACTTCGTTCCAGATTTCCGTTTCCTTTCGAACTCCCGCGTGCCTTAATCGGTGCTACAATTACCAGCGGTAATTCGGTCGTTCGTGTTTTAAAATTCATCGACTCCTCGACTTTCACAAACGTTCCTTCGTTTCCCGATTATCCCCAATTACCTGCAGCGACACCTGTTAAACACTAGTCCCTTAGCCATTTTCACGACCAATGTCATCCATAGAATCGTTGGAAGAATGGGGACCCTGTCGTAAATCCTTTCAACCGCGCTCATCGATCCTGGAACGAACGACCTTTCATCGTTTCTCCTGGAATTAAGAACCATCGTAAATCGCGACCACGATTATGTACGAGTCGATAGATTTAAATATCGATTTGTGATTCTTCAACACTCCCAGATCCTTCGTTTGCACTTATCGAATCCTTATCGAACCTCGCGGAACATCGCGAGGAGTATTGGTACTTACCCGAGGAGAATGATCCAACTGAGATAATCCGTGGCGAATCCCTTGATCCGCGTTCATCGATCCCAGGATGGAATTCATCTGATAGATCGCGGGACGTTCCACGGTCGATGGTCGGAATTCGCGGAGGATTAATTTTAACCGGGCGGAAATCACGGTTACAGAAAGTTGGTGTACGCGCGCGGCGAAATTCGGGCCAGTGACCATGGCCGTTCCATTTCAATTACGTTCGGGCGTCCGCGGGCGTCCGCGGGCGTCGTCGCGCGTCCACGCCAGGCATCGGCGAACGAAACCGTAATGGAGAAACTAGTCGGTGGAATAGATGCATGTGCACGCGTGCAACAAGGTGATCGAACGGCCTGGTTGCCTGGGTTTGCAGGTCGCGGCGCAAGTCGTCCATCGGCCGACCCGCAATCACAGGCGCCAGCAGAGAAATTACTTTTTCCATTTTTCTTTCGCCTCGGCTCCGAGCCGCTCCGCCGATTTCTACCGGCGAATCGCCGCTCGCGAGCCACTTCCACGAATCGTACGGTCCGATACTCTGCCTCGATTCACCGGCTGTCTCCCGATTTTTCTTTCTACTATTCTCTTCTTCTTTTTTTTTTCTCCTCCCGTTTTTCCTTTTCTTTCCGAGCTTTTTCATTCCCTTTCGAGCATCTTCGTTTGGTTTGCAGAGATTCATCGTGTTTTGCGATACGAGATTCTGGGTTCAATTGAGAGTTGATCTTGTTTTCTTTTGTAATTGATCCTTTATTCTGTTTTTCAGTTTCTCTTGGTTTTCTGTTTTTTTCTTCGTCTATCGTTGATCTTGATTTATCTAAGAAGATCCCGGGTATTTTGCGATACGAGGATATGAATTGGGTCGAGAGCGGATCTTATCTTTGCAGAGTTAACTTTTATTTATTTTTCATTTTCTTCTCGATTTTTAGTTTCCTCTTTTCCTTTGTGGATCTCGGTTTATTTGGAGAGATTTCTTGTATTTTGCGATACTAGCTTCCGAATTGGAGTAAGAGGAGATCTTATCTTCGTAGGATTATTAATTTGCAACTTCTTCTTTTCTTTTGTGGATCGTGATTTATTCGTGAAGTAGATTAATTTGAGGAGATCCCTTGCGATACCGTACCGAATTAAATTTGAGATAGAAACCCCTCGAAACGATGGATTCCGTATTTCCTGTCTTAAATTTTGCATGGGAACAGTAGTCTTAAATATCGAATTAAATTCGCGTTTCTGGCAATAAACCAAAGTTTGGGTTTTAAATTCCGAGCGAATTCGCAATTACGAAATACCACGAAGGTCGGATTTGCGAAAGCTTCTTAGAAGGGTCACGTGATAACCGGTGGTCATCCTGTCGCGTTTGTCCCATTTTAATTATTCCGTGGCACTGTTTCTGCGGTCTGACTGGGTATCGCGATCATCGCGATAACGCGATTTCCCAGATCTCCGTTTTTAGCTTCGAAAATACCGAGGAACGCGATGTAGTACACGCTGTGCAACGAATTAAGTAAATGATACGGTAATACGAAAATTTTTCCGCTCGTATAAATACTCTAATCACGGTAGATGCCGGTAGAATTTCAACCATCTTCTCGAAATTACTTCACTCCACCCCTAACCATCTCGCAATTTTTTTTTTACTACCGTTATCTTAACGACTCATCGTCCAGCGCTAACCTTTTAGACGGATCACTCGACACATATCCACCTGTGTATAACGGGCGAGACATTACAGCGCCTATAGTATTCGAAAACTATCGAAATCGTTCGATTATCTCGGAGAAATTGGACTTCTCGAAACGGAAAGGACGAATAATAAATTACATCGATAGAGGAATAACACGGATACGTGAAAACACGCGATAAACGAAACTTCGCGAGAATCCTCGCGAACGTTGCACGCTCGCAGATAAGATAAAAAAAATCGGTCAACATCGATACTCGAATTTCATCCAATGCGTTTCATCCTGCTTCTACGGATGAAACAAAAGCACGCTTATCAACGGCGATTACCACGCATAATTGCAAAGGTATTCCGCGAATATTCCTCGCGTTCCAGCGCTATCGTCAACGATCATACGTTATCGAGATAGAACCATTATACACGTGCACGTCTGTAATAAAATTACGAGAACTAGAACTACGGATCTATAGCAAATATGTAGGTACGTATATTTTTGACAAATAAAGTTAATCGTAGCGATACGATAGGAACGAGTAACTACAAACAATTATATTCCAATCCGAATGAAAGTGAGTATAAATTTCAACAAAACCAGTGTACGTGTAGTTGCAATGTTAACTCCTTCCTGTACTTTAACGAGTCTGACTCGTGATAAAGATTTTCATTATAATTATCACGAGACAGGCTCGCAAAGTCGCGTCAAATATAACAAGACAAACTCGCTAAATTAATTTTTATCAATTACCATTTTGAAGACATTTATAATATCTATAAAAGTAAAATGATTAAAGTTTACGTCCTTAACAGCCTTCCTCGTTGACCCCTACTGCTTAAGCTCAAATTTCGTCGAGCTAAATGACACGCAAGAGGTTAAAAGGATTTATTTAATCCTTGCTGTATAACCATCAACTCTATATACAAAAAGAAAGAGAACTAGCAAGAAATTTCACCGTTGTTAAAGAAAAGTGGATCGGTGGAAATCTTTAGTCACTTGTACTACAACTCAGTCAGCTTCAAAGTACACTTTCTCATCTAAAGCGATACTACCCTTTGTATTAGGTCGTCCCATAAGTTCGTTCGCGATGATATTTACATTCCTCGTCAGAATTTATAAACTATATCGCTGATTAACGTCTTTGTCAACGAAATAGGAAGAAGTCGTAGAACAAAAGGGCGACTAAATTTTTTCTTAACATTTAAAGGTTTATTCGACGTATAATTTTAAATGGTAAAAGTAAAAACCGGAACGAATTTATGGGACGACGTAATACTTTGCCATCCAATTCGAATTCGCGTAAACGTAACAGGCGTCACAGTGACGTGGCTTAAGTCAACCAAGTTCGTTCATCCGACGCTCGCTAATGACGCGTTCGATGACAGGAACCTGGCGCAATTACCCGGATAATACCCAATGGATGACACGGTGAAATCGGGCCGGTGGCAGGCAACATCCCGAGAAACGAGGAGGAAGGAGCGGAAGTCGGGAGCGGGGTTGGGCCGAAAGCGAGGCAGCTCTCGATTTCGGAGCTCTCGATGATTTAATTCCGCGGGCCCGCTGCCGTCGAGCTTACCGAACCCGTTCGGTGCCGTTGACACAGATCCCGGGCCACTGTGGTTCTCGGGCGAGATATGATCGGGGACACGCGTCGCATGAAAAGAATTACGCCAGCGGAGCGCAACGCGCATCCTAATGCGCGTGCAGGCGGCTGCGAGCACGTCGCAGCTGCTCCTCCACGCCCACCGAAACCTTCCTCTCACCCTCTCATCCCCCTTTTTTCCCTCTTTCTCTCCCTTTTCCATCCTTCTTTTCATCCTCCGTCCCGCGCGCCCGCTTTTTCCGCTTCCGCGTCGCGCCTTCCGTCTTCTCGCTTCTTCGCGGTTTCTGGGACCGTTCCTTTGACCGACGACCAGCGGGTGGGACCCCGTGAGTCCGAAGTAGGGTGTCAAAATCGAGGAATGACGAGATGTCTGGATAGATGCGCTTTTAAGCGATTTAAGTTGCAGGTTGATCGCGAAAGTGGACGGATTCGTTGTGTCTTGCGATGACACTTTTGCCAATATGCATGTCAGGAGCGTATTATTACGTTATTATCCCGGTCTACTTAGCTGTCGATGTGTCGCTCGGAGATCTAGCTCGAGCCTGAAAAAGGTTTCGGTACGGTACTCACCGAGCGAGTTAGAATTCTCGATTGTTCCAGCCGAGACTCTCTTAACGGGCGTAACTTAGAATCGGAGGAATCTGAATTACAAACGCCAAAGCACCGCGTAAAAGCTGAAACGGCTTGTTCGCTCACTCGGCATCCCTCTTGTATCGAGTGTTTCGACAGAATTCCTGCGCAACGCGAGTGGAAATTCGCGATTAAATTGAAAATTCCCAATTTCTCGATTGAATTGTCATTCAGTTTCTCGTTCGCTCTTTCTATGTATTCGTCGCGAAGCGTAATCGTTCAATCAGGACAAAAAACACAAATCAATCACGACGTATCCGTAATTAATCGTTATATTTATCTCTTACATTTACACGTTATTTTGTTTCTCGTTACCTCTTTCTGTATACCACGTGTTCAACAAAACACTATTCACCGTAAAACCTAAAATTTTCCATCAAACGTAATTCGATGAATCGAGTCTTCGCGCCCCAAAAGATTCAAACCCGAATGATTCGTGAAAAATTCTTTCCCAACCCTTCGGTAACCCAGCGTCGCGTTTGAAACAAGCGGAGAACAGTGGAAGAGGGAGTTTTGGAAAAGTCGTGGAGCGTTTGGAGGAGGTGGATGAGAGGTGGATGGTAAGGTAAAGGCTAAAAGCCGGTGGTTGGAGTGGCGTCCAGGTGGATCGGTGGTCGATCGTCGCGCACACGGCGTGCCGGCAAGTATATGGTTATACTTCCGCAGTGGGCGCTATAGGGCAGGCTATGGGCATAACGGTGCGCGCGCCGCGTCACGCACATGCGTGCGTCGATGTCACTGAACCTGCAGCAGCCAACGCGGGCTACACGCAGCAGCAACAGCGACGCCGCGCCGGTAGCCGCGATGCGATGCGCGCGTTAACGGGGATCGCCAGGGTGACGTTTTCTCTCAGCTGAGAGGTACAATTTCGGACCTCCTTACACCCTTCGAGTTTCACTAGAGTCTGTCACTCGCGCTGGGTCTCCAGAGTTATACGCGAGTTTCATCCAGTCGCCGCGTCGCGACGCGATTCGCGAGTTAACGAATCGCCAGGGTGAGGTTTTCTCTCAGCTGAGAGATAAAATTTTGAATCATTTTAGACCCTTCGAGTTTCACCCGAGTTTTACTCTAATTTCACGGGAGTTTGATTCGAGTTTGACCTGAGTCTACGACTCGCGTTGGATCTCGAGATTTATTCGCGAGTTTGATCCAGTCGACGCACCGCGATTCGCACGTTAATAGATCTCTAGGGTGACGTTTTCCCTCGGCTGAGAGATCCAATTTCGAACCACCTTACATCCTTTGAGTTTCACCCGAATTTAACTCTAAGCTATAACTCGCGTTGGGTCCCGAGATTTATCCGCGAGTTTGATTCGATTGAAGATCATAACCTGGGCTGACAATGGATACTTGGGTCCACGCTCTTTCTCTCTCCTTCTGACCACTTCTTGATACCTGCTTTTAATAAGCAAACAGAACGATCTTTTTCGCGACGTCCCCTTTCACCCCGGATCGAGTTTTGCCGATATTGTTCTCAAGAAAATTAGATATTCCGCTTGCACACGCACGGATGTAATCTCGTCGTAGCCCGACGAAAAAGGCTGTCCGAGTTGTTCCGAGTTTATAGACAGGTAAGAGGATACGGCGGATTCTCTTCTTTCCTGGCCTTGCCTCGACGAGGAATCGATAGGCTAATGAATATCGAAGATTTATCTAAGTTTGCGCGTTAGCGCGAGGGAAACGCGCTTCGCGGGGCAACTGGTCGTGCAGAGAATGAGATATTAAGCTCGCGCCGCGGTGGAGAGACGGTAAAGCGGATAAGGCGAACGCTGGGTAAACGGGCGAACGTAAATCGAGCATCGTGGGGCTAATTGAAACGGTAGTCGGCTCGCGTGGGGGTTAAACCGAATCGAAACTTCGAAATCCATTACGAGCGATTATTGTTCCGTCGGTTAAACAGGATTACGACTCGTACGTCCCCTGTTATATGATACTTTTACGACGAGGGTAAACAGCGTTAACCACATGGCTGCTCGGTCGAGTAGATAGCATTCGCCGCGACGATTCCTCTACGAAATCCGCGAGTTTAACTCCACAGAAGCGAAGATTTCCCGGAATCTATTCGAAGTAAATTAAAAGGACTTTTTTACAAAATACGAGAGAAAAATCGGTATCGAATTTAGAGTTCGTTTCATGGTCCCATTATTGAAAATTGCTGGTGATAACTCAGACGCATCGCGACGCTAGAACAGACACTGAGGCGTCCAGAGACGATGCAGGATCGGCGATGCCGAGTCCTCGATCGACGATGGCCCCGATAGATCCCCGAGTACACCCGATGGCCCCGCGTAATATTACGACGTTGGTTAATAACGCGACGCGAAGGTGTGCGTCTAATAATCGCGCGGCACCTACGGAGGCTGGGGCCCATAGTCGTCGGCCTGATCGCGTAATAGCGGAGAGAAGACCAGGAAGCGATCGGCGATGGATTCTGTAACGACCGAAGACTGGTCAGGGCATTCGACTCGAACTCTAATAGCCGCACTGGACGATAATCCGTAATAATCGTTGGAATATGCAACGGAACCTTAGCCCGTCGCGACCATCTCCAGATCAGCCTCTATTTCGCGGTCCTCCTTTTTTCACCGTGATCGAGCCTAACCATTCCCTCTTGCTCGATCCAATGCTAGTCCGCCGATGCTAATGGGAAGCATCGACGCGTAATTGCCTCTAATAGACAGGAGACACGGGTACACCCGTCCTGTATCACTGTCATTTCATTTTCCCTCGCCGTAAAGTAGGCATCGCGAAATGTCGCGCGAGATGTTCTTGTTCCTCAGGCCCTGGGTAGTTCTCGGAATTTATGACGCGTCGATCCTCCCGAGGATCTGCCACTCCTCCCTTGGTCCCTGCTCCTTCTTCTGCTCGTCGAAAAATTTATTCCACTCCTGTTAAATCGCGATGCAGGTTAGATCGTAGGCGATACGCGTCTAGAGACTCGGAAGTTTAGAATCTTGGATGAAGAAAAATCAAGACTAGATAAAATTAAACTAGAAAAATTCGAAATTCGAAAGATGCTCCGAATCTTTCGACTTTATCCTAGAAATTAACGATTAAAGGTATCCATTATCCGGAAAAATCTCGGTGACCCATCGAAGAACGTCGGATCTAGGATCGCCTAAAGGACAAAAGTCGTCGAAAGACAGAAGCACGTGCGATCGAAATATCCCCGGTTGGAATATTTCGCGAAAGTAAAATTCGACACGTGGTCTTATTAAAAATGTATGAAACTCTGCTCGTGTTGCAGGCGATCGAGCGAAATACGAGCGGGGGACGTCGCGTTGACATTCCGATCGTGATAATACAATACCTAAATCATAGCTGCATCCTCAGCTGGAACTGTACCCTCGGGGCGACCAGTGTATTCTCACATTTCGCGCGGTTATACAAATACGAAATGGGTCAAGAAAGAACTGTTAGAGCGATAATTAATCGGCGAATCGCTGGCAAGACGTAATCCCACAGCGCGGAGGAACGCGCGGCATCCGCTGAAATAATAGCCAGGCTTGCCCCCGCTATCCGTCCGCAGAAATTTTTCACGAGGTCATCGATACGCGAGAAGGTGGTACACTCCAGTTACCGGGTGTCGATGATCTAGGAAGCTGCCGACGAAGGCAAAACGGCGGTCGGCGACCGGTCGTTCAGTGCCAAGGACACGGCAAGGCAGGCACAATGAAGCCTCTCCGTGGCCTCGTGCAAATGCCTTCTAATTATGCCGTTGGCTCGTTACATTTTTATCTCCGGCAAACCGGCATACCCGACACCCCCCCGCCATCGCTGCGGGAAAAACAGTTTAGGTATAGCCGTTGCGCGATTGTCTCTCTCCGCGTTTCTCAGGCTAACACCAGCGGTACGAATTCCTCGCTGACGTTTACTGCTCATTGTTTATGCCAATTAACGTTCCCGTTTACGGGGCTGCCACTCGTTAAGCACGATGAAAACGACTTTGTTATTCTTCCCTTTATTCCCCATTGTGCCCGATCTTCGCGTTCGCTCGCGCCGCGTCGAGCGATTCGCCTCGGCGAGCTTCTTCCAGCAACGCGGGAACCTCGAGCTTCGACCAGATCGGTTCTACCTTTAGCGTCGATTGCGTGGGATCGATTTTCTCGTTGCAGTTTCTACCGGTTACCACGGATACGTGCTGTTGTTCTCGAAACCAGAGCATGTGTCGTTAGTTTTACTCCGTCCTTTTATCGAAAGGGAATAAATAGGCGACTTCCCGAAATTTGATATAAACGAAGTAGATCGATGCCGATTATTGGCAAACGGACCTCCGGTCACGCGTAAATCGAGTTAAACGAAACTACTCGGGCTGGATGAGCTCGAGGATTAATTTAAACACCGTCGGGCATTCCATCGCGGGATCTCGTTCTCCGCGCTACCTGTCGATAACCCGACGCTACTCCCTCCCTTCTCCTATCGTTTCTAACTGTGCAATAAAGACGCACGCTTATCACCGTTATTGCAATTTGTAATCGAGGCGAAACATTAGCCGCCGATCGGGCCGCCGTGCGAAACCGCGCGGCTTACTAATCGAGCAAACGAGTCGCGCGTCCTCTTCGTCTTCGTCGCCGATTTTCCACCCGGTACATCGGTTCACCTGCGTCGTTTTCGATTAATCTCGATGGGACTGGAAAATTCGATTACCGCGGGGATAATCGAGGGGGATCGGATTCCGCGATCGGTTTTAACCGGCGAACAGGCGGCGATTAGCATAATTAGCGATGATCGCGCGGCGATACGGTGGGATATGACGCGACGCGAGGCTGCAGGATCGCGGAAGATGATGAATCCGCGAACGGCGCTTCTGCGACCGAGCGCCAGGGGTCGTCGACCAACCGCCTTCGATCATCGTTCGCATAAATTTCCCGGCTGCCATTACGCGCGCGAGCTTTCCGTGTCTCTTATTGTCCGGCCCGGCCTGAGTTCGCGCGAGTTTGCGCGAGTGTCAGGCACTCGAGGGTTCGAGGGTAGCTCGTTGGCTCTGATGTTTTGTTCTTTCACTCGCCGTGATCGGTGATAAGGGTTTTATGGATGTATGCAGATAAAAACTGACATCCTTTTCCACCAGTATGAGTAAATAAATTTAAATAATTACCAGTAAATACCAAAATAATTTACCAATTCGAAAAGCTCTTTCTTTCGCTCTTAATCTTTTGCATTCCTGTGTCGAGTGTGATTCGATGTCAGTTTTTATCTCGAAAGATATCGTATACTTGAAAATTACGGGATACAACAATAGCGTAAATTTCCCTATTTTTATTTTTCACACTATTTTCACCCTACTTTTTTTTTTTATTTTTAAATTTCAAAGAAAACGCTCGAAAGCCTTGAGAACCGCTTGAAATATAATTCCGAGTGCAGAGGATTAAAGCTAGGCTTACGGGTGTTTTCTTATACCTGTTTCTACGGACACCCGTCAGATTTACGGGTAAAGGAAACCGCGTGTTTTCTTTGAAAAAAACAAACGGTGAGTTTAATTCGGAAACAATTGCGATGTTAACAGACTCGATAGAAGTCGATTAAATCTATTAATATCGTATAATTGGGGGAACCTAACCGTGAAATTGACGAGTCCCGTAAACCTAGTGTTAATAACGATTCCATTTCGGTTTCCGCTCTTTGATAATTCTCCGACAACTCGTTCGAACATATTCTTCGAAGGATTTTGTTCGAACGTCATTCGACACACTAGACGGCACTCGGGCGTATAGTATCCGTATCATAGTTTGCGCGATTATGCGAAAATGGAGTTTCCTCGCGTGTTGTTGCATCGAGAGATTTAGAAATTTGTTTTGGCAACGGTGAAGCTCGGAGCGTTTAATTTAGCAGAGAAAATATGGATTTTGTATGGTATAGGACGATCGACTTTGCTTATTCTTGCACTTGTACATGCTTTGCTCGTCGCGATTAACGCGATGCGTGTATATTTTACCAAATACCCCGAATTCGATAAGTAAAACGATATCTAATTTATCGGAAGTATCACATTCGCGTTCACCCGTTTCGAAATTCGATTAGTCCGACAAAACAGGAGGATTTATTACAGGCTCGTCGATTTCGAAGTTTCACAATTCGAGTAAAATAATAGAACAGAAGTTGCACCTTGATACGAGCAACGAAAATTATCAAATTTCGAATCTCTATTCCGGTGACACGCGAATCCATCCGTCTTAAAATTCCATTACACGAGGCCTGTAACTCGGCGAGCGATTAAGCTTATCGAATTGAAAATCTTAGAATACTAACGACACGCGGAATCACCGGGTCCGAAGTTGCGTAATAGGTCGAAACTCATCGGCCAATTAGAACGATCGAATTTGAAATTCAAATAATTCCATGACACACAAGATCGTCGAGTTCGAAATTCACCCGAGCAAATCGTGGTATTCAGTTTGCAAAATTAGAGTACTCTTAACCTTTCCAAAATCGTACGGATTTTACAAAAAAATTTGCAAATTATTACATCCGTATCGTGATCTGGGTTTTCGCTAGGGAAGAGAGTAACGATTTAAAAACTCGAAGTATAAACTCGAGGAAAGTTGGTCGAATCGATGCTAATCTTATGCTCGAGCGTGCAACGCTGGTAACGAGCCGGCAACCCTAACTTTCCACGGAACCTCGACGAAGGACCAGCGATTTAGGGTATTCGGATTCGCAATACGTGTAATTATCCTTGGAAACGCGGGTTCGCGGAAAGCTGGTTGCGAGCGGACGATGAAATTCCTGGATTTTTGCCTCGAGCCGGGCCCTATAATTGGGACGTTCGGTTTAATTAGCCGGTTACCTGGGATAATCGCGAGAAGGGATATCTGTCGCAATTAGTCGCGATGGCGAGCAGCGGAATCCAATTCTGCGGCAACAAAAGGCAGGAAGTGGCCGCTCGATGATTCGAGAATATTCTCGCGTGTCCGCGATACTACACGCGAGGAATCGTTATAAATCTCACGGGACCACGCCCTCTATATACTATCGGTCCCCGTTCGCCCCGACACCTCCCGAAACGGCCGCCATTTTTCCCATCCTAATTGCTAATCCGCCGATGCCCTTTGCTCGCGTTACACCCCGTTCGTTATTCGTCGTTGGAGTTCCGATAATGCCGACACGTGCGATCGCTTTATACTAGCCGATTAAAAATAGATACCACGCGAGGGCCATGGCGTATTCGTTGCATATAAATGCGTATCGCTGCAGGTCGCTAGCCGATTTCAAGGAAACCGCTTCGTCTGACCTCCGTCGTCGCCGGCCATTATGTTCGAGGTCCGTCCAACTTCGCCGCTGATAGCTCGCCGATCTGCCAACAAGCTTCGCCATTTTCCACTTTCCGATTTTCTCCTACCTATCCACTTTTCGCGTGCTTCTTTCCACTCGTCTCTAATTTTTCTTTCTTTTTCTTTGTTTCATTTTATTTCGCGGGGTTTTGATTAGATTTTATTCCAAAGAGGAAATTTGAGAAGTATTTCAATGCATTTCCAACGCAAAAATCTATTCTCTACTGACCGGGTAGATTTCTACGTTTAGAATTGGAACGAACGACGATTAGGATTAATTATTCATCAACCATCAGCGCCAAACCGTGGAATAAATTACGAGAGGATTACGAGAAAGTTTCTCTTCTTTTAACGCTTTATTTAAATTACCGAGCATCGTTATTTATATTTCTACACCCTCGAACTCTCGCCTAATCGCGTATGAACCCCTAATTTATGTTACGAAATAAAAGAAAGCGAAGCGTCCAGAGATCTTCGGTATTCGTCTAACGACGTGTTTTTCTTTCTTCGAGGATTCGATTACGTAAGAAACCTGTTCGAACGGAGTCGCATTTGAAATCAGGCGTCCGCGGTACACCGTCTAATTCAAAACGAGTTACTCATCGAGCCCCTTCCACGGGCCCGGACCCTTTCCATTCGGAGCAAGAACAATTGTCCCCCACCTTCGCTCTACCGCGACCTGCCGCAACCAAACAACGTCCAGCCAATTAACGCTAGGACCACCGACTCGTAACGTGTAACCAAACGCTGTAGTTAACCCTCTGTTACACGGATAACACTCTGTGATGATTTAATTTACGAGATATCCCCGGGAACGAGCGGTTTCGACAGACGATTCCGAGGATAGTAAGAACCTGGCAACCCAGTGACCGATCGACTCGTGACGCGAGTCGCGCGACCGACCGTCCGACCGAAAAATCGGTCGAGCGGACTATGGCAACGAGCCACCGAGACACGCAGTCGATCCTCGGCGTATTCTAATTGAAAGCAACGCGGGACAAGGACAAAGGAATAAACGAACGAGGACACGGCTGGAGCAAGACGGAGAGAAAGAAGGGAACAAACAAAAGCGCGGACGAAAGAGGGAGAGAGGGAAAGGAATTTTAGCCGAAGAAGGTCGACGCGAGGGACAGAGTCATAGCTCGTAATAGCTGTGCCATAAAATCATGAAAATAAATTATCGCGTAGATGATGGCGGACGTTAACTCTCGGTGTTGTGACACCTCGCCGTTACGTCGGTCGTGGCACCGGCCAGTGGACACAGCCGGAGAAAGTTTGCCGTTTATGCGTTTATGAAGACGGTAATAAACGGCAACGGGCCGAAAGCAAGAGGAAAAAACGAAAACATCAGCGAAGCTCGAAACAAGCGCGGCCGGGTCTGGCCCTCGGTTAGAAGGGTTGCTGCGGGCCCCGTGCAAGGGTTGAGAGCCTCGTGTTTGGGTTTCCAGGTTATTGTCGCGGAAGAGGAGCCTCCCTTTCGGGCTTTTTCGGGGAAAATATCGCGTTTCCACCAGCCGCGTCTCGCTGCGAGGGGAGGACAATGGCCGCTTCCGGTCGGGAAAGGGTAACCGCTTCTCGATATGATCGTCATGTGGCCCGAGCCTCTGGCTCGTTTGACAGCGTCCTCGCTGTTTTATTACGCCGGCGTTCGCGATTCGTGTGCCATTTACAGCGCGCTTCCATCTTGGGCATCCTCGGGTCCGCGCGTTCTTCGGAGCTGAGCCGTTTATCGACGAGTCGTCGGATTTCTTTCTAAATTTGGTATACGGGATGGTAACGAGGGGGACGAGAAATAAGCGCAGAGGTTTAATCGATTGCCGCGCGTTCGTAACAGGGGTGTTCCGAGGGATTGATCCGCTCGCATCTCGGTAAGAGACAGCGCGCGGTTACGCGCGATTTTCGTAATGTCCAATGGAAAATGTATCCGTGTCAGCCGATGTGGAACAAGGCAGGAATATTTCAGAATACACGCGCATACTGCGATTCATAATTTGCACCAGGCGAATGTCGTATTCAAATAGCAGGCGCGAAACCAGGCGAATAAATCTGCTGGTAACGACAATCACGGCTGAGCATCGATTAAATCCGTCGATTTTCTCGCTCGCTGGCCAACGAAATTTT
The DNA here is from genome assembly GCA_002201625.1 of Euglossa dilemma. Lineage (NCBI taxonomy): Eukaryota > Metazoa > Arthropoda > Insecta > Hymenoptera > Apidae > Euglossa > Euglossa dilemma. The sequence continues at coordinate 6,582,377 of NIJG01000123.1, forward strand.
CCCGAAAGGGGCGTAACTGGGATTAATCCGTCGTCTTTATTTCTCGGGACAGTAAAAACGAAACGCTTCTGTAACAATTGGCCATCGATCACGATAAGTAGGAAGAAAGTGGAGTGGCGAGAGGAAGGACTGTCGGCGCGTAGGTGGTGGCCATTGGACAGGTGGCAGAGCGATACTAGATCGCGTGGGTGGGTGGACAATGCAGCCCGGGGGCGATCAGGAGGCGATAAATCGCCAAGGTGCGGACGTCGCGATTAATCGCGGCGCGATCGAGGCTAACGAGCGCCGGGACGCATCGGCGTTAGCGAATTCTTCGCCTCGGCTTCTCTGCCGAAAATCGAGGTACCCAGGAGCGGCTGGATCAGCGGTAAACCGATCCTCGGTGCAGCCGTAAAATTCCACGCGCGATGGCCTAGTGACGGGGTCGCTAAGCGATCGGGCAAACACGAAAAATCTCGGGATAGTTGGCCGCGCGGACGCGTAACGAAAGCAGCCAGGTTCATCGAACCTGTGTATCACGTTTTTTGCCCGCGAGCACGCACGTGCCTATCGTCCTTCGGATCGAAACTGGGCTCGTCGCCGTGCACGGGGCCGAATCTCGCGTCGGCACGTTCGAGGAGGAATTCGCGAGGAAACCTCGGTGTCTTTTCGCTACCTTTGACCGGCAGTAGGCTCGACACAGAGGCACATAAACCCGGGATGCGCCTAAATCGAAGACGGAAGAGGACGAAGACAAGGCGAAGAAGACAACGATGAAGAAGAAGAAGAAGAAGAAGAAGAAGAAGAAGAGGAGGACGAGATGGAAGAAGCGTGGCGTGGCGGATCGAGAGGGAAAGACCGAGAGAATCGGAATGGAAGGATGAAACGGGACAGGGTACCGCGGAGGATCGGCGGCGTTGGTAGCTGGCAGAGAGAGAGAGGAACGGAGAGAAGAGAGGCCGAGAGGAAGCCGGCAAGGTTAGAGGGAGAGGAGGAAAGGCAGAAGGCGAAACGAGAGAGCGAGGAGGGTCTCGGGCGGTTGGCTGGAGCGAGAGGGCGCATGGCCTTGGCCGCTGCTGCGGGGTAATTCAGTCAAGGTTTCGGCCGATGAACTTCCTCCGATGGGAGGAAGGAGAGCCGGCCGGTAGAGGTCCGCGGCGAGTGGTGGGGCACGGCGCCGGCCAATCGCGAGGGCACGCGGCCCAGCGAGCGGCCGTGCGATTGGTTGGGCCCGTGACGCCGGTGCCCGGGCCCGCAGCCGCTTGTCAGTGACCTCCAGCATTGAAAATACGATGAACTCTCTCGGGGGGCTCTGTAAGAGCGCACCGGTGCGCTGTGTGTCCTCTACTACATACTAGGTAGCCAGGGCGTAGACATTGTAGATGGTCGAGGCAGCCTGGCAAGCAGGCAGCCACATCAATCCCTCCCCTCCACACCGGCGTCGCTCCGAGTAAGGGCTGCACGGCCCCCAGGTAACCAACACTCCGCAGCGCCGAACTCCAGTCAGACCAACGCGAACCTCCCTCGAGCCAACACTTACTTTCACTCTCTCTTCTGCCTTCCATCCGTGCGCTCTTTCGCTCCGCTTCCTTCGCGGTTCCTTCCTCTCCCGTGTGTCCACGCGCGAACACACGCGCGCACACACGCGTCGCCCAAAGGTGTTCTTCCTCTCTCGCGGTGTATAACACGGACGAGGTGTCCATCGGTTGCCACAGAACGCACCTGCCCTTCGTTTCGGTAGGTTCTCCGCAACCGGCAGTACAACCGGCGGTACGACAGTGTGATTCCACTCCAGTTCCTTTCGTTATTTATCACGTGATCTTCGTCCTCTACGTCGTCATCGTCGTCGTCGTCCTTTGTGCTCGCCGTTCGTACCGCACGCAGAGACTACTCGGACATAGAAACAAAGAGAGAGAAAGAGAGAGAGGGAGAGAGAAAGAGAGCGGGAAAGACCGTTCTATTCGTTTTCTTTTTTTTCTTGTTTTTTTTTCCTTTAAATCTTGGTGATGCCGAGCTTCAGTGAGTTGGTGATTATTATTACGATTATTAGTCGTCAGTGATACCGAGGGAACGTACAGTGAACTGATGTCGATCCTCGACACAGTGCAGTGCCGTGTCAAGTGGATGATAAATCGAAGAACCTAAAACGATACTGGATTCCCAGCACCCGCTCGGATCGCTCTCTCGAACGACATACCGAACACCATGATCCTGACGCCGGACAGCAGCGCACAGGCCACGATGGCGAGCTCACCGGCACCGGAATCGCCGATCTCGAGCATGTCGTCGCATGGTTCACGCGCGTCCAGCGTGTCGCGCATGTCTTGCGTCTCCCAGGGCATGTCCAGCCCCTATCACGTGGCTCAGTTACCCCATCATCTCAGCCCGAACATGCCCACCATGGACTCCACCGTTTCGTCGGCGAAACCCGAGCCCGAATTGAACATAGGTACGATTCTGCGACGGTCCATCGCATCGATCCTTTCGCGAGTATCCCCTCGCGAGATCTCCGATAATCCTGATCGCGACGATACGCAATTTAGGGGAAAAATCTCGTAACCCTAGCGAGGTTAGGGTCGACAGAGAGGGTGGGGACCGATCGGTCGTATCTCGTGGAACTGAAAAACGATCGTGCGTCGTGACAGCCGAGTGAAAGCAGAAAGTTGTAACACGCCGATGCTGTAACCCGCCGCGAGAGAGGAGAAAGTGTTCTTCTTTCTCTCCCACCTTTCTCCTCCCAGACGCGCGCTCTCCGCCACGTGGAGAGCAACGCGAACCCGACACGTTCCTATCGATATATGTAGCTAACCCCCCTCGCGTGTGCAGCGTGCGGGGACCAGTGGTGTAATCGTTGCCATATTTTTTTTTTCTTCTCTTGCAGAATTCGACGGGACCACAGTATTGTGCCGTGTCTGCGGGGACAAGGCGTCCGGTTTTCACTATGGAGTACACTCCTGCGAGGGATGCAAGGTGAGTGGAAATTCGAACGCGACACGCGATACACGCCGCGGCGTTTTTCGATCCGTTTACGAATTTCTGCACGCTCGATCGAGTTTCCCGTGGAATCTCTTACGAGGCGCGTTTCGCGAGTAACGGGATCTAGAAATCGTCCGCTTAATCGTCGATCGATCTTCCATCGATCCGTTATTATTATTTTCCTTCGTTTTCTCGCGATATTTCTCTTTTCCATTTATCGTTTCGGATTCGTACGGACGAACGGTGAAAAGGTATCGAAAAACGCCGAGTCGCGAGACGCGATGTGGCCAGGAAGTGAACGGAGCTTGAATGTGAATGTACGATGCGACCAAGGCTACGGAGAAGCTATCGACCGAGCGGCGCTCGACCTTGTGCACGCGGAAATCGCGAGACGTTCGAGCCTGGTCCTTGACGTTGCCTCCGAGACCGGGCAGCCTCTCCTCGCGCGCGAAAAATCTTCCCAAGGCCTCTTTTCTTCCGCCCTGCCTTCCACCTTTGCATAGCGACCGACGTACAACGCTCGAAATATTTCTCCGTACATTCGCGATCAATTGGGATATCCTTTCTTGTATACAAGTCTCATCGAGTACATAAGAGGGTCATCTGAATTGATTCGAGTATCGAATTTATTTTTCTTTTCTTTTTTTTTCCTCTTTCTCGATTATGTCGCGCGATTTCATCGGGGAAATTTCACGCGTCAGTGCGAGTTTGGAGAACAGGATACGCGGTCAGTCGGATTTTCTCGGAACTCGAGGAAGGTCGTGGCTCGGACAATAGCTACGCGGGCGGTTACGCAAAAGGAGCGGAAAATGCGGCGAAATTCTGCGTGGAACGATAACCTTCGCGTGAGAAGGGTCCAGACAGGTAGAAGAGGGGCTCGGCGTTGGTGGTTCTCGCGTGGCCGAGTTTCGGGACGCAGGTATGTGCAACGCGAAGAATGCACATCCGTCCGTGCGACTTCCTGTCCGGCTTCTCCCTTTTCTCTATTCTTTCCGCTCGAATCGACTCGTCCCTGTGTGTCGGCTGTTGGTCCGAAGGGACGAGAAGAAAAGATCGCAGACGCTCGGTGGCCGCGGCGGCGGTTTTGGGGAATTCGAGCGTAATAGCATCGGTCGGGCAAGATTCGAGGCGCACGGTGTGACTCACGTTTGGAAAGACCGAGTCGGTAAACGTGGCAGCTCGAGAGAAGAGTTCTTTCCCCGCGAAACCTCGAATCGAATGTAAATCGTTTCCCTCGAGACTGATAATTACGCCCCGCGAAGGCCAACGTCCTCGTGCTCGTCATCGTGCGACTTCAAGGAGGCGAGTGGTGGGGGCAGCACAGGCCGCGAATTCGTTTTAGGAAGTGGCAGAACGCTTCCCCCCACCACTACTCGGGCCGCGTGGTGGGGGTCGCGTCGCCAGGTGTCGCGAACCGGTGCGCTAGCGCTCGCAGATCTTCTTCGTCCGTCGACCCGATGATTTCATCTCTGCCAGCTTCTCGCCTCAATTTACACCCCGAGAACACGCTTCGTGACTTTACCTCGCGTATCGCGGCAGGAATTTAGCGATTGGTAATCGATCTTCTCGTTGGATTTATTGAAGATAGATTCGGTGAAGGAAACTTCGACGTTTCCTTTCTGCTAGAGTCGATTGCAACGGTGACTTTCCCCGATTAGTCTACTCGGTCCGAATCGTAAAGGCACCCCCCGCGGTGGTTTGTCCGGAGGAAAAGAAAGAGAGAGTGGTCCGGTTGGATAGCCGAAAAGCCAAAGAAATGATGGCGGCCTACCGCGGAAAAGAGAAAGTGTCTCTCGGTTTAACCCCCGCTGGCCAGCCGGACCCGTTCACCCCGAAACGAAGGGGATCGGATCTCGGCCAACGACGTTCCCTCGGACGAGATATCTGGCCAAGGATTTTTCCGTCCGGCGGATCCCTCCCCACCCGAGCGATCGGTGGACGGGGAGGAGGAGAGCCTCGGGCTGGGTTGACTGGGTCAGTAACTTATGGCCGTAGCGTAACACAGGCACTTTACGGCAAACGAGTCGACGCCGAGTGACCTAGCCGCTAGCGGTAGAGACCGTCTTATGGGTACTGGAACACAGCGAGGGACCCGCGGTGGAAAGGGAAGAGAACGCGGAAGAGTGTTGGATATCTTTAAGACTAGGTCGCTCGGTCGCGCTGCTGTTGCACTATTTCGCCATACCGCTGGCCACAAGCTACTTTTCCTCGGCCTCGGCTACTACTCGGCTCCACCGGCTTCTCGGCTCCAGCCGCGCCGCAGGTTTATACGAGCAGATCTCCTCGGATCTCGCGGCACTCTGGATCGCGCGGGGCGCGATCCCGATAGACCGGAGGAGAGTCGGGTAATAGGTTAGGTCGCGCGAGTCCCATGTTTTCGGGATGGAAAAAGTGACGGCGAAGATGGCGGCGGCCGGCGTGCGGCTCGCACTGGCCCAGATATCTCGCCCAGGACGTTGCCCCCCACGACACTTTTCGTGCACGCGTCACTGACCTGGGCTCAGTTTTACGGCACGAGAGATTCGCGGCGCCGCAATCAGCGCGCGGGCCGCGATAAAACCGCGATAAAACGCGCACGGCATTCCGGCGTCGCGCGGGTAACCGACTCGATTCACGAAACGCCCGAATCTGATCCCTCTCGCTCGCTATATCCCTTCTATATTTATCCCTCTAATCTTACCCGCGCCTCTACACTCGCCTCCCTCCAACAACCCCAGCCGAGTTTCCCTTATTATAGTTTCCCTTGTGCGCGTGCATGCGAAATTCGCTTCGCGAGATTCCTTTTTGTCTACCGTTCCGCGTAATACCGTCTCGCGCGAGCGGAAAGCCACGTGCGGGGTGTCGAACGCGGTGTAAACGAGAGTCGAGAAAGGCGGAAAAAACGCGCGGCAGGGATGACAGCGGCAGGGTGGGTGGCAGAGTTTCTCCTTTTTATTTTCGCCTCGGCGTTCCTCTTTAAATCTACCCGGCGGGGCAATCAACGGTGGAGGTGCGCGTCGACTCTTTTTCCGGAGGGTTGAAACCAGGCGACCGGTGCATTAACCCTCCGGTCGTCGACCCCCGAGCCAGTTACGTCACACGCTTGTTCCCTCCTCCCACCACGGCCCCTGTGGTACCCCCACCGCGCGCCGCGCCGCGACGCGGAGCGCCCCTTCCCCTCCAGCGCCCGCCGCGCCGCCCTCCGCCGCTCGCCCTCTCCCACCACCTCCGCGCCACCTCCTTCGACCACCTCCGCCACCCCCTCTTCCTCCTCCTCCTTCTCGGCTAACCGTCATTTTTGATGTCGTAACGAGTCGTGATCTCATTTTCATTTGATTGCGCGGGTATTTCGGTGCTCGGTTGGGGTTACTGACCCCGGTGCATCTACTTTAGAATCGGGTCAGCCGCTTATTATCGTGGTAGGTGTTCGCTCGACGCGGTATCTCCGGCCGGCCGGAGCGGCAGCTCGCTTCGAGATAACGCCGCTGCCCCGCGCCCAATCGAACCTCGCGCTCCTCTACGCCCGATAAAGCCACCCCGTGAAACACGACACCCCGCGACTGACCTCTCCGAGCTTCTTCTTCCACGACAATCGTCGCGGGATTTCCAAGGTGCCGCTCTTCCGCTTCTAAACCCGTCAGGATCGCTCCTCCAGGATCGGTTTTGTATCTAGGTCGCTCCTTTTAGCGTTCCAAGGGTGGTTCTTTGAAATTCGACACCCCGGATCTTCCTTTTCCGAATTAGATTTCCGAATTAGATTTCCGAATTAGATTTCCGAATTAGGTGTTACACCGGGAGGGTAGGACGATTAGCGAATCTCCGAGATCTTCTTCTCGTTTATCCGACACAGCGTCGCGAATGGATCTGTGCCCGGCGATCCGTGAAGAGATCTCGGGCAGCGTGGAAACGGAAAATAGTTCGAGTGGTGACCTCGGCGATCGACTTCCTCGGTATCGATGCCCGGGGAATAGAGCAGCGAACTGTTCGAGGTCAAACGAGAGTATAAAAGCTGGTCGACCAACGGCACCGTTTCTTTTCGACGCTTCTGCTGAATTTACTCCCCATCCTCCCTTAACCCAAAACTCCTCCTTCACGAGTTATAATCTTACGATATAGTAAAATAACATTTTTTCAATTCTCCTTTCAAAATTAACAACTCTACGATCGATTTCGTTTCTATCTATCGGTGTATCGGTCTTAGAAAAATCGCGAGATTTCCCTCGAAAACCCAGTCCCGCGTGGATTGGGCCTCACAGACCCAGAGACGTTCGGTCGCGTGTTACGGTGGATCGGCGTGGTCTGTGACCTCGGCTGGGTCCGATCGGGCATATCGGTGTCCGGGGAGCGCTTAGGAGCGCTTAGGAGCGCTTAGGAGCGAGCGCGCTGCGAATTCTTGGGGTCGTAGGTGCGCGTCGCTGCGAGCGCGCGCGAGCGGTTAATGCCCCCGAGCGGAGCAGAGAGTGTCGCGGCGTTTCGACCGACGGCGCATGCGCCCGCACGGGCGCGCGCATTATGTACGTCACCGTTACTCCGTTTCGTGTCCTGTCCTCTCTCCCTGCCCCCACCTCTCCTCCAGCGTGCTATCGCTGGTTCTACGTCTTCTCCTCTCCCTCTCTCCGTTTCCCTGTTCTTCGTTTCCCGTCTTCGTCGTCCCCGGCGCGCCGTTCGCCCGTGGGAGCAGATACACTCACCTTCCCCCACCACGACCCCCTGGGTTCCCCCACCACGCGATCGGTGGACCCCCACCACGCGCCGCAGTCGCGCGCTCCGGTCGTTGGCCCCGCGACCACGTCGTGTGTATATCCCACACTCTCCTTACCTACATCTGTATGCACTCGCGGCTGTGTGCACGCGTGCACCGATGCACATGCACGCGAGCCAGCCAGCCGAGCCGCGAACTCGCTCCTTTCGCGGAAAATAAAAGCGAACACAACCGGTGAACGTGACGCGGGACACGAGGTCTTTCGACAGGGTTAACGCTCGCGTGCGAATTCTTCGACGAGGGTGGACGAGGCCGCGGGGAAGTACGTTTTTCCGCGGGTTTTTCGGCGCGACTTACGCGCGCGCCGGGGATTCCTCCTCTGCTCGTTCCGTCCGGCATTTCTCGCAACTTTCTCGAGCGAAAGTTTCGGCGATTACCGCGGGCCCTCGTTTTCGGCGGTTCCGCCGGATACGTGGCCTTCTCGGTGTTTCGAATTCTAGGCAAGCGTTAAGTTAGGATACTTGGAATTTCAAGCTCGTTCGCGTTACCGTTCCGCGCGAAATTTCGAGGCTGTGAGAAGATCGGCCAGGGAAACGAGGTATCCGAGGAAAACGGGGCATCTGGCGTCGCGAGCCTGGATATTCGGAGGATCGCGCGGTGGAAGATCCGTTTGCGTTCGCGGCGACGGTGACGCGACGCCGGCGCGTGCGCCGCGCTCGCGTAAGTCGAAGCACGGCACGCAAAGGTGGTCGCCCCCTGACCCGTCAGGGGGAATGCACAGAGTTTGAGAGATCGATGCACCGCATTCTCCCACAAGCCCACCCCTCCGCGCTAGTTCCACCTCCGCCGGATTCCCGCCAAGCAAGGGGTTCAACAGGGGTTGCTGGCCTCGTCCGGGCATCCGCGACACCAGCTCGTGCCCGATAACACCTTCCGTAGTCCCTTCCTAATCTCCTAACCCCTGTAAAATTTCCTCCGATCGATCTTCCCGTCCCGTGGAAAAAAACGAACGAACGAGAACAGAAGGCGGTCGGAGAAATATCGTTATTTCCCTTCTCTCTTTCTCTAACTCTTCCGTTTTAAGAACGTGGAATTTTGGACTATCTCCTGTTTCCTCGATCTTCCGAATCTCGATCTTTGGATCAAAATTACCTTTTAAAAGGAAAAACCCGAAATTTCTTAAGTTAGGGAAAAACGCAATTATCGTTATTCTCCATCACCCTCTATCTTTCAAATTTTTCTGTTTTAAGAACGTTTAATTTTACTCCGAAATATCGAGTATCCCTATCCCTATGCTCTCAATCTTCCGAATCGCGATCTTTGCAATAAAATTACGTCCTAAAAGCAAAAACCCGAAATTTCGTAAATTTAGGGACAAAACGCGATTATCGTTATTATTCCTTTTCCCTCTCTATCTCTCGAATTCTCCCTTTTTAAGGACGTAAAATTTGACTCCGAAATTTCGAATATCCCCGATTCTCTCTATCTTCCGAATCTCGATTTCTGAAACAAAATTACCTCCCAAAAGGAAAAACTCGAAAATACCCAAAATTTCGTGAATTTAGTGGGAAAAACGTTTGGTTGTTCCGCGAAAGCCCGGGAAAGCAAAGCCGAAACGGGGTGTGCGGATAAAAAAAAGGGCGAAATAAAGGGAGGAGGCAGGGAGAGCGGCATGCACGTCTCCCCACTCGGCGTTTAATCAGCGCGTTGTAATGGCTCGCAACGAATTCGTGACCTCGTAAAACGGAGGCGCGTTTCGTAGAAAACAAACGCTGGCAGGGTTCATTGGCCCGGGTGTCGAAGGCAGAGAGAGGATTTCAAACGGAAAGCTGGCCGGGGCAGCGGCGTGGCGGATCGCCGCGGCACAGGGAAGCTTAACATTGGCAACGCTGACAGTTCATTGACTTGCATCGAACGCGTGCACCGATTGACAGGCCGGGCGCGGAGGTGCAACGGTACATCGTTCTCTCGTCTCTCTGTGTCGGTCCGTGCACGAAGTTGAGGTAGGCGAGGTCGCGTGTCTGACGTCACGAGAGAGTCACTTGACGACCACGGTGTGTCGCCAATTCCGTACGCATACGTGCATGCACGCTCGCCCGCGCGCCTGCGCTCCTCGCGGCCCGAGATACGACGACGCACGACGACGCACCACGACGACGACGACGACGACGACGACGAGGAGGAGGACGACGACTACGACACAGCGACGACGACGTTCCACGCGTGGTTCGTTACGTAACCGCGAGGTCGTTGACCGATACGCGGCCGGGAAGTTCCTCCGCCCTGACCTACCTCTTTTCTCATTCTCAATTAGCGGCTGCCGCATGAAAAACCATGCGGCAGCCTCTCTCGCTTCACGATCTTTTATCCCCGTGCGCCATTTTTCCAACCTACGCCTTTTCCGCCGCGGTTCGTTCGAATAGCGGGAAAACGATCGAAACGCGGGAACGACTGTAGGGAAGATGGCGCGTTTGCTTTCCTCCAGCGGTTGAAACGTAACGAAACTCGCGGGGCGGTCGATGAAGCCGGGGGTTGTTCACCCCTGGCGTTGCAAAGGAATCGCGGCGGCTCGCTCGGAAAGCGAACCAGCCCCGAAAAAGCATACGCGAGTATATGCATATGGATATGCAGCGGGATACGGGGGGAAGGGTGTGCGTGTGTACGGACGCAGAGGGTACCGGTGCGAAGCCAGGGTGGGAGAGGGGGGGTTCCCGCGTTTATTCGAGCCGGTGCGAGGGTCGCGAGAGAAGAAGAGAGAATCGGGAATACATCGGCGACGAACGGGTGAGGCCGCGAGGGTGGAGAGGGAGACGCGATGCTTTTCGAGAGGGTGGTTCCTTGCAGAACCGTGCTGCTGCTGCACGGTGACGGCTAGGCGGCGGCGGAGGTGGAGGAGGTGGCGGCGGAGGAGGTGGAGAAGGTGGAGGAAGAGGAGGTGGAGGAGGAGGAGGGAAGGAACCCGTTAGTAGAGCGTTGGAAGCGCGCGCGAGCCTGTATGGTCGCGTTCGGCGGACGAGGAGCGCGATATATCGAGGGTTTGCCAGCGCGCGCGCGAACGGGACAGGGAGCAGAGAGAGAGAAAACGGGAGAGAGACGGAGAGGCCGGGAGAAAGAGCGAGAGAGGGAGCGGGAGAGGGAGCGAGAGAGAGAGGAGGAGCGGCAGAGTGCGCGCAAGGGGGACTCTCACTTTCACGCGGTGAACTGCGGGTGAACGTCCGGGAATTGGGTCAGAGTGTCCCCCACCTCGGCGAGCCAGAGGCAATGTGCCGAGGCTCTATGCTCTCTGTGCTAGAAAGAGCCAGTCCACAGCCAAGCTTCGATACAAACGGTCGCTTCTTTTTCCCCCGCCGAAAACTCGCGTCCCGACTCGCGTGATATCGTACAGGCGAACAGTTACGCTCGATTCGCTGGTGAGTTTGGTGGTTCGAGCCGCGTGCGTCATTTTCCCGACACGTTGTACAGTGAATCGGGACCGGTGGTGCGAGACCGCGAGAGTTTGCCACAGACTACCCAGAGACCACACGCAACGGCCACCGTCTATGCGGACATTCTCGTTCGATCCTTGTCCGATCGTCTTGCGATCGTTTTGCGATCGTCGCTCGACGCCAGGCCGCGCCGATACGCGTTGTTACGTAGTGGTTGTAGGAAGAGGAGAGAGAACAGAACGGAGACAGAGAGAGAGAGAGATCAGTGCGCGCGTGCGAGAGGCACGCGATCGTCTCGCGATCGCTTCGCGAGGGAAGGGAACGCGTGAAACAGACGCGCGATAGGAAATAACTAAGGGTCCGGGTGAATTAATGGGGTGCTTGTGCGAATGTGACCTGGCCACCCCGCGCACGGGGACCAATTGCTCGTCGGGGTCCTCCTCGGACAGTGACGGTCAGACTGACGAGGGTTTCGTTGGTGATTCGCAGGGATTCTTCCGGCGCAGTATTCAGCAGAAGATCCAGTACCGGCCCTGCACCAAGAATCAACAGTGCAGCATCCTGCGCATCAACAGGAACCGCTGCCAGTATTGCCGTCTCAAGAAGTGTATCGCTGTCGGGATGAGTCGCGATGGTGAGTCTTTTTACCCTTCGACGTTTCTCACGATCCCCCCACCCGCACACCCACCCGTCTCCCCTCCGAAATTATCGTCGCTCATCGCGCGCCAATCTACCGCCCG
>NIJG01000123.1:6594546-6644739 GCA_002201625.1 Euglossa dilemma
CAGCCCGCCACCGATGCAACCGACTGCCCGGCTGATCTCTATAAACGGTCCCTGTCCTCCGGTCCGCCGCTCGCGCTCGACCGAGATATTATACTCTCGATGGAATTTCTCGAACGTTCCATTCGCGCGCGTCACGAACTCGCGTCGTCCGGTCTCGCGATAACTCGCCCGGCTGCGAGTAACGATAACGATCGAGGAGCAGTCCGACGATATCGATTAGACCTCGCGGGAGAAACGGTCTATTACGGACAAAGGGAGTCAAAGTTTGCGAAGGAGCGAGAAGCTGCTGATAGCGGCGTGGATCGTGTGCCGCGGGGTCAATAGTCGGGCATTGCTCGGCTTGCATGCGACTCCACCACGTCCATAGAAAGAGTACCGCTACTCGCCGCTACGTACCCGGTGACCCTTCCACCTCCTTCCACGCTCCGCTCCCCACTCCGCGCTCGCTATCGCGATCATCTCCCGCCTTCCCCCACCACCGTGCCGCTCGATCTATCCCCACCACGCGGTCCACGGCGACAACGCGCCGTCGCGTGGCGCTACGCTCCATGCGGAGACCTCGCGAACTTCGTCCCCTACGCGCTCCCCTTTCCCCCACCATCGCGCCTCGCCGTCCTCCCCTCCACTTCCCCTTGTGGCGGTCGAGCCACCTGGCTCTCGAGCGCATGCTCGCCTCGACCAGTCCCGCCAAACCGATATCACCGTCTCGGCCGCCTGGCAATTTCCGACTGGAGACTCGCGTGGAACCTGCTCCTTCGCGGTTGCGCTCCATTTTCTTCTCTCCTCGTTCTCGCACCCGCCGAATATTCATTCGCCTTCGTCCACTCGCGTTATTGCCACTCGTTAATTAGACCGCTCGGCAAGGTACACGTTGCACGGCGATTAGCACCGAGGGATCGCACGGCCGGCCGGCGGAAGGGGGAAGGATACAGTTAGACGTTCGCGAATGATCGATCTCCGGGCACGGAATACCGTCATGACGTTCCAGCCGGTGTCTGCACGCGCGGACCGGCAGCTGTCTCTCTAGCGGTGGAACTCGTACGTGACTCGAGCGGCGCGGCACGCGTTACGAATCGTGATCAGCGATGACCTCGTGTGGACGCCGGAACCGTCGCGAGTTCCGAACGCCTCGCGATCGCGTTCCGTTCGTCCGTTTCGGAACCGTACCGGTCGCGTATAAACCGATCGAAGAGAAATCATAAATTCCGAGCCGTTTCGAGTTCGTCTCGCGATATCGTATACAGATAGGAAGAGAGAGAGAGAGAGAAAGAGGCGCGATGACATCGGAACGACGGCGGGAGAGAGATCGATCGTCCGTGAACGACGGATAAGTCCAACGACGGCAGCTGGTGACAGGGCAAATAGCCAGTGAGCCGAGGGGTTGCCCAAGGTCGCCGAGGGTAGCTTACCCCCAGCAAAGGAAGTTCGCATCTGCGCACACCGAGAGAAATCTCACCGCTCTGCCAACGGATCCTCTCTCTCTCTGTCTCTCTCTCTTTCTCTCTCCGTCTATCGGAACCCCTTCTTCGTCGCGCGTTCACGCACGAACACAAAGGGGAAGAAAGAGAGAGAGAGAGAGAGNAGAGAGAGAGCGAGAAAGAAAAAAGAAGCACACGCGCGGCGGTGTGTGCAGACACACACACACGGTCGCACACAGTCGCGTACACCCTCTCTTTTAGCGCGCTGCTGGCCGCTACGCTGGCCGCGTACATTCGCTCGCTATATAGTATATATAGGTCGGCGGTACGCCTCGTGCGGCTGTCGCTGAAACCAAGTTCAAGGCCAAAGGCTCGGCAAAGGCCACAATCGTGGCCGGTGGTGGGAGTCGTTGATGGCTGAATAAGTGGAGGGGCTGTTGAACGCAACCCGCGGAACATCACTCAGTCGGCTGTGATGCTGTCTCGCGTTTGCACGCGTCCTACTGTCGTGCTCCTTTCTCGTTCGACTCTCTCTCTGGCCGCCCGTGTGCCTAGCAGACAGCCGTGTGTCTGGCGGCGCGCCGTACACACCGCGTCACACGATACGCCGAGATCCACGTCGGAGTGACTCGCGGCAGCAACGACAGTCAGCCGATAGACAGCGATCGTCGCGTTCCGCGGAAAAAACACGTCGAGCCGTGCGACGAACTCGTGCAACGAGAGGAAAACGACGCGTTCACGGTCCGAAGAGAATCGAGAAGAGAGATAGAAGTGGCGCGCTCGTATGTATGCTGTGCCGTGCGAATTCGCCGCGTCGAACGTCGACCTATGCAGTGATCGTGCCGATGGGAGATTAGTTTTGGTGCGCGGTGCAGTTCGCTGCGAAGCTACACGCGGCAGACACGAGTAAACGGGGATCGAGCGTTCTTCTCGATCGTTTTCCTCGACCGTCATGGGAGACGAGTTACCCATACTGAAAGGAATCCTCAACGGAGTTGTCAACTATCATAATGCACGTAGGTGTCCCCGGTTACCGAAGAGACCGCGTGTTTACCGATCTTTGCGCCAGTGTTACCGAAATATCAGCCTTTCCTTATCGACTTTGTCTCCGTCGTCGTCACCTTCGTCACCGTCTTCGTCTTCGTCATCGTCGTCGTCGTTCGTGACTTTCTAACGAGGAGGAGGATTCGTAGCACGAGGCACAGCGGAGCTGCCGCCACTTTCGTTTCTCGCCGCGCGAGAAAGTCGTGCGCTTTCCCCTCTCGATTTTTTCTCCTCCTCGTCGTTGTGCGCGTAGGCACGTCGAGGCGCGCGTGTGCCGTCCTACGAAACGCGCGTACTCGCTCGCTCGTGTCGTACAGACCACACGGTTCTTCGGAAAAAGAAAAGAAAGAAAAGAAGGAAGAGAAGAACGAAAAGGCGGAAGCACCGGAACGGATAGGGTCTAGAGTTGGATCGTGTTATCGAACGCGTTCGGAAAAAGACGCGCGAGGGTGTTTGGCGGAAAGCGAAGCGATTCCGCGCGTAGTGGCGCGCGAGTAGAAGCGGTCGAAGGCCGCGGGGACGCAGCTCCGACACGCCGTGTCCGTTGCATGATTCATCCATTGATCGCATTAACTATTCATCGACGCGTGTCCTTCCTTCTGCTTACCACTCGACCGAGAACAACCGCCGCGTATTCTCCTGTCCGCGTCTAACCGTTCGCCATTCGCGTGTTTCTGCTTATAGCGGTGCGATTCGGCCGTGTGCCCAAGCGCGAGAAGGCCAGGATTCTGGCTGCTATGCAGCAAAGCTCCCACAGCCGTTCTCAAGAAAAGGCAGTAGCGGCCGAGCTGGAGGACGAGCAACGGCTCCTGGCCACCGTCGTCCAAGCCCATCTCGACACATGCGACTTCACCAGGGACAAGGTCGCCCCGATCCTGGTCAGAGCTCGAGAGACGCCCAACTATACCGCCTGTCCACCGACCTTGGTTAGTATACACCTATCTATCGCTCTATTTCCATCTTTTTCTATCTTTCGTTTCCGTTTTCGTTTTCGTTTTTCTTCGTTTTCGTTCGGTTCGCGGTCCCTTCCCCCGCGTTTCGAGGTCGATTTTTCTTCTCCGATATCCTGGATACCGAACAAGCGGGGACCTTGGATCATCCGAGACGAACCTCCGTTCTACGCGGAAATGGAAAAGTAGTCGTCCTCGATCGGAACGAGGAAGCGAAGCTTTTTTTCCACGCTGGCTGGCCGGCTGTCAGTCAGCGTCGCGACGCGACGCGACCCGCTAACCATTTCGTTCGAAACTTGGCCGCTGCGCGTCATCTAATCGGGCCCCGTGTCGTTTCTTCACGTTACAGGCATGTCCCCTGAACCCTAACCCTCAGCCGTTGACTGGCCAGCAAGAGTTGCTGCAAGACTTCTCCAAGAGGTTCTCACCGGCGATCCGCGGCGTGGTGGAATTCGCGAAACGCATTCCTGGGTTTAGCCTGCTGGCTCAGGACGACCAGGTCACGCTGCTGAAGGCCGGCGTGTTCGAGGTGTTGCTGGTGCGGCTGGCCTGCATGTTCGACGCGCAGACCAACAGCATGATCTGCCTGAACGGGCAGGTGCTGAAGCGGGAGTCGATCCACAACAGCAGCAACGCGCGGTTTCTCATGGACTCGATGTTCGACTTCGCCGAGAGGGTGAACTCGCTGCGATTGTCCGACGCGGAGCTCGGGCTGTTCTGCTCCGTGGTGGTAATCGCGGCCGACAGGCCGGGGCTGCGCAACACCGAGCTGGTCGAGCGTATGCACAACAAGCTGCGAAACGCTCTGCAAACGGTCCTCGCACAGAACCACCCGCAGCACCCTGACATCCTGCGGGAGCTGCTCAAGAAGATCCCTGACCTGAGAACCCTCAACACCCTCCACTCGGAGAAGCTGCTAGCCTTCAAGATGACGGAGCAGCAGCAACAGATGCAGGCTCAACAGCAGCACCAGCAGCATCAGCAGCAGACGCAGCACGTGATCAACGCGCAGCAACCGCAGCAACAACCCTGGCCGATGGAAGAGGAACCACCCGCGTCCTGGGGCTCGGCCTCCGACGTCACGTTGGACGAGGCAGTGAAAAGTCCATTGGGAAGCGTTTCGAGTACCGAGAGCACCTGCAGCGGGGAAGTGGCCTCTCTGACCGAGTACCACCACGTGGCCCCGCCTAGCGGACACCACGCGTCCAGCGCGCCGTTATTAGCGGCCACTCTAGCCGGCGGACTCTGTCCGCACCGGCGACGAGCCAACTCGGGCAGCACCAGCTCCGGTGACGACGAGTTGCACCGCGCCTCGCTCTCCAAGACGCCTCAGCCGCCGCAGTGCCCGCGATTCCGTAAACTCGACTCGCCTAGCGACAGCGGCATCGAGTCCGGGACCGAGAAGCCAGACAAACCGGCCAGCAGCAGCGCCAGCAGCGCGCCAACCTCCGTCTGCTCCAGCCCTCGCTCCGAGGACAAAGAAGTAGAGGATATGCCTGTGCTGAAGCGCGTTCTCCAAGCGCCACCCCTCTACGACACCAACTCTCTCATGGACGAGGCGTACAAACCTCACAAGAAGTTCCGCGCCTTGCGTCAAAAGGACAGCGCGGAGGCCGAACCAGCGGTGATCGTGCAGCACACTCAGTCCCAGCTTCATCTCCACCTAACCTCGCCACCGGCCCGAAGTCCCTCGAATCAGGTGCAAGCTCAGTGCCCGCAAACCGCCAGCCTGCTCAGCAGCACGCACTCCACGCTCGCCAGAAGCTTGATGGAAGGCCCGAGGATGACCGCCGAACAGCTGAAGCGCACCGACATCATTCACAATTACATAATGCGCGGCGAGGCTAGCCCCAGGTCGCCGACCGCGTCGCCCTCCCCCGCGGAGCAGTGCGCCTCGACGACCACCATCACCGCCCGCTCGCCCCAAGGATCTCAAGGGTTGCTGCAGTGCGCTACCAGCAGCTACTCCACCAGGTGGCCAGCCACCTCGGTCATCACCACCACCACGGGTGCTCGACAGCAGCAGCAACAGCAGCAGCAGCAACAACACCAGCAACAGTCTTCCTCGGACTACCTCATGGTCGGGAATTCGCCGGCCTCGTCGCCCAGGTACCTGTCCGCGGCAGCGACGAGTAGTACGAGCACGAGTCCACGGCCCGCCTCCAGCACCGCAGCGACGCTCGTCCTCTCCGGTTGTCCCAGCAACATGATGGAGCTACAGGTGGACATCGCGGATAGCCAGCAGCCGTTGAACCTGTCGAAGAAGTCGCCGTCCCCGTCGCCGAGGCCGCTGGTGGGCCCGTGCAAGGCGCTGTCCCTCGAGGCGTAGTGGTCCGGACCCGAGATCGCGTGAGCGTGTCGTTGTTCGTGACGGATGACGGGTCGTTGTTTCCCCCACTCTACCAACCCAGCCTCGGACAGTGGAGCGCCGACGACAGCGCTCTAGGAGTCGAGTCAACTCCTAGAGGCTGAACCAGCGGCGAAATGCGAAGCAAGAAGCAGCCCACCTAAAAGGAGCGGCGCGCGATCCACGCGCGCGCGGGTGTTTCGCCGCGTCGCCTAGCGTCGCGTCGCGTCACGGCGCGGCGTGTTCGCATCGGTACTGAACGGTGGTGGTGTATAGTTGGTGTCGCGCGCCACGTCGCTCCCACTCCCGGAAAGGAAAAGACGAACTTTTTGAGAACCATACACACGTACATACATATACATACACACAGGTATACAGACACGTGGAAAGAGACAGACGGACAGAGACGGAGAGAGAGAGAGAGACAGGCAGGAGACAGGAGAGAGGAGTATGAGAAAACGGAGAGAAATGGTATGGAGAAAGGGAAAGAGTAAAAAAAAAATAAAGATACATGGAAAAGTGCCAGGACGCTCAGAGCGCGTGATAAACCAAATAATTTATTAATTTAAACTATTAAAACTATGGATAATCTGCGCGAGAACAGAGTTTTTTTTGGGAGAAGAGACTGCAGAAGTGGCCAGGCGTCGGGACGCGAGCGTGCCGCGCCTGTTTCGCGGACACCCGGTAGAACGATACGTAATGGTACGCGTGTCGGCCTTTCCGCGAGACGAGGAAAGATGGGATGGAACGGGAGGAGTGTGCGAAGTGCATGGGAGGACGCTGTCTGTTTCGTCCCTCTGCCCCCCTCCGGACCCCTACGGGAGAACGCGCGGTGATCGACGGACCGAGGGATCGATGGACGATCGAACACGCGCGAGAAAGTGGCCCGAAAGGGGAACGGGGAAACGGAGAGAGTGTGCCGTGGTTTTTTGGCATTCGCCTGTGTACCCGAACGGAAGCTACCTACCCATCTGCTACTACTACTACCTACCTACCTACCTACCATCTATCGGCGAACAGAGGAGCAGCACGAGGAGGAAAATGGCTATCTGGTCTAGACGATCCGGCAAGATAGCGTGTCGATGCTCCCTTTAGATACGGAGAAGAGAAAGGGGAGCGCAGGAACGGTAAGGAAGAAGAAGAAGAAGAAGCGGAAGAGGAGGAAGGAGAGAGGAGGATTGAATGTTACAGAAAAATGAATAATCTATCTTACATGTGATAATCATGGAAATCGCGCATCCTGTACAGTACTCCACCTCATTCATCGATCATCTACTCTACTATAATTATTGAATATTATTAAAAGTAATTAATATTATTGTAACATGTGTAAGGTATAATAATCGTAAAAGAAACGTTATCATCTTGTGTATGTGCGCGTAGGGAAAGAAAAAGACGAGCGTACGAGTGTGTGTGAGAGACAGAGAGAAAGCGAGTGAGAACGAGAGAGAAAGAGAGCGAGCGAGAGAGAGAGAGAGAGAGAGTGCGTGCATGGAATCGACCAGGAACAAAAAAAAAAAGAGCAACACAAACGAACGAATGGAACGTGAGCGTGCTTGTGCAAGTGAGTCGGGGCAAAATCGCAACAAAAGTAACAAAAAAAGAAAAAAGATGGCTAGAATGATATATAGAAGGAAGACGGAGAGAAACGATGTAACACGAACAAAAAACCGAGTACGAAAGGGAAGGTAAAACGGCTTTTCAGATCGGTCGACTGTGACTTGACGAGCAGTCGGGAAAGCGCGCATTTTAAAACGATTTTAAAACGAAGAAAACGGGAAAAAAGATTTCAAAAAAAAATACACAAAAAAAAGAAAACATAGTAACGACGATGTTTCGTTCAGAACATGTATATGAGACTGACCCGGCCCGCCGCGGCCTCCAAGAGTTTGCAATCAACCGTACGTACCTTTGTAAGTCGAAAGCGTGTCTTGTCTCTCGTCTTGCCGCGACCATCTTTCTCTCTTTCTTTCTCGACTCCCGAACATAACCTCCAAACGGGCGTAAAACCTAACTTCGAAACGCTCAGCGAGACCATACTCGCGCGTAAACGCGATAGAATCGAGAGAAAAATGATTAAGGAAACACCGAGGAAAAGAGGAGTAAAAAGGAGAAGAAAGCGGGAGAGAGAAAGAGAGAGAGGGAGAGAGGATAGGAGAAGGCGATCGCACGTGTGCGGTCGCGTGTCTGGCGAGACGTTAGATGGATGGCGGGAAGACGAGAGGCAACGGTGTATGACGATGGTAGAGCGTGTGAGATGCGTGCGTGTGAGTGAGCGAGAGGCAGCGAGAGCTAGAGCACGGCGTGTGACGAGGATAGACGGAGAACGACGGGAGAAGATGAGAGAAGGAAGTGCGAAGGAAAGCGAAGTCGCGTGGCGGTAATCGGCATTAAGAGGAGAAAAAAAGCGAATCGGCGCAGTGTAAATAGTAGATTCGTAAGGCTAAGTCCTAGAACGCGCGAGTGGACGAGATTTTTGCTTTTCTGTTTTTTTTTTTTCTCGACAGCCGAAGAAACGCTCGGCGATGAGATAGGGAAAAAGAGAGAAAGAGAGAGAGAGAGAGAAGAAAGCGAGGGAGTGCGAGCGAGAGCGATAGACGCGTAGGGAACGGATAGGAGAGCGAAGAAGAGCAGCGTGTACAGAGAGAAAGAGAAGGAGAGAATAAAGAGCGCGAAGATACGCGGCGGGCCGACGCCGACGTGTTGTTGAGACGCCCGCCCCACCCCCCATATGCCCCCCGTAGTACAGTCGACGCCGAGAAGTATGATCGGTGCAGAAGAGAGAGAGAATGAGAGAGTGAGAAAGAGAGCGCGAGAGAAAGAGAGATAAGGCATAGAGCAAAAAGTAAAGAAGATAAAAATAAAACAGTCAAGTCGTGGCGAGAAACGCAGAAACCTAGTGAACACGAGAATAAAACACACGCCAATGTAACAATCCACGTACATGTAATACACACGCGTATGGACACGGAAACGCATATGTAGACAGGCCGACCGGAGAGAGAGAGAGAAATCAGCGTAAATCAGCGTTAGAGCCGGGCGTAATGCGAGAGAGAAAGAGAAAGAGAGAGTACGTAGCATCTCTAGCGTCGCGCGCGAGAAAAGGACAGGCGAGTTTCGAAATAGATATGGCGTATAGAGCGGCAATATAGGTAACGCGAATATGGAAACGAACGAATGGGCAAGATGAAACTGCTCGATGGGCACGCAGAAAACCGTTATCTCGCTACTTTTTTCAGCGCAGCACCGTTCGAAATCCCCTCGATCACACACACACACACACACAAACATAAACATACACGCAGTAAAGACAAACACACACGCGACACACGCAACCCCGAAGAAGCTTCGTAGTGAAACCACTCTGTGTATTTATTGTACTCGAGGACAAAGTCATTCCCCCCTTTGCGCTGTGTATCCACAATCGACACGCAGAACACGTACACACACTTACATACATATACACACACACACGCACACGCTCCCTCGACTCGTTTTTGACCCTTGAATCCTTCTTGCTGTCACCCGTGCTACACCCTTCGAAACGAACACCCCCTTGTTTCCTTCCTGCAGCAGATTAGCCAATACCCGCTTATAGAGCATCCAGCCTTGAACAGTCGTCATCCTGAATCGTTGTAGCCGGATCATACGTGTACGAAAAGACACGTGTACCCTGGCCACGATTTTTTTCCGCATCTCAGCTACTATTATCCACACGGATCGAGCTCCTGTCTCTTCAGCGATCCATCGTTGTCCAAGTATAACTGTCCAGCCTATCCCGCCCGCAAGAGTTTCCCCCGACACGTTTTCTCACCGAAACCCACCCTCAGCCCGATCCCCTCACCCCCAAACCCCCCACGCCACCCGGAACCCTCGGTCCTCATAACCCCTGGATATGTCCCCGCAAGCGAACTAGCGTTGATATTCGTAATACTTGTTATGCATAAACTACACATAATGATTATTATAGTAAACGATACATAAAGTATGATATATTTCTCTATCCATTAAGAAAGGAGGATGCAAGCAGAAGCTGTTGTTTCTTTGGCGGAAACGATGAGAAACAGAGCGAAGGCAGAGCAAACAACAAAGATATAGGGAAAAAAACGTAAAAAAAAAAATAAATGATAATATGAATGGTGGAATGAATAAAAAAAAAAAAATAAAATAATAATAATGTACGGAAAGAATAACGAACATACCGAAAGTGTACTGTATTACAATTGCAAGAATACAAACGCAGCCCCGCATATTGCCCAGTGAGCACGTCGTTTTGTACGCTTGGGAGTTGTGAGGTCGTCTGAATAAACATTGTCTGGTGAATTATACAGAACATCTTGTCTCTTATTTATGCGATCCCCGATGAAAATCCTATTCGTCCATCGCCGATTTTCCGCGATCGTTTCCCTTCGGATTCACCGTCCTCACGATCTTCCGTTTCCGGTGGAAGAGAAGATAGTTTACGATTCGAGATACTCGGCGTAGAATCGGGAAAATTTGAAATTGTCTAATACGAAATGGAAGAGATCGAACTTTTTCACCGACTGTGATCTTTCTTATTTATGCGATCTCCAATGAAAATCCTCTTCATCCATCGTTGATTTTCCGCGATCGTTTCCCTTCGGATTCACCGTCCTCACGATCTTCCGTTTCCGGTGGAAGAGAAGATAGTTTATGATTCGAGATACTCGGCGTAGAATCGGGAAAATTTGAAATTCTCTAATACGAAGTGGAAAAGATCGAACTTTTTCACCGACTGTGATCTTTCTTATTTACGCGATCCCTCACGAAAATCCTCTTCGTCCATCGCCGATTTTCCGTTTCCGGTGGAAGAGAAGATGATCAACGATTCGAGATATTTGGCGTAGAATCGGGAAAATTTGAAATTCTCTGGTTTGAAAATGAAAAGATCGATTTTTTTACCGACTGTGATCTTTCGAAACTGAGATTCGCTGAAAACTCCCCTCGTTTCGCGCGGTAAAACGAAAGAAAATAGAATAATTGCTGTTTAAGAAAACAGAAAGTAATGTCCAATCAAAATTCCTTTGCCTCTCTGTATATCGGTAAAGTCGAACGAAACTATTGGAAATAAGGTTAGAATTGCGGGTTTATTTTGAAATCTGGAAGCACAAGGAGAAACGGGACCATCGAAAGCGTCGATGGAATCAGCTTCGCGAAGCTCCGAGGGCTTTCCAAGCCAATTGAGAGAAATTGATTCGTTCGGGACAGGTCCTCCATTCCCTTTGCCCTTGAAATCGAAGTATCGTCGATTTATCGCTTCGTGATTTCGTATTTTTCCTTTTTTTTTCTTCTGGTTCGACGAAGAATGGAGGAATTTATTATAAGGTCCAAATTCGACGAAACACGTAAGAATAAAATAGCTAGCATAAATGGATGTCCAGGATTAACGACGCTGATGACCAAAAATGGTGGTTCGTTCGAGTTCCTTGATCTGGTATAAATTTAAAAATCAAAGGTTCGATGATTTATACGCTTACGTTTTAAACACATTCTGTACCTTTACCCCGTAGCTCGTTTACGAGGACCTGTTCTCAACATCCGAGCTTCTAGACACATTCTTGAATATTAAATCCGGAAACATTTTACGCGAGATACTCCGTTAAGTGCGCATTTTCTAGGAACCTTCGAGCGTTTAATGCTGATAACGCGTATACGATGCTCTAAATATTCTAATATTTTAGAAGCGCGTCGAACGTGCCTGTATAAATTTCGGTCTCGTCGTTCGAATCAATGAATGATATACGTGCATTAAATAAATGACTCGAACGTTTATGGTAGTATACCTTGTCAAAAAACAATATGAAGGAAGAAAAGATTTAAAATTATCAAAAACTATTTTTTATTGCGTATGTAGATATTTGTCACCTTCGCGTCGGGTTCATTTTTCATTTGTATTTCGCAGTATAAAATAATATTATTAATAATATAATAATATTATAATAATAATAATATAATAATAATAATAATTAATAGTTATTAATTATTAATTAATATAATATTGTTAATAATATAACAATATTATTATTCGATAAGATATTCGAGTGTAAGTTTTTCGATTTAATATAATCAGTGGTAATAGGAAAGGAATTTTGTTTTCTTCGTGTGCTGATGCCATTTTTGACACTGGAACTGCCAAAAAAGTCAAAATGACTAGTTTTTAAATTTTTATCTTTGCAATTGCTGAAAGTATCATATGGTCAGATTGGATTAAGTCTTTCGAAATCGTTCATCTTCCTTTATTAATATTCTTTTTCCATCTCCAACCGAAACGAGAATATTTCTCGATACCGTTGCGCGAATCACCCCGTATATGTCCATCGTACGTGATACATATCGCAAGACAGGTTTGGCTTGACAAGTAAACTCAATTCGCGAACGATGTACCCATATTTTCCCGCTTTTATTCCTCTTCTATTTTTCTAACGAAACAGAACGTACAGTTTGATAGGAAAGGTTCGTAGCGATGTAGATTCGTCATCGCGGCGCAAGGGATTAACGAGTACAGTTCGTCATGAGCTCGTTATTACATTAGCCGAATAGCCGATGACGAACTCTGCCCTCTGCGCTCTTCGTTCTCATGAATCACTGGCGCACGAAACGTTTCAGACGAGCAGAATACGTAAGAACAGTGATAAACGTGTTAACGAAACTTAGAACGAAGGCCGGATGGAATTGAACATACCTGTATTAAAAGATACCATAATTAAAATAAAATTTCTGCCACAAACAACCTCTTATTGTGTTATATAACTCTAATACAAAATCTCAGAATTAAATGAAAATTTTACGTTGAGGCTGAAAAAGTATTGTCTAGAAAACTTGTCTACCGATTTTACGATTTTGTATCAGGAGAATATAACACGAAAGAAGGTAGTTCGGTGGTCAATATTTTTCCCGCCATCGCTTGAGAATTCCAAGAAATGACGTCATTTTCCGAGAATTTGTCAGGACTTTACTTTTCCCGACATTGCGTGAAATTTTCGGCCGATTGTGCGACTTTGTATCAGGAGAACATAACATGAAAGGAGGTAGTCACTTCCAAGAAATAACGCCATTTCCAGGAATTCTCAAAACCATACTTTTACGGCTTCGACGAGAAATTTTTGGCTGATTTTGTATCAGAAGAACATAACGTGACAGGAGATCGCCATTTCCACGAAATGACGTCATTTCCAGGAATTCTCAAAATCATGCTTTTACAGCCTCGGTTAACAATTTTCGGCCGATTTTTCGATTTTGAATCAGGAGAACATAACATGACAAGAGGTCGCCGCTTCCAAGAAATGACGTCATTTCCTAAAATTCTCAGAACAATACTTTTGCAACCTCGGCGAATTTCTTAATTTGAAAAATTCTTTTTTACTTACCTTACCTTACTTACCTTTTGTACCTTTCTTGTCTTGATTCTTCTTAATATAACTTTGACAGTTATTGCCCACCCTTTATTTTCAAAGTTCTAGGGGAACGTTGAAAGTATACAAGAGATGGGAAATATCTTAAACTTTGCGCGTAGCTCTTAGCTTGGTATCATTTTCCAAGAAAAAATCAATTTTCCAAAGATTTTCCTTTGGAAAACGACAGCAATTACCAGGTCTCACCACGTGGAGGTGACTACGCATCGAGACCCGAACTTGCACCCTAGTGACGCAAGCTCCTAATCTCACGTTTCTCTAATACTCCCACACGAATGTCCGTACACCCTCGCAACATTCCCAAATAGGAACTAATGGACGAAACCGGTAAAAAGAGATAAAAAACCCCTAGAAATAGGGGTATAACTGTAAGATACGAAGTACACACCCGTTCGCATTTTACTTTCTTCTGACGCCAGAGGGCAAGCAAATGCGTAAGTTTATCTTTTACACTTTCATTCTCTGTGGTTTTGTTTCTACCAAAGCGTGCGTCATTTGCAGTCCTTGGTACAAAGAGGGAAACAACGTGTATGAGACCTGAGAAATTACAAAGAGAACGTGGTAAATAAATATATAGATCTACTAAAGAACAACGCGTAGTCATCGTCTGACAGTAACAAAGAGAAAATTGTACCGATCGTCTAAACAAGGAACTCCGAGAATCAACCGTGTAGCAAACACGGAAGTGAAAATGAAAATTCAATAAAATTCTATAAAAAATCAGTGAAAGTTGAAAAATTAATGACTACACGTGCCACAGAGAAATGAAAAGCGGAGCAACCGTTACAATAACAAAAATACAACACCAAAGCAGCAATTCGACTCAGCTTACACGTGCGTTCTCGAGCAAAGCGCATCGGGAAATACAGCGTCCTTACCAACATTTCGCGATAACAAAAGCGCAACACGGTGAAAGAAGACAAAAAGGGAGGAAATAAAAAGCGCAGGAGAATCTGAAGAATTAATCGTTGCACGAGCCACGGCGAATAAAAAGCCACACAACCCCTATAATAACAAAAGAGTAACACCGATGCAGCAGTATGAAGAATATAAACCAACGCTCTGTGACAACAAAAGCGGAACACCGGGAAAGAAGAACAAGAAAATCAGGGAAATCTCCAGAGCTAATAGCTGCGAACAAACCCTGTAACAACGAAAGCATGATACCAAATTAACAATTCGGAATACAGTGTCCTTACCGACATCCTTCGATTACGAAAGCTCGATACGGAGGAAGGAGACGCAAAGAGGAAGCAAGTGAAACGCGAAGGAATCTTGAGAACTAATTGGTAGACGATCGACGACGAGAGTAAAAGCTGGAAGAAAGCGAATAATAATAGGAAAAATAG
Organism: Euglossa dilemma; assembly: GCA_002201625.1. Lineage (NCBI taxonomy): Eukaryota > Metazoa > Arthropoda > Insecta > Hymenoptera > Apidae > Euglossa > Euglossa dilemma. Next base: position 6,609,088 of record NIJG01000123.1, read on the forward strand.
GAGACGAAAGGCGGAAGCAGGATTGCATACAAGGGCTAATCCCCGCGAACAACCCCTATAACAACGAAAGCATGCAACAAATTAACAATTCGGAATACAGTGTCCTTACCGACATCCTCCGATTACGAAAGCTCGATGCGGAGAAAAGAGACACAAAGAGGAAGAGAGTAAAATGCATAAAAATCCGGCGAGCTAATCGGTAGACGAGCAACGAACAGTAAAAGCTGGAAGAAAGCGCGTAATAATAGGAAAAATAGAAAACGAAAAGCGGAAGCAGGATTGCATACAAGAGCTAATCGCCGCGAACAACCCCTATAACAACGAAAGCATGCATCAATCTAACAATTCGGGACACAGTGTCCTTATCGACATCGTCCAAAAACAAAAGCTCGACGCGGAGAAAAGAGACACAAAGAGGAAGCGAGTAAAACGCGTAGAAATCTTGAGAACTAATCGGTAGACGATCAATGGAGAGTAAAAGCTGGAAGAAAGCGCGTAATAATAGGAAAAATAGGAGACGAAAGGCGGAAGCAGGATTGCATAATTGGCAGGTTGAGCGGCGGGTGACCCGGTGTGGAAGCGTCCTCCTTGTCGAGGAATCGAACGGGGCAATGCTTCGGAGCGGATTCCCATAGCGGTCCGCGGCGCGTGGCACCCCGTGGGCGTCGGTTGCCACGCAACCTCTCTCACCTCTCCGTGTCCTATCGCCAACTTTCCCTCTTTGCTTCTGCCCCCGCTTTCTCCCTCTGCTCACCCCGGCTCGTCCTAGTTGCATTATACGCGCGGGGTGCATCCGCTCCGGTATTAAGCCACGCGCACCCCCGCTCTCTCCGACGCTCTGATTGCCACGGGACCAGCCGGCCGTGGGCGGGACCAACGTCAGGACTCCTAACGACGGAATTACCCCGCTGCATCCGCTACCTTTTCACCTCTATCTCTCCCTCTCGGCTTCTTCCGGCTTCTCTTCTCGCGATAACCCGAGGAAAATCGGTTCGATACCGATACCGGACACGGGTAACTCCGTTTCCGGAAGTAGAAACAGTTGCCTCAGACGAAGGTGGGTGGGTAAGCGAGGTCTCTTTCGTTCGGATCTTCGGATCAGGTGGTCACGCGCGTTGCCGCGCGTTGTGCAATAGCGAGTTTCAGGCTACACCGGTTGTTTTTGCAAAATTTTGGAAGCGTGGGACTTTTGATTTTTTGGACCCGCGTTGTATGGCGAATTCGCTACCTTTGGAGTATAATCTTCTGTTTTTTACACGTGGATGACCTGGAGTAGTCTGTAACACGGGACGCAACTGAATGACGCACGCTTAGGAAAAGGATAGGGAAGGGATTCTGCATAGGCGAGCTACGCGTTCGTTTGCCCTCTGCCGTCAGAAAAATATAAAATGCAAAAGGGTACTTTATATTTTACAGCTTGGAATTTTGGAGGTGGTCGTATTTGATTGGTTTTGGGGTGGGTTCTTGGGGTGTCAACGCGAATATTAATTCGACGTTGTAAGAAGAAGCACTTGGTTCTTAGATATATATTGGAATTATTTTATCGGAGATGCGTAGATCCTTTTGCAATTTCGTGAAATAATTTTGGAATGTTTTTGGGAATCTTCGGGAGTTAAAATGGAAAGCTCGTAACCGCTTATTTTCACTTCGGCCGGTGTTGTGTCGGTTTATCGGAGATCGTTTGTTTTGGTGGGTGAAATGCAAAGGTTCGGAGGCGTTCTAAATTGTTTCTGGTTCGTTTTGGTTTGATTGAACTTTCCGAGCCGATGGGTCGATCGATCGGAGTATTGTTATTAACAGAACACCGGAGTGATTTTCGACGAGTTTCCGTGTCGCGTGGGTCGCGTGCGTCATACTGTCACACGGAACTAATAATTTTCTCTATTTATACCACGGGTATGTACACTTGCGTCTTCGCGTTGGTTAAAAAGTAAAAGTGTTGCCGCGTTTTTACGATCCACGCGCAAAGTTTAACCCGTGAATTAATCGTAGACGAATTTTTATCGTTGTTGCGAATTTACGCGAGAACTTCCGATGACTGACTACATACAGGAGGATTCTTTCTGGATTTTAGGGACGATGGTCGATATTTATACCCGTGTTAGAAAATAAGCGGAGATTTACTGTATGGATCAAAGGTTAGAAGAAAACGATGTAGGGTTCGAACGAGCGATAAAACAATAAGGGTGAGTAAGGGATAAAAAGGGAAAGTTAGTCTGGAGTTTGTCTGATCGATAACATTTATACATAGCTAAACAGTCATCTAACGATACTCGAACTCGCGATGAAGCTACGCAATCGTAAGAATTCATTACGAATTTCCAAACCTTTATAAACACCCATAGCGCGTTAACCTCCTTCTTCGTTAAATAAACCAAAATAACATCTATTTAACCCAAAACCCCCCATGATTCGAATAACCATATACTTTATCGATTCTTCCTTCCAACGTAAATGTAAATAAATAAATAGACACGTGTAACATCATTTCTGTATCTCACGTTTCGTATTCTCCGAAATTCTCGTTTCCTTGAATATGGATCAAAGGTTAGAAGAAAACGATGCAGGATCCGAACGAGAAATAACACAATAAGGCTGAGTAAGGGATAAAAAGGGAAAGTTAGCCAATCTGTAGTTTGCCTGATCGATAACATCTATAGATGGCTAAACAGTCATCTAACGATACTCGAACTCGCGATAAAGCTACGCAATCGTAATAATTCATTACGAATTTTCAAACCCTTATAAACATCCATAACGTGTCAACTTGCATCTTCATTAAATAAACCAAATTAACCCTAACCCTCTCCCACGATCCGAATAACCATATACTTTATCGATTCTTCCTTTCTACACGAATGTAAAAAAATAAACAAACACGTGTAACATTATTTCTCCATTTCTGGTGTCGTTTTCTCCACTCGTCCACCGATCATTCGACCGATGATAATACCTTCGGAATAAAGAACGTCAGAGTCGCGGCGAGAGGGAAAAGATGGAATACGCGAGCACGCATTGCGTGACGCGACGATACCCCATAGGGACGGAGATTTTGTCACCGGCGCCATTTGTCCCGGTGAGATATGATCGCGGGTAAATCGATGGAAGAGGAGGAAGCATAACTGTCCGGCCGAGGGAGAGCCGGAGAGACGGAGAGCCGCGAGAGACGGCATAAAGCGGCACGCGAAGCTCGTTCATACTCGGAATTCAATTATCGGCCGGGCCGATGTCGGGCATTGTCTTCTCAAAGGAGTCGTTCCAGCGGACGCGGCCGACTCGAGGCTACCCTTGACTGCCACTCGGCCGTGTGTGCTGTCCCTGGGCAAACGCACTACATTCCCAGACTGGGATTTAGCCTCCAGGACGCCCTCACGGACGCGCACACCACGACCGGCCGGTATCCAGCCCTCCTCCTCCCTCTTTCGCCCGCTCCCGACGCCTTAAGCCCCGACCACGCTTCGTCGCGACGCGTTTTATTTCAGTTCACTTTTTAGGTTAGGTTCGGATAATAAATATTAGGTCGTTCGGAAATTTTATCTCCTTTCTCCAATTTTTGGGACCTAATTGTATTTGTTCGCAGCCAACTTCACACTTCAAAAAAAAAATAAAAAAGAACGAAGTGACTTTCCGAACGACCCAATAGATTGTAATTATTCTTACTTTCCTTGTTCCTATTTATCTTTATTCGGGAATTAGTTAATAAGTATTTGTGACTTATCACAAATAAGAACAAATTTTAGGAAACGCTATGCGCCAGAATTGAAATTTTAATCCTTTGCACTTGAGTGGTTAATTATAAAATTTTGAAGACTCATGTTAATTAATATATGAAATTTAAGATATTATAACAATACACGAGATATCGAAAGGAAATAATATTACGTGTTAATTATTATACGATTCTTTATTTACAACCCAAAAAAATAACGTCGGTTTTATTGCCAAAGGTCTGTAAATATATTAATTAATATCTGAAATTTAAGATAATAGAACAACATACGAGATATCGAAAGGAAATAATTTTACGAGTTAATTATTATTTATTTACCGCTCAAAGAAATAACGTCAGGTTCTATTGCAAGAAACCTGTAAATTTCTACTCTTCTGTAACCAAAGAATGGTCGATTGCAAAGGGTTAATTATGAGATAGATGTAATTTAGACACAGCTATAGTTAACTCTGGATACTAATTTTTGAGATAAGAAGGAAAATTGTGAAAAACTGAGCGCGCATGCGCGTGAACGGGGCTTAAGATCGGCCGGCTCGGCTAAGGAGCGCGTTCAAGGTCCGAGCGAGGTCGCAGACACATCCGAGAACGGCAGAGCATCCCCCCTTGCACCAGAGAAACCCTCCCCCCTTATCAATGCGCGAGACAACGAGGCGGCGGATGTGCAGCTCAATGAGACTTTGCATCGTCCGCTCTTTCCGCTCTTTCCGCTCGGAGCGGTCGCCGCCGCGCCTCCTACGGGACGCAGGGCGTCTCGCGCTTTGTCTCTCCGTGCTTTTCCCCTGTCTTTCTCCGCTTTCTCCTTTTTCTTTCCTCTCTTCCGTCGTCGCCGCCGCCGACGCCGCCGTCGCGGGACCAGTGAAAACCCCGACGAGATTTCTACGCCGAGACGCCGCGTTCTCCGCTCTTTCGTCCCATTTACTTCTCTTCTTCCTAGTTTTATTCCCTATTTTTCTTCCTAGTTTTATTTCCTATTTTTCTTCTTCTTTCTTTTCCTTTTTATTTCATGCGTGTCTAGATTTTCCCTTTTCCGACCTTATCTTTGTTCGTACGTATCTATCTTTCTCTTTTCTTCTTTGCGATTCGATGTAATTGCGCGTGATTTTCTTGTTTCTTCGTTTTTATTGTCGATTTTCTCTTCTTTCTTGTTTTATGGTCATAAATGGCTCCTCGGTTTATAGCAGCGCTATAGTGGATCTACGATCAAATCAGAGGATTTTTAGATCATCTTTTCGAAAGACCGAAGGAATCTTTGTACCTGTCGCGCTGTTTTCAATTCCGTTCTATATCAAGGTATTATCGTTTAAGCACCAAGTGGCGTAGCAATTAGAAACTCGATACAAACGAACTTATCACGTTTCTACCCCGTGATCTTATTACGTTTCGGCGCGGCGTTCCTCGAAAATCCAATAATCTGTACACTCGAACAGACGTCAATCGGTGACAATTCCCCGAGATGCCCGCGTTATTAATCCACCGTAATTCTTCGATGACGACACGACGCCTTTGTGTTCCGAGGAAATTAAAACGTCAAATTTCCCTCTCGACTACACCTCCGTCAGACTTCTCACTATCTCTCTATACCATCCATTGCCAACATCTCTTGTTCATTTCTCCAAAAGGAGAAAACAAATTTGTAATGTACAAATTTATAAAGATAATTCGATTTATTTCTTTTTTGAATGTTTATTGGCTTTCGAAACGACCTTTGTTTCTTCGATTTTCCTCGAAATTAATATCGTAACGTTTTCCAACCCTTAACTGAGGCACACGACATAGCGAGGAGTATAGTAACACTCGCGTTGGCGATTTAGCGCGAATTTATCGTAACTGTACGCATAGTAAGTCAAACAATGAAACGGGTGCTAAGTGTACGACTTACTCGAGATACTAGCGGAAGTCAAAAGCGATAATTAGCGGAACGCCGGAGGGGAACCGGGCTGGAAAAGTAGGCTGGATCGATGTTGGCCGGTAAAGCAAAGTGGCGGCTCGGGTTTCATGAATCGAATCGCAACCGAACTTCTTATCTTCATTCACCAACGCGGCCTGTGTGCGCAGTAGTACGCGAAGGCTGATAGAAAATCGAGATTATGGCATTGATACCACTCGTGAAAGCAAACAAGCGCGACACGGTCTAGGTGTCTCGGAATAAAAAGAATTCACCGTTTCATCTTTGCTAATTCTCCCTGTGCCCCGCTCACGAGCCGACGAAACCTCGCTAAAGCTCGTTCCGTTTTCTAAACACCGACGTTTCCTCGCCCGTGGGCATTTATCCTAACAAGTTTCCGAGGGAATTTTCGAATCGAGATTTTCGCTCGAGATACGTTTCAATGGATATCTGAAATTTATAAACGCAACCTATCCCCGGTCTTCATCTTCCTCGACGCTCGGACGGGTTCTTTCCCCGACTGGAAACGATTTCCTTGCCTGTTGGCTTAACGCGAGTCGACAAACAGCGATCAGGGAATTCGTTCTTGACGTTATCCAACTGACACGCCGATTTTTACACGAGATCGGAACTCGATAAAAATCATCGGAAACTGGGCTTTTCGAAAAAATAAAGCATTTTCTCGACCTAAGTCAATTATCATCAACCCTATTTTCAGAATCGTTTCGAATTTTATTACCAAAAGTCTCGATTAATATCCAATTTGTACACTCACGCCTGAAATAAATGTTTGCACCTCTTCTTTCGCGGAGTTAATCCTGTAATCTTGCAGGAAAACGACGTCTCCCAATTGGTGATCGATAAATTCAATGAAAAAACTGGAAATAAAACAGGAAGATCGATTTTTACGCAAGATCGGGTGCGTCTCGATAAAAATCATTGGAAACTGGGCTTCTCGAAAGAATAAAGCGTTTTCTCGACCTAAGTCACTTATTAACAACCCCATTTTCAGAATCATTTCCAATTTTATTGCCAAAAGTCTCGACTAATGTCCAATTTGTACGCTCGCATCTGAAATAAATTTTTGCACCTCTTCTTCGGGGAGTTAATCCCGTAATCTCGGCGGAGAACGACGTCCCCCAATTGGCGGGCGATAAATTCAACGGAAAAACCGGGAATAAAGCAGGAAGAAAATCGGAATTGGGTGAAAGCGATCGATCATCGAAATCAAACTTAGGAAATCCCGCTCTCCAGCCACCCGGCCGATCTTCCCGCAACAGCTTACTTCCCACGCACTCGGCGAGCGTTTTCCCGGGACGTTCTGATTCCACGAGATTACCCCCGGCTCACCTTCTCTCTTTCTCTCTCTATCTTTATTCTCTTGCTCTTTTTCCACCCGTGGTCGGATCGCGGTGATCGAAGGGTGTCGAGAGATCGACGCTCCCCTTTATTAGACCCGTGCCGTTCCTTCCGGGTTAACGTTCCCTCGTCCTTCGAGGGCCTGCCGAGGCTCGTGCACGGGCCTCCACGTGGCAAGGTCGCGACCCGCGCGAGAAGGCAACCTTGCCCGGATCTTTCTACCCCTGGTCGAAGGGAGAATTTACGAGCGTACGCCTACTCGGGGCGCGCGCGCGTCCCCCGACGCCCCGAAACCGACGTTCACGCGTTGTTGCTTCTGTGCCTCGCCTCGTGACGCCGAATAAACCCACGATCCACACACGCTTATCTCTACGTCGGATCGGCTTTTCTTATTTTTTTTTTTATTCCGAACGCGCGGCTTTTTCGCAGATGCTTAGCCCATCTGTGAGGCAAATGGTTCGATTGTACTTCTTTTCTTCAATTCTTCTTTTTTTTTTACGCTAATCGTTACGTCGGATCGGTTTTTCTTATTTTTTTTTTTTTTATTCCGAATTCGCGGCTTTCTTGCGAATGCTTAGCCCTTCTGCGATGTAAGTAGTTCGATTGTACTTCTTTTTCTTACTTTTTTTTTTTATTCCGAATTCGCGGCTTTTTTGCGGATGCTTAGCCCTTCTGCGATGTAAGTAGTTCGATTGTACTTCTTTTCCTCAATTTTTCTTTTTTTTTTATTCCGAACTCGCGGCCTTTTTGCGGATGCTTAACCCTTCTGCGAGGTAAGTAGTTCGATTGTACTTCTTTTCCTCAATTTCTTTTTTTTTACGCTAATCGCTAGGTCGGATCGGCTTTTCTTATTTTTTTCTTTTTTATTCCGAATTCGCGTCTTTTTCGCGGATGCTTAGCCCTTCTGCGAGATAAGTAGCTCGATTGTTGCTTTTTCTTTTTTTCCTTTTTTCGGGAGGTTTATTTCATAGAAGGAGAGCGAGGTGTGTAAACTATTTTTCCTTTGCGAATGAGAAATTAAGATAACGATAGATAACGATGATTGGGAGGCAATTTTCTGAATTAAAAATATGTACAAAATCGATGAGAATGATGAGATTATTTTTCGCTATGTTCTAAACAGCTTTCACTCTAAAAAGTAAAGCAAAAAATTGTCACGTGTATTATGATATGAATTAAATAGTATAATAAATATGAATTAGCAATTATCGATGGATATATGTATATCCATCGACTACATGACCATTACATAACCATCCATCTATTGTGAGAGAAAAGTTGGTTGATTTTTATTAGCGTAGATAGCAAGAGGATGACTAATCTTCTTTATAGAATAAAGATAGCATGATTAACGAATTAAATGTATACGTGATTGCTAAAATGCAGAAATGTTTATCAATCGTTAGCTTTGGAAAATAAATTCTTTTTAATACGTTCTTCCTTGTTTTTCGACCAGTCGATAGCTATCAAAGAAGATAATTGAAAGGAGGAAATGAAAGAAACGATCCCCGTAAAAACATCGGTTGACGGTTTGTCAGGAAGCAAAATCAGAATGTATTACAGTGTATTATAATTGCGACTGGCAAAGAAAAGAACGTATTGATTCTGAAAAGTACGTAATAACAAACATCTCCTCGGGCAGTCGTGAGCAACGCGTTTCTTCTCTAAAGACGCAATTAATTCAGGAAGAAGCACGTAAGTACTTACTCCTCTGATCTTCGTGAATTATGAATTATTAATGGATAGATTACTTCGAGAAGAGAGTTTTTGCCGGGCAGTTTCGCTCTGTGTACCCTAGCATTTCCGTGAAATTTCGTATGAATTATTAATCGGTGGGACGCTTTGTAATCGGGAGAAAATTCTTCGTCATCGAAACGGGACGAAATTTACAATTATCCAATTACCGAAAACGGAACAACTAAATCCCCTTTCAAAATTCGATCATGTTTCCCAATCTAATACGGAAAATACACCCTTGCGATGCACCTCGTCCTATCTTTTCAAAATCTATTGCCTTCCAAATAAAGATCAACAATTTTCTGCTACTTCAAACACGACCAAATAAAAACCGTGTCTTTTTTTTCAAAATACCTTCATTTATCAAAGATTTAAAAATTATTCGGTTGCATCTAATCACATAACATCCCAGGAATCTACCGTTGTCCATCGATGATAGTCCCAATGTCTTCTAAATAAAGATCGTGTTTTTTTTCAAAATACCTTTACCTATCAAAGATTCCAAATTATTTGGTTGTATCGAATCACATAACATCCCAGGAACGTATCATCGTCCATCGATGGTAGTCCTAATACCTTCCAAATAAAAATCGTCTTCTTTTTTTTAAAATACCTTTACCTATCAAAGATTCGAAATTATTCGGTTGCATGAAATTACATCACATCCGAGGAACATACCAAATTTCCTTTCTTAACCTCAAACGGTCCATGGTCGTTCATTGGATCACGAGCCAGCAGATCGTCGTAATTCGTATTCCGGGTTAAGGAGCAATTCGAAATGCCAGCTCGCAGGTTTATTCGTCGCGGTAGAAATGCTGCCATCGAGAACGTTTCCTTCTCCCTATTCTACCCTCTCCGTTCCCTTTCAATAGTATCGTTCTGCGACCCCATATTTTTTCATCGCATCCACTTGGTCGGAAGGGGATGAAATCTCGAGGAGGAACTTCCGCCTTATTCCACCGCGATAACAACGAATTTTCCACGCCTTTCCTCCTTCCCTGGCTTCCCGGATTACGACGCGTGCTTTATAGTCAACGACGTAAAAAGCATCCCCGAGTGCGCGTAAAATTTAATAAAGTTATTCGACGCCTTTCGAGCCACGTGGTGTTAAGACGAGTTCTCGACAAAGGGCAAATTGGGCACCAGGAGTCAAATTTTCATGGAAATACGGCGAGGAAACCTGGAAACGTGTAATCAGCAGGTTTTAACAATGGCGGCTAGAACTGGGTCGAAGGAGCTTGCTAAGTAAATACGTTCCCTTTTCTTACGCGTCTAATTAGAACAGGTCTTCGAGCTGAGAATGATGTACGCGGTTACATTTCAGCCTTGTTTCTTCGTCGTTGAACTGCCAGGACACGTATCGGAAATTGATTTCGTTCAGAAAAGTCGGAGGATAACGCGAAGAATCTTTTTACCTTCGGAAATTTATCTTTCGCTTTGGGAATAAACCTCGGAGAGAGAAGTTCCGTCCAGTGATACGCGTCATCGAGAATTATTTCCCGGAGATTTGATATTTGAAATATCCGGAGTCAGCGTGAGTTATCGATATCCCGAACCACGATCTCAGCAGATAGACCCTTGTCCGAAGACCTTTCCGATCTCGTTTAAGCCCGGAGACGTCTCGTTCCACGACTCGCGCAGACAATTATTCACGACACTGACAGTCTCGAAGAATATACGTAACTAAAGATCACAGCGTAACGTCAAAGACCTTTCCGATTCGGAAAAATTATTCCTTGGTTTAGGAATAAATCTCGAGGGAAAAATTTCTACACACTGATACGCGACGTCGAAAATTATTTACCAAAGATTCGAAATTTGAAATATCCAGAGTCAGGATAAGTTATCGATATCCGTAAACACGATCTCAGCAGATAGACTTATCCAAAGACCTTTCCAATCTCGTTTAAACTTAAAGACATCTCGTTCCACGACTCTTGTGGAAAATTATTTACGACACCCAGTTTCCTCGCGAATACTGTCCTCGCGAATGTAAATTATCACGAAATTCGCGAAACAAAGAGACAAGAAGATCTTGCATCGTAGTTAATCCATTTGCAACATATAAAAATATGAAAAAAGGCCCATATCACAACAATTTTTATTTTATATTTAGGTGTAAAAATGTATAAGAGTAAAAATAATCATTTTATTCAGTATTATTTGTTAGAAATTTTGTTCAGTGTGGTAATATTTGAAATGTGGATGCATATAGACATTTCACAATTTTCACAGTGGTAAATAGTTTCTCTCCTTTTCTTTCCTTGTAGATAAATAACTCAACGCTTTTGAGCTTGTTTTCACAAAGTTGATGGTATGACCATTGGAAAATATGTCGGTGCTTGTCTCTGTGATTTTATACTGTTAGGAAGTGTGTTATTTTATTAATTAAATATTTGGATTCAATAGCGAACACAGTCGCGTATATATACGCTCTGGTGATAGTGACCAGGAAAATTGAGCGTATATATACGCTTATAATGTATTAGGTCGTCGCATAAGTTCGTTCTGCGTTAATTTTTACATTTTTCGTCGCATTTTATAAACTGTATCGATGATTAACATCTTTGTCAACGAAATAGGAAGAAGTCGTAGAACAAAAGGGCGACTAAATTTTTTCTTAATATTTAAGGTTTATTCGATGCATAATTGTAAATGGTAAAAGTAAAAATCGGCACGAATTTATGGGACGACCTTCCTATTATTTATGTAAAAAGATTACCTCACCACGATACTAGTCGAAAATATCAATAGAATAGCTAAATTTCCTAAGAGAATCAAAATTTTAATAATAAATGGGTTAATTCGAGCTAGGAATATTGGTAACGGAGAAAATGCTCGCGATTTTCTGCAAGGTCATAGCGATGGAAGATTCGCGAGGGTGGAACGAAACACTCAGCCCCTGTTCGTCGTTCATTTCCTTCTGGCTCGATACGTGGCACGATAAGACGATTCCACGCGTCTTCCGCGTTCCTTCTCCGATTAATGACACCTGCTTTCCGTCATTTTCCCGGGAAACCAGAGGGAGACGTCGCTCTCTCTCTCTCTCTCTCTCTGATCCGAGATAATAAATTCAGGCTGTCCGAGTTAGCGTTGACACGGATCGTTTATCATCCGCCACTCCATGGGGGATCAGTCGGCTGAAATAAATCTCCCTTGCCGCGTTACGGATTTCTTCCCGACCCCTATCCTGTCCCCGATGCAATTGCTGAAAAATGGATTCCGCAAATGGACGGGATTCGGAGTCAATGGGGACGAAAACGAGATCAATGTTGCGTATACTCCTTCGTACCCTTGCTTATGACTTCCTGCTGAATTTCTTATGCCAACGGGATGACCGCTAGGATCGAGGATTCGTTGTCCTATGATTACGTTTTTCTTTTTTTAGTCGGGTAGGTATCTGTGATTTAGATGCGTTGAAAATGGTAGTAAAAGTAATCGAAGATTTAATTCTTTTGGGAAAAATAACAATTAAAAGTAATCAGAGGTTTAATTCTTTTGGGATCTTGCTGGTAGGAATCTCTTTGGCGCGTTAAAAATATTAATTAAAGGTAATCGGAGGTTTAATTTTTTTTTTGGAACTCGTTGGTAGCAATCTCCGTGACGATGAGCGTCACTTGTGCAAAATCTGAAAGATTTTGTCGTGTTCTATCTTAGATTTCGATGACATCTCTGCTGCTCTTCTTCTTCTAGGCATCTAGTGTCTGCGATTTTGGCGCGTTCAAAATAACGATTAAAGATAATCGGAGGTTTAATTCTTTTTTGGGACCTTGTTGGTAAGAATCTTTTTGGTGCGTTAAAAATAACAATTAAAGTTAATCGGAGGTTTAATTCTTTTTTTAGGACCTCGTTGATAGGAATCTTTCTGATCCGTTAAAAATAACAATTAAAGGTAATCGGAGGTTTAATTCTTTTTTGGGATCTCGTTGGTAAGAATCTTTTTGGTGCGTTAAAAATAACAATTAAAGTTAATCGGAGGTTTAATTTTTTTTTGGAACCTCGTCGGTAGGAATATCCGTGACGATGAGCGTCTACTTGTGCAAACTCTTGAAGATTTTGTCCTATCCTATTCTATCCTAGATTCTGACCCCTTATTATTTCTCGCTATATTAATCTTTCATATACTCCAGATTATGTTGAATTTGAATTTTTATGATAGCAGGAGGTTGGTCGCGAAGGTTGACGTCGAAAAACAAGTCTCGTAATCTCGAATCAGAGTAAATAAATAGTTCGTAAGACCCAAATACCGAGAACGAATGTTTATACAAATGTTAGATTAGCAATGGGGGTTTAGGCGAACCTGTCACGTATCCTTTCTACATTCTCTCGCGAGAAGGATACATATGTCTGGAGTAATAAAAGATTTAACGCTAAACTGTAAGACGAATCTTCATTTTGATCGCGTCACCCTGCGTCGGGATCTATTTTGCTTCAAGGAAAACTGATAAGTCGGTGGTTCCTCGAAGCTAGGCTGGATGATGCAAATACTGATGTTAAAGTATTCCCACACCACGAAATCTACAGCTTCTCGTTAGATACCATCGATTTATTATATTAAACCTATCACGATCTAAATCACTGTTTCCCAAACTTTTGTCAAAAAAATCCGCGTTCAACGTTATCTTAATCACTCGTCTTCGCGATTTTTTTTCCAATATACGTATAATTATTTTCTCAATGTCTCCTGTTATTCTATTTTTTTTAAATTCTGCTCTTTTTCGTTAAGAGAGAATATATAGATCGTAATTATTTTACAATTATAAACCCATGATTTCTATAGTTGCGATCACCCAATCGTTAAGTTTCGAAATAACTCCACAAGCAGAAATCGTGGACGTAATTATTACAATTAAACAGAGGTTGGAAATTTAACCTTTCTGGGATTTGCGACATTCTAGTACGGTCATGAGCTCCTAATGATCTTTTACCAATTACCGTGTGTTATTCAATACGGACAATGTCAAGAACGACGTAAATACATTACTTGTGAGTAAGTGTACAAGAAATTACTCGCTTAATCGGATCGTTAACTCATTCGAAAGCGAAACCTCGAGATAAGAATTCTCTCAATCGTCGTCGCGGACAATCCTGTTTCAAAAATCCCATTTATCCTCTCTCTTTACCTCAAAGCCGACCGCGTCGCGACGATTACACGGTCTCGTTCGTCGAGAGCGAAAAAAAAGAAGCAAAAGAGATTGATACCGAGCTACAGGAAAGACGCGGCAAAAATGGCCAAAAAAAAACGCAAAGGTCGCCGGTTCGAAGCCGGAAGCGTGGTTTGCTAAATGGACGTCACTTTCCGTTCCATTTATTTTCGTTAACGCGTTACGGTTTCCTCGATGGTCCCTTCTTCCTCTTTTTCCCCCGTTACCTCGCTTCCTCGTTTTCTTTTTTGCGGCAACGAGACGTTTTATGCAACAGCATCGCGGGCATTTATAAATCCAAGGTCACGGTACGATTTCGCGACACGTGTTGCCGATAACCACGGTTTATGTGTCCAAAGGCGATTCGAAAATCGACGGAAATAAAATGGAAACAGAGAAGCGGCCGCGGGGGCGGCGGGGCGTCTGACCTTCGTTTCTTTCTTCTCCTTCTTTTTTTTTCTTCTTATTCTTTTTCTTTCTCTTTCCTTCTTTTTCGAATCAAACATTTATCTCTCGCGGCGTTGCGCAAGCGTTGCTGCAAACCCCGCCGGGGAAACGGCGGTATTTGAACGTCCGAGCCGATAAAACGGGAGAAACGGAAGAACGAAAAGTCGCGGCCGTCTCGGGATTTTTTTCCAGCGAATCGCCAACGGACGTGCGAGTAGCGGTTACGTTTGTTCGTCACGTGAGAATGCTCTATCGGTTGATAGTACTCCGAGGAGATAACGCGATTCCGGCGATGAGCTGACGCGCGCGTCGATAACCCGATAGCGTCGACCTTGAAAGAGTAAACAATATTCCCGACGCTTCTTTCGCGGCTGTCCAAGTCGATTACATCGCGGAAGAATTTAACGTAACGTTTCTGCCAGACGTCCTTGACGCTTTGTCGCCTTCTCCGGGGCATCCTTGTCAGTCGTTCTTCGGGTATCTCCCTGGTCTTAATAACCACTCGATCCGCGTTAATCACCGACGTAATAAACGTTATCGCCGTTCCAGTCCTTCCTTTCTTTCATTTTTAACCCTTTGCACTCGAGAAGCTTCCCTCAGTCACCGTTTAATCGAGTTTCAAAGATCGACGTTGATCGATGCATCGAATTTAAACGAATTTAACACAAGATTTACATTAACCCGTAAATTTGACAGGTGAGATGCTCCAATTATACAATATTAATAGATTTAATCATCTTATATTAAGTTTGTTAATATCGTAATTGATTTTAAATTAAACTCATGGTCTTATTTTTTAAGAAAATACGTAGTTTTCTTTACCTGTAAATCTGATAGGTCTTCATAAAGATAGGTATTAAAAAACGTCTGTAAATCAAGTGTTAAACGCAACGTCGAGTAGAGTTGTCGAAGTGAAATGATTCCGTGTCTCAAAGGTGACAGAAATCGTGACAGGAAATCCTCGAATTGCTATTCTACTGTAACGAAAATATCGTGAAAAGCACAGAGTTGAGGTATACCGTGTTTTAAACGTATTTCAAGCAGCTCGGCTCTGCGAATATCGGCGAACACCGAGAACTTTCGTGTACCATGATCGTACGTGTCACGATGTAACGTTGTAAACGCTGCATAAGCGAATATCGTTGTGCATTATGAATACCGGCGCTATGAACTCTACGCGGCCTGAACTACGAGTTCCATAAACGCTTTGAATTATGAACGACCGTACGAACACTGTAAGCTATAGGCCCTAGAGCAATAAACGCTCTGTGCTATAACGTTACCGTTGCACCGTGTGCATTGTATACGTACAAACGCTGCACGCAATTAACGCTAAACGACCGCGGCTCTGTCAACCCAACGGAGTCTATGCACTCGTAAATTTATAAATTTCTTAAGCTTCCGCTACTCGTCTACCTTAAGATATCGCGGCTTAAAATCGCACGCTTCCGCGCGTGTATGCGTGAGCACATAGATAGGGAAACGATATTAACGCGATGCGTTGGCCGGCACAATCACCCCGTTGAACATCTCGGGAATTATGTAAAGCAGGAAATTAGAATAAAATTTAAATAATTTGTACGTTATAATGGAGAATGCGTGGAAAAACATTTCATCAGACCGACGCATCGCACCTGTTAATTCTATGTGCCTATATACGCTGTGTCTAGGTGATCAAAAATAAAACTTGTTCAACGAAATATCAATTACTACTCATCGATACGTCGTATAAGTATGAAACTTTATATCTAACGAATAAAACAAGTTCATTTCTGGAACAAAATTGTTTCTACGCTTAATTCCCCTACGAATGTTCCTCGTTTTCAACGATGCATTTTTCCGTTAAAATTCCGAGAATGTTAATTACAGGAATTATACTCACAGATGAAGTTGAAGAATCGTACTTTCAACACGCGCAAGCGGAATAGCAGAAACATTAGTATTGCAATTAGAACGCTTAACTATCTTTTCCCTGTATACGTGTACTAGACCACACACCTCGTTCTCTTCGTTCCATTTTCAACGTCCACCTCTGCCTCAACACAGGCATCGCAGCCATTGCTATACACAGACGTCGCAGCGTGACGTAAGGAACGTCACGATCTAATTCCTCGCACGAGGCGAATTACGAGTTTCACGTAACCCGTGCATAATCGCGACGTAACGTCCAACAATTAACCACGATTATAAATATTTTGAAATATCATATCTCATGGCTATCCGCGCGAGTACCGGCACGCTTCTCTAATATCCTTAATGGCCCCATGCTCGCGACCGTTTTCCAATGCGCGCCTCGACGCCGGTTGCGAACCATATATTATGCAAATCGACCGGCGATACGTCACCGATCCGGCCGTTTCGCGGAAAAACGCGAAGGACGGGAAAGGGGAAAATGGGAAAGCGAATTCGATCGCTTTTTAATTCCCCGACTGACTCGGACGCAGGTTTATAAGACACCGAAGGGAAATGAAATTCCTCGCTTCGATTTCGGTGTCATGCGGAAATTTATTCGCATATTATTAAATTTATTCGCAATTGCACGGAGGTTCGATTCTTCTCTGCAAATTCAGAGAAAACGGAGAAGTCTATCGAAAAGATTTCGCGCTGAGATTTTCTTTTCTCGCGCTTTTCCCTTTTTCGAGATCCGTGAGATGATAGCGGGCCGAAGCTTTAATGTTAACGGTGACTTTTAATATTGGAATTACGATTGTATCAGCTTTGTTCCGCGTGAGAGTTACGCAGGACGCGTGATCAAGCCCAGAATCACGAAAAGTCGAAGTTTCCACGACGAAAGTGGGATCGTTTCGAGACATGGCGATAAAAAGGCGACTAAAAGCTACGCCATGGCATGGCGGATCGTATCGCGGGGTCGTATGATTCACTATGAAGTCGGCGAACCCTGCAAGATGGCGGATCGTCGCCGTCGAGGAAGGTTAGAAGAAGAAAGCGAGGAAACGAGAGAAACGGTGAGAAACGGTTCACTCTCTCTCTCTCTTCTCTCTGTCCCTTATTGTCAGGTCTGGGAGTCCTCGTGTTCTGGATGTAAAAATAAGCGTGGACGTGACCTTGACACCCGATCGAACCTGATGCCCGCGCGATCTGCGCAAAAACTGCCGGCGTCCCGACGCGCTTTCGTCGCCGCTGTTTTCGACATAACGCGTATACACCGATTTAGAAGACGTCGAATATATCCGCGACGGTGATCCACGCGACCGACGCGTCTCGCTTTCGCGTCCTTTCTCGTGTATCTGCTATTCTGGAAGAAAAAAGATGGCCTGGAGGACGGAGAAACGCGTATCCGAGACGAATCAGCTTTATCTTCGCGTGCTTTTGGTCCAAACGCTCAATCGCGATCGAGATTATCGGCTGTTTCCTCTCGACCTCGCATCCGACAGCCGGATCAGTGGGTATTTATATCGAAATTAGAGACGAAGTGTAGGAGGACTCGTCGTTGCGTAAGCTTCCTTCATCCTCGAGTTCTCAGGCTCGTTAATAAATGTAACGCCAACGCTGTTATACTAGTACGAAGTTTGTTTACATCGGATTTCGAGTTCTTCGAACGGAATTCTAAGCGTTTGACAGGCAAATTCTTGATAATCCCTCGATGATCGTGTCTCTGTGTCGATACTATTCCACGCACAGTTGCTTTAGTTTATTACGGTATTATGAGATACTAACAATTTGAAATAACTAACTTTTGAACAGTATTTTTCTTTAATAATTAGAAAAGATATTTTACTCCGGAGATCGAGTGACGTAGAGAAATCTAACAGACTTCGAGTTCTTCAAACGTAACTCTACGCGTTTGATAGACAAATTTTTGATAATCTTTTAATGATCCTGTCTCTGTGTTGATACGATTCCATGCGCAGTTGCTCTAGTTTATTACGATATTAAGGGATACTAACAATTTTAAATAACTAACTTTCAAACAAGAAAAAATATCTTACTCCGGTGATCGAGTGACCCAGAGAAATCTAACAGACTTCGAGTTCTTCGAACGTAACTCTACGCGTTTGACAGACAAATTTTTGATAGTCTTTCAATGATCGTGTCTCTGTGTCGATTCGATTCCATGCGCAGTTGCTCTAGTTTATTACGATATTAAGGGATACTAACAATTTTAAATAACTAACTTTCAAACAAGAAAAAATATCTTACTCCGATAATCGAGTGACCCAGAGAAATCGAACAGACTTCGAGTTCTTCAAACGTAACTCTACGCGTTTGACAGACAAATTTTTGATAATCCCTCGATGATCGTGTTTCTGTGACGATTACGATTACAACATTAAAGAATATTAACTCTTTGCAATAACTGACTTTCGAGCAGCGTTTTTCTCAAATAATAAAAAAAGGTATCCTACTCCGATGATCGAGTGACCCAGAGAAATCCAAGCGTAACCTAACCGTTCGAAACCTGCACCTGCCCTTCTAACCCCACGCGCTAGCTATTTATCATAAACCCTCTCCCCTTCCAACGGGTTGCCAGTCCCGGGGTACCGACAAAACCGGCGAGGACGTGGAAAGAAAAAGGGAACGAAACGGAATATTAGATTACGGCGTTAAGGATGTGGCGTAGGTACGGTTTCGTGACGATTTATCGGGGACACACCGCGATCGGCAAGGACAATAAGGGGGCAAGGCGTTCGAATCGTTCGAATCCAGCTGAGTGATCTAGACCGAGCAGGCAGAATGTTGAGGTAAGCCGGAATGGAATATCGCGATCAGGGTTACGGTAAAAGTGTGCCGGGAGAGCCTAGAAGGTGAGGTCGCGTTCAGGCCCCAAGGGTGCGAACCTCGCGCCGAGGCCTTCTCGTAATCGCTAATGATCGAGCTCCGTTCGATAAATCTTCTGCGATCGAGACCTGTTCGATCAAGATCACAAAACAGCCAAAGACGTCGTTACGATCCACCACATTTCGAGTCCTCTCGGAACAGGTTCCTCTCTTCTTGTCTTTCCAACGACTTCCGAGAGCACACTGTTAAGTCCAAATAGTTAAAAATCACGACACACGTTTCCTAGAACAGGAAGAATTCGGAGAAACGAGGAATACCGGGGAAAAAACGAGAAAACTGACGGATAACAGGAAAAAATGCGATATTCGTTGGAAAATCGAGGCGAGAACGAGCGTGTCGGTGGATTTGTAGGGCGGAAAAAGTGCACCGTTTCCGGCAGGTTTCATTTTCCCCTCGTTTGCCACGTGTCGGCCGGCAATAAAAGAGAAAAATAAGTGCCATATGTTCGCGATATCGCGGCGGAACGGACACGCGCAACATGGCCGAGCCAAGAGGACAAATTTCGCTGTTATATACCACCCTCGAAGGAAGTCGTTCCGAGTCCTTCGATTTTACCGGATACGAGTTCGACTGCATAGCTCTTGCTCGCTGAAATTCGCCCGGGTTTCTCCGGCAATTCTCCAGAGGCGAATGGGTCCCTGCAGAAAGACCTCGCAGAGGAACTGCACACGTGGAAATTGCATCCATTCGGGTAAATCGGATCTATTCGAATCTTAGAGGAGAGGTGCAATCGGTCAGATTTCGAAGATGCACGCTCGGAATTTATTCGACTGGTCTTCTGATATTCTGAAGCTCGCGTCGATTGTAAATATAAATCTGTCATCGAATATAACGTTATGGGAAAATTTAGAATTTTCTTTCTATTTAAACCGAATCGCCTA
Organism: Euglossa dilemma; assembly: GCA_002201625.1. Taxonomy (NCBI): domain Eukaryota; kingdom Metazoa; phylum Arthropoda; class Insecta; order Hymenoptera; family Apidae; genus Euglossa; species Euglossa dilemma. The sequence goes on from NIJG01000123.1 coordinate 6,629,071, forward strand.
TTATAAATAAAAATTTCTTTTGTCCTCATCCGAGGTCAATTTCGATCTCCAAAAATCTAAAAAGCTACCTTTGGTCATAGGAAAATCTAGAATCACGTCTATATAACAACAAAGATTCCCACCGCTTCCGATCTCCCGCGTCTCCTCGACGTCGCGACGCGTCATTGTCGGTCGATCGAGCGTAGAAGGGAGAACGGAAAAGAAAGGGAAAAAAAGCGGAAAAAGAATGGAAAGCGAAGAGGGAAAGTCGTCGACGATCAAGGACACGGTAGAGATAAGGCGATCGGTATTATCGCGAAACACTATCGGCACCGAGCTCGATCGATTTCACGGCTGCCGTGTGTTTGTCGCGCGATTCCGAGCGGATCACTCGCACGCGCGCGAATCGGCTTTATCGTTCTTCGAATCCGTTGCTTTCAGAAGAGAATCCTACGGAGAAAGCGATATCGTTCGTTCTCTACTTATTGTCGCGATTTATCGTCGTATCGGAATTAAAGTTTCCATGCGTGGAAACGGACAACGATTATCGGTGAACGGAATCGTCTAACATCGTTCTGGGTTTTACCATTTTCCTGTCACGCTGATAAATCGAAACGCTCGAGCCTCTTCTTCGCATCGATGAATCGAGTGGATCGACAAAGGAGTCTTTTTGTAATATAAATTTGTCTAGCCTAGATATGCTGGAAGTAAAAACGGAGTCGACGCGATTGGCTATCTGACGATATCGAAACGATGTGGTTATTATTCCAAAGCAGATGCTTTTGAAGAGAAATTTGCGAAATAAAAGGAAACAAAATTCGGTGGTTCGAAGTGCGAGTTACAACCATTTGAGATGCCATAGACACGAATGTGCCAGTCTGATTTGAAATTTTTGTTTAAGGAAGCACACGTGTATACGTGTACGTGGGAGAAATGCAAAACGGAGTGTCGAATTGGCCTAAGATATGCTTAGATCGATCAATTTGTCATCGTCCGCTGCTTCCTTGTTTCCTTATACATATTCGATCAGTGTACACGTATACGCGACATTTCACAATGCAAACTTAATATTTATGTGTTTTCTCGATTACGTATTTCTGGCCGAGTGTGTATAGCTATCTGCAATTTAAAAATACCCGTGAACCTTCGTTACTATAATTATCTGGACGCGTGTATAGCCATCGGGCGCGATAGTTATGTAGATCGGGTATAACGATAGCTTCGACGACGTGTCTAACTAAATTAGGATAGCCAGCAAATATTTATACGCCTTTGTTGCAGACTCTATGTTTGGAAAAGCGAATATCCGTACCAGACAGAGACCGTCCGTTTTTATCTGCTTCGCGATTATCTAAAATAAATCCAAAGTGACCCAACATGGACTTATAGTTAACTCGCGACGACTCGTTGCTATCCAACTCGGACTTGGAGTTTGTCCCAGGCGGTGGGAAAAATTTTCCAAACTTTCCCAAGACCGTTCAAAATTATCCAAAGCGATCCAACGCGATCTATAATCACGCGAGATTATGTACAAACCTCGAGCTTAACATTAGGTTTACGGACGTTTTTGTATACCTATCTTTATGGAGACCTGTCAGATTTACGGGGTAAACAAAACTACGTATTTTAAAAATACGTAATAATTTAAAAACAATTACGATATTAAAAAACTTAATATAAGTTGATTAAATTTCTTAATATTGTATAATTGGAGCAATTCATCCGTCAAAGTGACGGTTCCCGTAAATCTAGTGTTAATCTCGAGTCACCTAAAGGTACCCAAATCGGATTAAAAGTATTCGAAGCGATTCGGAGCTTCGAAGAATTATTCTTATAATTATTATATTATCGTAGAATCCTCGAAAATCGTTCGAACCGAATGAATATACCTGGCATTCGCCGACTAATCTCGTCCGCCGTGAAATATTACTCACCGACGCACCTTTACTCATCATTCAAGGCTCGATCACGCGGACCAATCGCGATATTCCTCGCGACTGGAGAAAAATCCGCGGAAAAAAGCGCCACTAGTGGAGGTCTCGCAAGATCGTAAGGTGAAAGACGACCTCTCTTCTCTCTCTCTCCTCTCTTTTCTCTCGATAACTCCGTCTCGCTCCTCGTATAAACACAGGAGAGACCGCGTGCGGCTAGGCCAGCTTCATCGAACGGAAAGTGAGAGGAGAGAAACTCGCTTGACATTGCTCGCTGCTGATAATGAGTGTTTGCTCTTTGTCGAGCTCAAGGCCTGTCCTCTCCTCTCCTCGTGGCTCTCTTCGATCTCCCGAGAGCGGCTAGCAAACGCGGAATCGAACTCTCCGAATGATATCGCACGCTCTGTTCGACCGATATCCAAGGATCGAGCCCGATTTCGGTTTCCGTTTCGTCCTCCGCTTCCCTCTGTCTCCTGTTTCCTTATCACAGCACATGTTTTCAGCGGATAAACACGATAAACACGACCGCGAGGTACAGTCGAGAGATTACAACGAGATTTTCCAGAAAACCAAATCAAAAAGCTGTCGAGCTTGTTGAGGATGATGGATCAGAAACGAGTTGTTTAGGCTTCCCTTTTTATCTTTGACATAGACTACTTTTGAGCTTTCTCATTTATTCTACACTTTTTACTAATTTTCCTACATTCCCACTTACTTTCGCGTTTATCGACTGCGTTTTCCAATATTCTATATAATATCAAAGATATTGCGTAATATATGTGTATGTAATTTAAACGTGCTGATACTTTCTTGAAATTATCGCGACGAGTTACTCGAATTTGATACATCGAGAAGGACGAAGATATTGAAAATTCTACAAATATTACCATTTATTACCATCTATTTGAATTAAATATCCCTTCTAATCTTGGTACTCATAAGTTACTCGTAACGTACTAGTTTCGTTGCATCATTGCGACAACTATGGCAATAATTTAAATAAACCGTCCGTTTTTTTTATTTCCGTTTTCTTTTTTTTTTGCGTATCAATCATCTTGCATGTATTAGCATAGCTCAATGTAGCTCGAACAAACTCCGCGGTATTATCGTTTGTTATACGCAACTATTCTCGATATAGACCAATCTAGGCATCATCATCGACCAGCACGCCGCCATTGGCAAATTGTGTACGAACCACCCTAATAACCAACGCGTTTACGTTCTCGCGAATTAAATGAATCGAGGACGATTCCCTTTCCCTGGATAATGCTAGGGAAACTCGGTCACGGAGGGTCAAAGGACGCGCCGCGATCTCACCAGGCGTCACCCTAGACGATTGTCTGGTGACTTTCGAGCAACACGCGTTGCTCGAAACGCGACGTTCGCCAGACACGCTTCGTTCCTCACCTTTCGACCGTTTTTCGCGACTTTATGGATCGTAAAGTCACGGATTTTATCGACTTCCAAAGCGAACAGGCCACTTTTCGTCTCACCGCGATGAAATGTATTCCTGACAGGGTCGAAGGAAGGACACTTTCTTTCGTACCATCGTTCGTCGATTCTTCGATCATTTCTCGCAACTTTGTCGAGCGAACGTGACAAGATTCGAGTGTTAAGAAAAGGAATTTTTAACCTGTTACTTCGGGGAATTAAATTTCGTTTGTCTGTTTTGTGAAAAGGTGTAGAGGCGTTTAGAACTGGACTAAGCGAGAGTTACGCTAGGTAATGTTACATGATGATAGAGTCGTCATAATTAATTATTCGTCGTACTTGATTTAAAAGGGTTAACACTGGAGTAACTGCTCGAAATTCGAAGCGACAGTTACATGATGATAGAGTCGTCATAATTAATTATTGATCGTATCCGATTTAACAGTGTTAACATTGGCGTAACTGATCGAAATTCGAAGCGAAAGTTACATGATGATAAAGTCGTCATAATTAATTACTCGTCGTACTTGATTTAAAAGGCTAACACTCATGTAATTGCTCGAAATTCGAAGCGAGAGTTACATGATGGTAGAGTCGTCATAATCAATTATTCGTCGTACTCGATTTAATAGTGTCGTAACTGCTCGACGGGGTGGTTTTGCAACTTGATAAGGAGAAACTTCAATCGTGGAAAAAATCAACCATCTTTCTCTGTTCTCAAATATTCGATCATTGTAGATGGTTACAGTCGATGCTAGTTTAATCTAATCGATCAATTTTTAAAAAATTAGCGAGTTAAGGCGAATAAAAGTATCGTGGAAGGATGAAAGCGTGTCTCGCGTGGTAAGTACCGATCAGAAAAAATGGCGAGCCCTCGTAACCACGCCAGAGATTCTTAAGAACAGAGCGATGATCGTTGGGGTGGCTCTGGATCGAAGAAGGAACGAATCTTTCCGAGCCAAATATTTACCGAGGATTTCCGTCTTCCTCGCACGAGGGTCCGAGATTTATGGCTGCCCGTTTCCAAAGCGGCGAACCGATTCCAGCTGATGGATCTTCGTCCTCCGTTCGCGATATTTCTTCCGCGTTTTTTAATTGAATTCGCGAGGGGCCTATCGCGACGAGGAAACGTCGTTTTACCGCAAAGTTAGCTCTGAAGGGGCGGTTTCTTTCTCGCGAGGGAAGAATAACTCGAGAGTCTCGGATAAATACACCGAGTAAAACAAATATTGGAACGTCGGACTGACCAGCGACCGCTGTGAATCATTAGGTTCGCCGATAACGCGACTCTTTGCCGCGTTTCCGTGCTATTATTCATCGGACTATTTATTTTCCGCGTTTCGAAGTTTAGCCTGGCAGTGAAAACTCGCCGGAGAGTTCGAGTACTCTCGCTTCGACGGCTGAACCACAAGAGCATCCCTCTTCGTTGAACGTTCTAATCCGAAAATCGATAGCAGATACCTGTTCGCCCGAGCGATTCGCCGGCGATAAAAGCTTAATTTGAAGAATTGACCGAGGTCGATGACGAATTTAGAAATACCCGCGATATTAGTTCCTGCGAAGCGTTTTATCGGCTTGAGTAATTCGATGCACAAGTCCGCGCTGATATCCCGTGTGAGTAATTAACCGGAAATTCATATATGTGCGAACGAAAGTACTCGTTATAAGTGGCAAGTGTGTGTGCGTGTAAATCGTGAGTAACGAATGTTTAGGTTCAGAGCGATTCTATAAATGTACTTGAAGATTTGGGGGCAACGGGGCCAAGGTTGCGTTTTGCGTGTGTCAAATGATTAATCGAGGAAGAGAGAATGAATTTGGAAAGAAAAAGAAAATACGTAAGGTTGAAACAAAGGTGCGAAAATGCTAGAACGGACAGTGTAAAAGCTTAACCCTTCGTATTCGGCGATTTTTTCGTCGCAGAAAAATATTTATTCGAAGATCTCTTGGCATAAAACCGTCGATTTTAAAATGGTAAATAAGAAATCGTATAGAAATTAATTAAGACGTAAAATTATTTTATTCCGCGCATCGTCGTCTGAGGATCGCCTCTCGAATGCAAAGGGTTAAATCTTATTTACGGTAAAATTATAGAATTATTACGGTCAGAGGTACTATTATCACGCTAAGACGTATGATTTGACTGGAAATAATTCTTGCATATATCGATATACGTATAGTATAATGTCGCAGATCTGTGTGAGCAAGAATTTCGCAGCCAGTATAGCGGAATGAAACTTTCCAGAGGCTCTATTCCGTGTTTATCCTGCGAAGCCACATGCTCACCTACCGTGTGAATCGCGATAAGGGTTATCGTTGGCCTAGCAGATCAAATATTTAGCCACAGAGAACACAGGGCCAGGAGAGTGGCCCGGGTAACTGGAGGATCGAGAAGGAACGAGGTCGTTCTATCGATGGATTTCGCTGTATTTCCTAAAACATTCGTTGCGATGCGAGACTTGGTTAATCGGTATCACATTCCAAAGAACAATTTTCATTTTTTAACGCTTCAAGTTTAAGACACTTCCTGTCTGTCGTAAATTTTCTAAGTTCCTTTCGAACTTCGTCGATCTGCCGCAAATTTTACAGCGTACAACGAACGCGAAATGAGATATCGGAATGAAAGAGAAAGAGGAACGAGGAAACCCGGAAAAGACGAAGGGGAGGCCTCTTCAGAGGCTGTTATTTGGTATTCAGTTTGCACTTGCGCACGCGCCTGCAGACCTGCGGCGCAAACGACGCGGCTAGACGAGAGGGTTAAGCGAAAAAATAAATGGAAAAGCGCGAGAGTGAAATGGGAGCGCGGCACGAAAGAAAGCGCCATTAAAGCGCGTGCAACCGGGTTAAAAAGGTCGTCGACCGCCGCGCCGCGAGGAAAAGAGATAGAAAGGAAAATCGCTACTTTCCACGATCAACCATCTCCTCTCGACGCTCCTTTTCTGCCATTCCGCTCGATTGCGAGACAAACGTTCGACTGTATCTCTTCCAACAAAATTCCTCTTCCATACCAACGACAGAGAAATTGACGAAATCGCGATATCCATGGAAAATAAACTTCGAATTATTCTAGAAGAAGAATACCTAAACGAGCTTATCTTTTTTGGAAAATATTCTATTTTCAAAAAATTCATTAACCAAAATCGCCATCTTTTCTATTGACCACGAAAATGGAGTGTTCAGCGATATATTTGAACTTCACGAGGATACGAGCTTATCTTCCTCGGAAAATATCCTATTTTCAAAAAATTCATTAACCAGAATCGCCATCTTTTCCATCGACCACGAAAACGGAGTGTTTAGCGATATATTTGAATTTCACGAGAATACGAGCTTATCTTTCTTGGAAAATATCCTATTTTCAAAAAATTCATTAACCACAATCGCCATCTTTTCCATCGACTACGAAAACAGTGTGTTTAGCGATATACTTGAATTTCACGAGAATCGAGGAAGGACCTTATCGACGAGTTCGCCGAAATTAATACCGTATCGCAGTGGAATTAATATCGGTAACTGAGTTTAATTATATCCCCGTTAATTAGGGATTTATTATCGAGCCTGCAGACCTGGAAGCAACGGCTGATTGGCGATCAAAGGAGCCGAAGTTTAAGAATAGACGGCTGATCTATTGTCGATGAAGAGTCACCGGCGTAGGAGAGGGTAGTTTCCCTTGCATGAACACGGAAATACGCCGAGTTGAAAGGAGATGAGTTTGGGTGAAAATGGGGTGGACTGCGTGGGGATGAAGCAGCGGCTGCAGTGAACTCTCTGTTGTGTCTAGTGTAATGTACTTCAGCAGGGGTAGCAACCCTTTGATCTCGCTACTGCTACCACTACTTACACGAGCAAGTTACTACTACTACTACTACGATTTTACTATTGCCGAGGTGCTGCTACTATTACTATGCAACTTGGGTTGCAATTGTAATTAGAAACAGGAAGTCGTAGCTTTGCACGTCGTCTGTGACTCAGTAAAATCATCGTTAAATACTTTTTATTGCGCCCACGATCGCGACGACTGTTTTTCCTCTTAACAGCAGTGACGAGTAACTTTCGTTTCGCGATATGCCAATGTTCGGAACTTTAATTTTAAAATTTCCCTTTATTTACCAAGCTACCATCTTCGACTTGCTCGATAATCAAATACAACGTAAAATCTTGGCAAAAATAAATTTTGCGCTCCAGCGAAATAAATCGTCGACGTTTCAACGAGCCTCGTGTAAACGATCGAAGGATAACCGATGATCGACGACCTAGAACGTCATCGGTCGACTCGCTCGTTATCATCGACTCGAATGACGGCGCCCGCGAGAGTGAAAGCGATAAAAAGAGGAAGCGAGAGAGAAAGAAGAGAGAAGACGCTCTGTATTCCGTTGATCTCTGCTGTTGATTTCATTCTGACGCGTACCTCGATCATGCGAACGGCACGTTTTCGAAAGTTGCCGGCGCGGATCGCGAAAAGGCCCCGACCCGCGGTGTCCCGTGACGGAAATTTTTTAGTCCAGGGCTCCTCTCGTTTTTGCGACCTCGTTCCGCGTTCCGTTATCGTTTTACAAGCTCCTCGACCCTATCAGCCGAATTCTTATTTATTCCCGTCGAAACGCGTAGCGTTTCTCCACGTTGAACGCTTCGTTTGGATATTTCGCGATCATCCGATAAACCGTGATACCTTTTAACGGATTTCATCGACGTATTTTTATTTTTCCGTTTCCATGCGCCAGTCGAACCGAAGTCTACAATGTTGATCGATAGATCGGTCTTTTTTTCTCGCAATAATTGTTGCAATTAGCAGACAATTAGCGACTGTCTCGGTGACGATGATAAATAAGCTGGTATAGGTGCAAGCGGATGATCGGCCGTTGCGTAAATCCGTTTCTTTTATCGCGTCTTTTTATCGCTGTTCCTTTTTTGTCGCTCGAATTTTCTGCTTATCTGCAAGATGGTCGCGCGGTTTGATACAATTTCTCGTGATCGTCGCGGGTCACTGACCCGCGAAAATTGATATACCGTTTGACGTAATCGCAGTTGGCATCGATTAAAGCCGAGAAATTACACTCGCCTGTTCGACTATTTGAAATTTCATCTCTAATCTCGCGGCAAAATTGCGCCTAATGAATTTAAGCTACGTAGATCTTGATACCTCGCTGGTCTCGCGACATTGCGTGATTCCATTACTATTACACGTACATATATACTCATAAGCACATGTTATCGTTTCCTTTCTGCTCGGATACTAACTTCGACATTCGGTGAAGGTACATTCAATTTCTCTGACGGTTAAAATTATGTTTCTTCGATATATCCTATTTCTTCAAATTTCATTGCTCTACTCATCCGGTCATTTACGCGAAGAGAATAGAACAAGAAAAAAATATTCGGGAACGATTAAAAATAACCTGGGATTCAGGCATACGGAGTGAAACAAATCGGTTTGTTGGTCGAAAGGTTGAAGGTTCACGATGAAATCGATCCTCGTTCCATTCTAATTCGCGTACCAAACGATTCACGATGTTATGTGAATCGCGTTTCGTCGTGACCGAATCGGATCACGAGATCTTGTAGAGGAATCAGGCCCTTCCTGCCGAGCGGAAGCGCGACGAACTTCCTTTCCCGCGTCTCGATTCGGATTGGCGGCCTGCACCTTGGCGGCAAGAGTCGATTACTCACGATCCCGTTAAAACCCGTTGATATCAGCTCGGAGTGGCCCCGACTAGTCTGAATCAGCGACCCACTTACCTCGAACCACCTCTTTGCGTAAGAATTTCTCACGTTTCCCGTGTACCGCTGAAGTTTCGCGTGTCATTACGGGTAAACGCCTTCTTCCTCTCCGCCTGCTCTCGCCTTTCCGCCATCCACCTCGATCCACGCCCGTCCCCGCTGACCACACGCAGGTCGTCGACCTTTCCGACTCTTCCCGTTCCTTTGCCCAGCAATTCTCTCTTCCATACCTTTTTCCTTCTCCTTCTTCTCCATTTCCTATCCTTCCTTTCTTCCTTCTACGATTCTCCCTCCTCTTCCTCTTCTTCTTATTCTTCTTCCCCTTTCTCTAAACCTTCTCTTATTTTTTTTCGCGATTTTCTTTACTTCCTCGTTTTTCTCTTCCCTTTTATTGTTCTTCCCCTTTCCCTGGACCTTCTCTTATTTTTTTTCGCGTTTTTCTTTACTACCTCGTTTTTGTCTTTCTTCTGTTTCACTTTTTCCACCCTTTTTCCCCTCTTCTTCTTCTTTTTCTTCCCCTTTCTCTGGACCTTCTCTTATTTCTTTTCGCGTTTTACTTTATTCCCTCGTTTTTCTCTTCCTTCTTATTTTTCTTCCCCTTTCCCTTGACCTTCTTTTATTTTCTGTCGCGTTTTTCTCTTCCTTCACATTTTTCTTCTCCTTTCCCTTGACCTTCTCTCTTTTTTCTCGTTTTTCTTTACTCCCATTTTTTTCTCTTCCTTCTCATTCTACTTCCCCTTTCTTTAGACCTTCTCTTATTTTTTCCCCGTTTTTCTTTACACCCATTTTTTTCTCTTCCTTCTTTTTCACTTTTTTTCGCCCCTTTTCCCTTTCTCGGCGTATCGTTTCGACGGTATCTTTCTAGGAAGGTTTCTTTATCAGAGGCGTTTAAAGTATCGCGCAAGTGTTACGCAAGCGGGGTAATTAAGGAGATTTATAGCCTCATCGTAACCGAGGTTAATGACGTTTCGTGGACGGATAAGAATAGGAGAGAGAGGTGGTTGCAAGCCCGAAAACACCATGTCGTCGGAGAAAGTTCGCGAGGAGCTTGCGTAAGTGGTTGCGTGTCCGTCGTTCCCGTGTATCATAGGGAAACGAAAGAACGTGCTTCTGTGCTTTTCGAAATACGAGCGATACTCTGAATTTAACCGAGGCCGGCTTTACTTTCGGAATTACTCGCGAACGCGGCAATGTAGATTAACGTAAACTAAGAAAATCGTTCGCAACGGCGTGTTGCGTGATATATGTATCGCGAGAATTACGATCCTTCTGCAACCGCCTCAATCTGTTCCTCGATCTCGCGAAATTGAGATTTTAATTGCCTTTTCGACACTCCTGCAAATTGCCCGAATCAATCATTTCACGGTGTTACTCGCAACGATTATCATTGTTCAGGTAGAAACCTCGTACTCTTTGCTTTTTGCAACGTAAAACGTACGCTGCTCCGTCGTATCGCCGCACAGTTAGCGAGGAAAGTGATACTTAACGTTGAAATTAAACTCGCTTTTACATTTACCGTAATTATCCGTTTCGTTAGCCGATCTTCCTTGTTGTTATTTACCTGCCGCACGGTTTACGTTTCGCTCGCAAGTATCGTTTGATCTATATCTATGAAAATACTTCGAATAAAACTCACCGAATCTTCTATAATTGAACTTCCGAGACTTCAAGGTAACCATGGCTTCGTAAAATCGTACGTTTTTCTTTAGATAAGCCACTAAACGTCCACGTATTGTACAACGATACGATACGATTCTTCGAAAAGAATTTTAATCCTCTATTCTCCTTATTAACGGATTACGCCATTCCTCGAACAATTCCTCGCTGTTCGCCGATAAACGACGAACAAATCAACCCATACTCGGAACTGAAGAGAAGACAAACGAAATCTCCGGTGGAAATCCGAAAGCTGTTTCCCGATACCATCAGCGAGCACTAAAAATACAATCAAGCGTGCATCGACCCTCGCGTTGTTCGTCGGGCGCATGGCGGGACATTTTAAACAGGCGATCAGCGAGGCCTTAAAATTGGTCGTCGGAGAGGCCTCAAGGCCGGTCGGAAGTCAGTGACAAAGCCGAGGTTTGCCGGGAATCTCGCGGCCTTCCGGGAGCCAGGCAGCCACCCCTTGGCGAGAAGGGGAGGGTCGAAAAATGAAGAGAGAAAGAGAGAGAGGGAGGTCGGATCGATGGAACGAGTTCCCGGCCGCGAGCCGCCGCTTTCCAGACAATCGGAGTCACCTTTGCCAGGTCGTCGAACCGGAGGGATTTCCTCCGCGCCTCGGTGACGAGGTGACCATACGGTATTTCCTTCTGCTCGGCCAGCAGCGCGGGAGTGCGGTCGAGCACGAGCTCATTGTCAGAACGAGAGAGGAGTGGAAGAGGAGAGCAGAGCGAGCGAGTCAGCCGAGGAAGGGAGAAGGGAGACGCGTGGAGGGAGAGAGGACGAGAGAGAGAGAGAAAGGTGGGGAAGGAGAAGGAGGAGGAGGAGGTGGAGGAAAGAGGAAGAGGCAGGTGGAGGAAGAGAGCATAACTGTACTATCTATCCCTGGGGCCTGGCAGCTCTTTTCAGGGTTCACGAACCCCGTTGACCGGGCCGAATTCGAAGGTCGTTGCTCCAGTTTCGTCCTCGAACGACCGGCGACCCGGGGATTCCAGAAATGACATAATTATCGCCCCGTCATCGCCGAGGTTACGTCGCTATTTATCGCGCCGCCGTTTCTACCACGGTTTTAGCCGCGATCGATCCGATTATTCCGATTCTTCTATTTCGGTGGATGGAAACGGACGTGTGTCTGATAAGCCAGCCGGTTCGTTGAACTCTCTCCCCGATGGAGAAGCTTCGAGAGTTTTCGGGAACGATGGAGGAGAGGAAGCTCGGAAAAGTGGTTTCCACGCGTCCTGCGTTACCGACGCGAGCGGTGCGTCGATCCGCCTCGGGTATATTTCCGTAGCAGCGAATGTATCGAATTAGTAATGGCCGAATCGCGTATAGGTCGAGTCGGTGTTGACAGAAAGAACGGAACGCGGTGTAGAGGCTGTTGCCGTCGGTCGCACGGCAACGAATAATCCGTGCCTGGCATTCGCGCAAAGATCAATATTACGGAATCGATACTCGCTTTTAAAGCACGTACCGGTTTTTACGCGAGACTGCGTCGTCATAGATTCTCTTCCGGGAAGCTAAACACGCCGGCGCGCACTCTGGCAACGAACGACACCGAAACCTTTGTTTCTCTTATCTCGGATTAAAAGTACATCGAAATAAGAATCGTATTATTAGAAATTACTTCTTCTTCGACGTACCTTGTATGTGTCGAGATTCGAGCGAAATACTCGATAAGCTGATTTTATATCAACGACACTACGCGGTATTACCTAACCCTCGACATAACCTCTAATTCGTACGAAACGGTTCCCTGGATATTTACATATTTTAATACTCGATCCGTACGATATCGGTGGACATCGTTAAACGTTATCTATCTGGTCCATCGAGGCGCGATATACGTACATATTTAACAAGTTCGTTTGCAAGATTGGGATACGAAGAGAGCGTGAAAAGTCGACGAAATATCGGAAGCGTTAGATCGTATCGGACCATTATCATCGGCGGTACGCGACAATAGAGATTACAGGTTCGCGGCGGGGTTCAGTGAACCGCATCTGGGTCAGATTTTATCGGGAAGAACGAAACCGAGGAAAACGACAGGGTATTTTTCGACCGTGGTTCGTCACAGCCACGCCGTTGGTGCGTCCACGAGCCTACTGTTAGATCAAGGCCGATGACTGCCGGGCATCGAGAGAAAAATGTGTCGTCCGCGAGAGTGGCGCTCTCTGTCCGCCGCGCTTTGTCCGCGAATCGTTCGTGACCGGAATCGCAATGGCCGCGATTGTCAAAACTCGCGAAAGGAACGCACGATGTTTGACTGTTCGTTTCGATCCCCCCGACCCGGGATTCGAATATTTCCTCCGCCGTGAACCTGCAGCCGCGTCGTGTTTACCGGGAAGTTTTGTGCAACTTGTCGGATAGGGAAAAGAAACTTTGCAGGCGTCCGAGAGGCGGCTGGAATACTAATGGCGTTATTTAACAACAAAAGGTTAGTGACTTTTACTACGGCGACATTGAGAAGCTATCGAAAGGATGGCAATGAATCGTTGATAATCAGGGAGCTCGCGTTGCGGAATAACACGATAATAGACACGTTCTCTGGTGAACTTTGATTTCCTCTAAAACCCATTAGAACATTTCGCTATATTTAACAGTTGGTATAACGAATCTCCTGTCTCTGTCTATTCGTTAAACTCTTCTAACCCATTGTGAAATAGAATCGACACCAGAGTATACCTTCGTGTACGAAAACTCGCGTAATAAAATCGCCCAGATCGCGTTGCAATTTCCATAATAACCTTCGTTTCCGAATAACCTAAAATACCATAACCTCTATATCCGTTTCTTAACGGAATTCTCGCGCGAAACTTCGAAGCGTCGCGGAACGGTGAAAGGGATAGAATTTCGTGCTATTTCAGAGATAATCGTTATCGTACACGTTTTGGTAACCTTCTCGAATCTTTCTAAGCGTCGCACGCGAAATTCGTGGCGCGTCGAACGAATTCGACGAACGGTTACCTTGATTTCGTCACGTCGTTACGCGAGAGCCGGTCTATCGCGATAATTAGCCGCGGCAGATAATGTTGGGGGCGTAATTCTATCGGGCGTTTCGCTAAAGCGATAAGAGCGTGCCGCGTGCGGCATGGAGGGGGGTAACGGGGGGCAACGGGGAGGCGAGTTAAGCGACCCTGAAAGTTCAAGAACGTCGGGTGAACGTCCGCTCGCCTGCGATTTCGCCCTTCGCGGTTTACCGCTGCTCCTTCCGATGTATCGCCATTCCGCACCGCGGATCGGAACGCGAGTCAGCTGTCCGGCCGAACGAATATCGAATAAACAGGCCTCCTTGCGACACGTTTATCGTTGTTGTGTCTTCCTAGTGCATCACGGGGAGGGCCGACTGATACGTATCGGTATTATAAATTACACTTTTACACACTGCTCTTCTAATATATTATTCAATACGTTCATTGTTATTCGAACTTTTATTTTATTTTTTTCTTATAACGTACTCATTAAGTGGAAATAATTTTGGGATAAACGATTTTTTTTGCGCCTACTTTACGAATTTTATGGATTTTTATTAAGGTTTTGTTTAGATATTTCGGTCCAATTTTAGCTTAATCTTTCATGGATTTTTATCAGATAGATAGTAGAACGTCGTTTTAGACTTTTATTTTCTTTTCTTTTTTTAACGTACCGATTAATAGGAAATAATTTTGCGATAGTCGATTTTTCTTTGATGCCTGCTTTATGAATTTTACGGATTTTTATTAAGGTTTTCTTTAGATATTTCGTTTCAATTGTAGCTTAATCTTTCATGGAATTTTATCAGATAGAACGATTGAATTAGAATTTTCACGAACTTTCGTCGGAAATACACCCGTCTTTCGTTTGTACCCTGTCGGTCAGTTTCAATTCGAGTCAACTATAAACTCGCATAAAAGATTCACGTTCCATCTATCCAGCCAGTCCAATTTGACAACGTCAAGAGCGATAGATATAATTACTCAACTTTGATGCACCCGAAACGTTGCGATCGACTGTCCGATTAATGATTCAACTCTCCGATCTATAAATGTTTAAATACCGATCAAACTTAAAGTAAAAACAAATACCTGTCTCAGTCGTGGATTGCTTGGATCGATATTTCTTAAATGCCTCCTGAAATATATTCGAAAACGAAGACGCTTTTATCCACAGGATTATTGCACATATATAGATTACGAGAAGATCACGGAAAAATTACGATAATACTATCAATCGGGACTGAGAAGAGGGTCGGAATAACAGTTAAAAATTTCCAGAATTCTTGGAATTCCTCGCGTTCTTTCTAAACGCTCGATTTATTCAGCGACACGTACGAAAAATAAGACGAACGCGATAAAAACAACGGAGGAAAGGACCGTTGTTAAATCTAATTTCTCCCAATTTAACTAATTGTCACGGGTATCGCGTTTCGAGTCTAGTTGGCGTATATTTCGGCCTGGGACGGTTCGCAGAGCGAAAAGTAACCTGCTTCACCTTCGACACGAGCGTTTGCCAGCGAGCCGACCGCGTCACTCTTCATTCACTAGCATAAATAAAGGCGAGCGTTGAACCCGGCTCACGGAGTGTCAGAAAAGTGGCCAAGCCGTGGCCCATTTGCATTTCACGTTCGCGCACAACGGGCTTCGTTAGAGGACTACCGCACACCTTGAATTCTCGCTGTGACGAAATAACCCGAGTCCTTTGATCTGGAAAACAGGGAGAAGAGGTGTCACGTAGGTAGACGACCACTCTGTTTTTGTTACCGACCTGCGAGTACGGTCGGAACATGCGTGTAATAGTTGTCACAGCGTGGAACACTTCGGAATTCGTTTATCTCTAAATTTTTCTCTCGAACTTCGCGGATTTGGATATTGAAATATGGACAATGGGAACACAAAGTGACTCGAAATTAATTTATTTACAATACTGTTCAATAAGATTCTAAACATCGATGTTAATTAATATATCAAACTTAAATTTA
>NIJG01000123.1:6644949-6685398 GCA_002201625.1 Euglossa dilemma
CCATTCAAAAAATATCGTCGATTCGATGATAGAAATGCTTCCAATTACCCTTTTTCTGTAACAAAAAGATCGTTGAGTGCAAAGGGTTAATTTCCGATTTCCCTCTTTTCATTAATTTCCCATAGATTTCACGAATTTACTGGAAACTTGGATAGCGAGAAATTAACGATCCCTAATTGTGGATTCTAAGAAACACCGAGTTAAAGTACAGAGCTATGACTCTTAATTTGACAAATCGATCGACGCAAGCGGTAGAGATCTGTTATAAAATATGAAAGGTCGTACATGGACCGATTATTTTGCGAAATTGAAAATGAGTTGGAAAAGAACGGAGTTTCCGCTGAATTTCTGCTAAATAAGCTGGGTGACGGTGTAACAGCTGCCGCGAAGCCATAAAAATCCGCTATCTCTTGGTACGACTGGAGAAAATTTGAGCGGCAAAGACGGAAACGGGGGATTAAACGACGAGATACCTCGTGCTGATCCGAAAGTTTATTCATTCAGGCCTTGGAACACGTAAGCCTCGAGCTCTGACCGATTTTTTGACCTCGCCGTGTCACGAAGGCTACTAGAACTCGATGTATCACGCCACGACTGGCCGAAGTGTAATTAGCACGGTGAGCATCGTTTCCTGAAGAGGAGGTCTCGTACTCGTTTCATTCGGGAAGGTTACGTCGGCCAGAGATGACGTAATGATGATGAATCGTAATGGTACGAGGAAGATGCGATCAGGGTAGGGCATTCGGAGGAGGAAACCAGACGTGGGAATATTAATGAGAATTTGATTGGATCCCAGGGATCCCTTTTTGGATCCCGTCGATACCTCGTTGTATCCGATAACATTTCAGTTTTACCTGATTCCTTTTTTTCACCTCGAGAAGCTAACAAATATAAACAGAGATAAATGCACGTGATTACCGTGAAATCTTTCGAATAAAAGTTTGAAAAAGATATTCAATTAAATTTACTATTAATCAGCGTCGCGTACATCGATTAAACTTGGATTAAAGTTCTGCCAATAATTACGAAAGAGACCTGTCTCGAAAATCTGATAGAAATTAATCGTTCATTTTGGAATTGAAATGGAAATTCAACCGTAAAGATCTATCTCGGAAAATCTAACAGATTAATCGTTTATTTTGCATAATTTCTACAAATTGAACGGTTACATCAAGATTGTCGTCGCGCCTCGATTAATCTTTTTAATTTATCCGCCCTGAAAATTTGGGATACCTCGAAACGAGATGTACGCGTATAATTTAGGCTATATAATCACCGACCCAAATTATCGAACACGTGAAATTTCGAGTAAATACAGACGCCGACGACGAGTATGCTAACGATCACTTTGCGAGAGGACAAGAAAATCACTCGAAAAATCCAGCATGATCGATATCTTAATACTAAATGAGGATCGGAATGCACGGTATAGTACGTCCGTTTCGATCCAACGGAATTTCGTGGAAATCGAACAATGACGATGGACAATGGCGGTGGTTTCAGCGTGGAATACCCAAGGTCAAGCGGCACCCATGACCTCGAGCTGGAAAAGAGTAAGAAAAGGGCTAACTGCCTGGCAGAGGTAGCGTAACTCGATAACCATCGGTATAATGCCTAATTTTCGAGGGTTGCTCGCATTCGGACCGATTTAACAACGATCACGACGTGAAATCGCGAGAGATTCAACGAATCGTCTGGAAACATCGGTTACCGTATAAATTGGATCGAATTTCGAGCGAATTTCGATCGAATTCAGTCGTGGTTGCACGATATCCAGGGTCAGATAAACGTTAACCGCGATTAGGATCGTTTTTTTCAGCAAATCGGCCAACATTATCGCGTTATTTGTTTGTTTATGGTATGCGACGTGACGAATGGCGTAGCGTGATGTTAGAAAATTTGTTACTATCTTGTTTAACTCTTGATCTCATGATCCTCACCGTGTCACTCACACGCGAGTGACAGTGTTATTTCTCCGATGATGTATCGCGTCATTCGCATGCGAATGACGACGGCTTCTTTAACAGCTACGTGGCACACGTGCGATTCATCTCTGCTAGGTCGCCGTTCGAGATTTGCCGTTTGATTTCGTCTCTTGCTAGCTCGTTTCACGTATTACCGTAAGACAATTACGAGAGAAGCTTCCACGTTTCGTATGCATTATGTAGTATATGACTTCCGGTAGACCGGTGCCAATCGCAAAGATGACGAAGAATTCTACGAACAACCGAGATACTCGACTAATTCTCGCTGAAATTTATTTCAACGTCAACCTTACCACGGTCACGTGACCGGTGAATGAAAAAGAAGGAAAAACGATTACACGTGTACCGAAAGAAAAATCGAAAGTTTGAGAAAACGGTGATTTAGATCATAGAGAGATTAGATATAGTTAGGCGATTAGATTAGGCTATTTATGGCAGGTTTAGGGTTCAAATACTATTTAAAAACGTATTCTAGTACTTATACCGTGAGAAACTTCTAATAAAATAAGAAAGAATAACGACTTGATGCAACAGAACGACGCTTGTCCCGAATAAACGAAAATTGCAGTCGTCCCTCTTCTGGCAATGTAGGTGAAAAATTTTTCGGGGCGTGGAATCGCGATTAATTTAAAAACCACCGGTGTAAAGTTCCGCGAAGAGACTCGGGTCTCCTCGCCGGCACCCCGAATGTCCGTTTCCAAGAAGGAAAGAAAACCGAAAAGAGAGGGAGAAAAAAATTGGAGAAGAAGAAAAATGGGTGCGATTAATCAGATGGAAATAACATCGGCGATGTTAACTCGCCGGAGTCACGGATGTCGGATAATCAGGGGCGTTGATCTGCCTATTTCGCGGGCGATTTTAAACGGCGCGGCACGCGGCGCGATTTACGAGTCGCGGAAAGAGAGTTATCGGGGGTAAGGCGGCCTAATTTACGAAGCAGTCTGCCGTCTAATTAATCGGCCCCGGTTCCCGGAAACACATCGCCGGGCGTTACGTCGCGAGGCATAGGAGGAAGCCCGCAGGGTCGTTGACCGTGCTCCTTAACTCGTATATTTTCGTCATCCCGAAACGTAGTCTCGATGGCACTCCGCTTCGCTTTCGCGCTCCGTTTCGAGCTACGATCGCGGGTCACGCGTCATTCCGCCTCGGAATCCGCGCCGGTGACGCCGCTACCCTTGCGTCGCCTGCGAGAATCGTAAAACCGATTCCAACCGATTGAAACGGGATTTCGCGGGGACACGGTGACATAGAAAATCTGCAACTTGTCGCGCGTCGACCAAGATTTTCTTCTTCTTCGCGAGGTTAAAAAAAGAAATGAATAAGAAATAGAAACTACGCTTAAATCTATCTTAGAGTCACAAGAAGAGTTAGAAGACCGACTTTTGGAAAAGAATCGCATCGACGTTGATTAATTAAAAACAATTATTCGTAAGAATACAAGCACGAAAATGGAATGTATACCGATGTAGAAATATCTTCGTGATCTACTGTAATTAATTCTTCGATATTTCCTCTTACTCCATATTTTTTAAGATTCGAATTTGAACGGTCATGGTATGTTTATCGTTGAAACAAATTCGAACGCGAATGTGAGGTTACCAACCTAAGAACCGCAGCCCCTTTCGCCACGGTACCCTAGCTCGAAGTCTGAAAGACAAAGGAAAAACGCGAAAAATCGTGAGAAAACGGTTCGCCAGCGATCGTGGAAATTCGTTGCGAGGCGGCTGCTTCTCCCGAAGCGAGAAACGGATAAACAAAAGGGGAAATGCAAAGGAGGAGCGACAGGGGAAAAATCGAAGAGAAGAGTCGCTGTGCATGAACTAGATTCACGCTGTATTTTTTCTTGCTTTTCCCTCTTTTTCCTTTTTTTTCTCTCTCTCTGGCAAACGAGAGGCGGGTTTTACGCGTCGTCCCGGCGCGGATGAAATTCATAGAGAAAGAGAGGAGGAGAGAGAGGACTCTCACCGTGAAGCGTGGATGGATACCGAAGCGTAGTTTACATCGCGTCGGAGCCGAGCGGTTCAACGACCGACACGGTTTCGCTCGCGTTCGAATCCGAGCGGGCCGAGCGGAGCGTCGCGCGCCTCGCGATTACGCGCGCGATACTACGCGAGAAATTCCGTGGCGTTACCGTGGTCCAATTTCCGGCCGACCGACCACCAGTGAAAAGATCCTTCCCTATCGCGTGCCCGTGCCCAATTTCCATCGTTATCTTGCCTTCGTCGATTTTTCTTTTTGGCACAAAATTTCCAACAGCCCGAATCACCTAAACCCAAACTTTCCTTCAAAATTCCGCGCTTGGCGTCTTCGTGATTTTTCTTTTAATAGCCAATGTCCTTGCCGCTATCAAAATTTTTCTTTTCGAGATAAAATTTCCANGCCTTCGTCGATTTTTCTTTTTGGCACAAAATTTCCAACAGCCCGAATCACCTAAACCCAAACTTTCCTTCAAAATTCCGCGCTTGGCGTCTTCGCGATTTTTCTTTTAATAGCCAATGTCCTTGCCGCTATCAAAATTTTTCTTTTCGAGATAAAATTTCCAACAGCCCGAATCACCTAAACCCAAACTTTCCTTCAAAATTCCGCGCTTGGCGTCTTCGCGATTTTTCTTTTAATTACCAATGTCCTTGCCGCCGTGGATTTTTATTTTCGGGACAAAATTTCTAATAGCCCGAACTACCTAACCCTAAACATTCTTTCAAAATTCCCCTCTTGGCACCTTTGCAATCTTTCTTTAATAACCAATGTTTCCCATTTCTTTCCTTTTTTTTTGTTTTTAATTTTGTTGCCATTCGTGTTTATTTTATTGACAGCGATAAAAGTTAAGTTTAGCGTTAAAAGGGGAATTTGCGAATTTTTATTTTTGAATAAAGTCGTCCGGAAGATAATATGGGTCAGTTTATACGAGGATTGGCACTGTGATTCAATTCAGTTTGAGAATTTTTTGTAAATATGTAAGATATATAGAGTTGGTTTATTGTAGAATTTTGGAATGGGAGTTGAGATAGAAAAGTTTGGGGATTTTTTGAATATATTTGCAAATTAGGTTTGATAACAGAATTAATTTATCGTATTATAGTATGAATTTGTGAAATTTTAATTTTGCGAAAATAACAGTGGGTTTGTTTTCGGGTTGTCCAGAAAGTAATTTCGTTTTTGTTTTTTACCAGCAAAGGAGTTTGTTGTATTTTTAATTAGCTCCGTTCTAAAGCGTATTGTCATTATATATTTCGACAGCTGACATTTCGAAGCTTATAAAGAAAAAACATTTGTTCAATTTCATACGCGTGGCAAAATATAATTGATTATTACCTATGATTGTAGAATTATCGAGGTAATACCTTGGTTATTATCGCAGATTATAACTTGCGAATTATCCGAGGATTAGAGATTATTATTATAGAGATCGCGTAATTGATTTCCAATTGGAATAATAACGATCGAATTAATCATAATGATATACGCATACGCAATCTCGTTAGGAAGCGCATACGTTTACTGAATTTTATTCTTTTACCGCAATATCTAGATTGATGAAAGTTCAGTGATACGAGATAGACGTTTTTCTGATATTCACTTTCTATACCGCTCTTTTTATCTGTAATAAAGCGAGAAATACAACCAGTCTTGATCGCTTCTGTCTGAATAGAAATATTTCAAACTGTGCGCTAAATTCATTATTATCATAAAATGTAATTTAACGAGATCAATTAAAAACCAAATATATCATCGATACAGAATTACCACGAGACTTTGTTATTTCTTCGAAATCTCGCATCGAAATATCTTTATTTTCCTTTTTCTGCTTTTAAAAAAACTTCGCGTTACCGTGAAAGGAGTATTGTATACAAGTGACCATCTTCCGTGATCACGTTGAAACGATTACTCAAGCTCGAGAGAACAGTCGAGCAACTTCTTCAGGATGGAGGACGACCATTGGCGCCTCGGTTAACCACTGCGATTACCATAACGCGGAAGCTCTGCCGAGCACCATGCGAAAGAATAGCTGAGGTCATTTCGCAATGTCCATTTATAAACATTCCCGCGTTTTTAATAAGAAATACACTCATGAATAGTATAGTTCAAATGTTCATGATCAATCCACTCGCGACCTCGCTGATTTTTCTCGTAACGTAACTGCCACTCCGAGAATTATAATTACATAAAGTGTCTGGCTTTATATTGTACCGCTTTTTCGCTTTATTGCCGTATTTTGTTGCCGCGTGTTTACTCCTGTGAAAAACTCGCCGTGTGCTTTTTATTAATTCACCGCGAGTGTCATGCAGAAGTTTCCAGGGTGCGTATCCGTAGAGAACCGGGCGTAATTACAAAATAATTACAAAGTTAACAACATCCCCGTTACTTCTGAAGTAATCCCAGGAATCGTCGAGATTTTCGTTCGCTTCGTTACGAAAAATTCCGAAAATTTTTTAATCCCAGCATTACGAAGAATTTCGCTTAATTCCCAATCGCATTGTTATACGAGAAATTCTCAAAATTCTCATTCGCATATTCGACGAAGTTTCCAACTAAATTTTCACTCGGATAATAACAAAAAGGTCTTAGGTAAAGAATTCCCGAAACTTCCATACACGTTACGAAAAATTCTCGAAATTTCCGTTCGGATATTCCAGGAAGCTCGTGGAATTTTCAGTCACGAAAGAAACGCGAAACTCTGGCCTCGCGCGGTTGGTGAAAAATGCGCGAAATCCGAGCGATCGCGAGAGATTGTAAAAATTTCCATTCGCGCCATTGTCCCGAGGTTGGATCCACGGATCGGCGAGTGCACTCACACGATCCCACGATGCATCGCGTCCGAATCTGAGCACGTGGCTGCGAGACAGCATCACCACGGTGGCGTACCGTAAGTGCACGCGCGAAACTCGAAGAGTTCGCCTGCTCGGAATCCGCGGACTGGCGCGGTCGTTGCACCCTGGGACGCTTCTGCACGTTCTCGCTGCCGACTCACTCTCTTTCCCTCTCCTCTCCTCTCTCGCCGCCGACACACCCGTGACATTACCATCCTCCGCGAGCCGAGGCCGCGATTTTATTTATCCCCGGTCTCGGCCGCGCTTTTAATCCGTCTAATTGCGCCACCCTGTGGCTCGTAAATCCAGCGTAAATTCGCGATGGCCGCCTCGTTACCGACTCCTTCGCTTTCTTCCTCCACCCTGCGAGCGCTCGTGTAATTTCTCCCCAGGGTTTTGACACGTGCAACACCGGGGGTGGTCTTTACGATCTTCTTTCGGATCCGATGCATCGACTCGTGAGACTCACCGAGCTTTTTCTTTTCTTCCGTCGCCAAGCTTTTTCTTTTCTTCCGCCACTACGCGAAACGCGATCGGAGAGTTCGGGGCTTTTAAGAGTTACCTTTTCGATAGGTTAGCAGCGATGGTTTGGAAGGACTTGCGATAGATGCGTAAAGTAAGCGGAAAGTAAGTTTGCGTCGTCGATATTCGTTATGAAATATCAGCCCATAATTTATAAGCTCGCGATGAAATTATTCAAGCTTCCGAAGCAGCCTCGAAAGAGCAATGAACTCTGGTGATAGCGAAGATTTAGAAGAATATTTCGCGAAATAATTCGTGAAGCGGAGATTCGGTTTATATCGGATAAGTCATCTCAGAGAAGAAAGTCTTCTCGTTCATTTCCTAGCAACACATTCGAGGCGTTACTTTCTTTTTGAATTCGCAGAAACCCGTCGCGATCGGGCTCTCGGTTCGCCAAATCTCTTTCGATCACTTTCGGTCCCCGAAAGAATCCCGAACTCGACTCTGGCCCGTTCTCTACGTTTCTAACTTCTCTTAAACTCGTTCGTACTTTTGAAAAATTGAAACGACGTGGAACAGTGGAGGACGGGAAGACACGTGCCTGGTTCTCGCCTTGGCGTACGCCCCTTTGCGCTCGCTCGTCGTAAAATACGTTTGAGAGCACGCCTAAAAATGTATCGAGAGCAGTATGTTAAGTACTGCAGCTTAGCCAGGGCGGGACAGAGATGGGCGGGAAGAGACGAGGTGGAAGAGAGAGAGAGAGAGAGACGGGAGAGATGGCCAGAGAGGAAATAGAGGGCCATAGAGCGTGCGGTGAACGAACTGGCAACTCGTTTTCGAACGGCAGACCGTATAATTGCGAGTGCTCGTCGCGGTTCAATCGACAAATGGGTCTCGGCAAAAATCACGTGATATCTGAATCGTGTCACGAACGACTTCCACGATAGCCTCTTTGCCTATCCACGTTAATTGAAACCACAAGTGTATCGAATGCCGGGCTGATCGCCTGAAAATCGACGTCGATCCCAACTGCACGCACACGCGTCGCACGTTCTACTTACGACGACCGACTCCGTCATCCTGCTCTTCTATTTCTCTCTCTTTCTCTCTTTTTTCCGTTTTCATGCCTCGACGTGTGGGTTCGACAGCGTGGACGGTAATTAGAAAAATCCTAGCGTCGTGGAATTCATTTTCAGGAATTTCTCGGCTACTAGAGTAGCCGAAAAGTCGATCATAAATTGTAGAAATTCGTCGAAATTAATTTTAGCGCGAGAGAATACGTGTGGGAAAATTGAGAAGGTATAATGTACAAACGCGGTTAATTCGATTGGTTTGGTTTTGATGTTAAGGAGAGTTAAACCTTCGATTTGCGAATCTTCTATTCTGGATTTCGAAATGGTACTTGGAAATGGAACTGAACGAATCGCTCGATTAAACTCGAATCAAGTGGTTATTTTTTTAACGAAATGATTTTGTTGAGATGGAGGTTCGATGTTAAATGCAATCGATAGAACGGAACGACGACGAAGGTTTCAGATGACGCGAAGTATGTCGGAACGATAGTCGAGACGGATAGAGTGCCGTCTTATTCGCATGAGTGCCGATTCGCGACTGACGGAATTCACGGTGCCCCCTCCTGGGATCATTCCCTCACCCCAGACAGACGTCCCTGCGGATGATCGTGACACTTGATTTATTTCTTTGTAATAGTCGAACACGTGTGCCGAATATATCCGTAGACATCCAGTTACGCTTGAGTTATACTCGTTATATTCGTTATATTCTATCACGAATAATACAGCGAGCAAGGTTAAATCGCACTCGAGTCACTCCTTTCGAATACTCAGCTTCGCCGAGCTCGTCACAGCTGTTCGAGCAGAACCAAAATATACCAATTACTCTCTAATATTCCGCAAATTCTCCTATTCCGATCTTAAAGCTTCTCCTCCTCGCGCAGATCGAACTGGTGAATTTTCTATAATTTCCGCTGCCATTCTATTCGCGAAGACGACTTAAAAACGTAACAAATTCGAGAAATTTTTAACTCGCTTCAAATCTAGCGCCAGAAATACCCGATCGAACTTTTATCTTTCGGGGTTAATAAACTCGATCGCCGTTCGTATCTGGTTGCAATTAAAATAGTCCGCGAGTCCCGTCACCGCTGATAGATCAAAGAAAAAAAGAGGATACCTTTTAGTGCCGAGCAAAGGTATCGTATCTAAAAATGATATTTACAAAATTCGATAAGCAGCGCATCACGATATTACGAAAAAAATTAAGTAATATTAATTGTATCTCGATATTTGTTGAAAATTATACGAATAACGTCAATATGAAACACGATGAAAAACATAGAAACAATATTTTGATCTAAGAATAATTATCATTTCATCACAGTTCTATGTACGGGTAGCCCTCCTACAACACGGTATCCTATAACATGGTTTCACTATAACACGATTCATTGCGAGAACTCTCCTACAACACGGTTTCATAAGAAAATTGGAACAACCTTTATACAACACTGTACTTTTCCAGTTGCGACGAAGCTTGTTGTCTTAACCGTTTGAGTTCCAGAAATTTTTGAACAAAATATGAAGAAATTTGTTAAATTAAAGTTGAATTAAAATAATATTTCTGTTTTGTGTTGTATATACATTTATAGCTTTAATAAAAATTAAGTTTGTTTCGTAGAATTAAAAACAAAAAAATTTGTTTTTAATAAATTTTCGGAACGCAATCCCCATTTTTGTATAGACTCTGGGTCTCATACAACACGGTTTCACACAACGCGATATTTTCTAGAAACTTATCTACCGTGTTATAGGAGGGATACCTGTATTAGGTTGTTCAGAAAGTAATTTCGTTTTTTCCCAACAGAAGACGACCTAATCGTATTTTTTCACAGCCTATTTCACACTTAAACCGCACAGAAAAAGAAAATACAAAAAAAATAACTTTCCAAACAACCCAATAGATCACGACCATTTTTAACAAAATAACTAATATCCCCACGATGACACTGGAAGACAAATCTATTACAAAACAAGTGGATCGTATAGCAAGTGTAATATTATTGGAAAAAGATCCATAACGTTTTATAAATTTATTTCGAGACAGAGCTTTCCCGCGATGCGAATAGCGAGACACCGTTTGTCCGAGGTACCGTCGTTCGGCGCTAAAAGGGTTAAACTCCGTAGAATTTTTCCTGCCGGAGCGGATCGATCCTCGGATCTAATAAGACGTCGGGAAATGAAATTAACGGAGGAGGAGGCCGGGTGAAAAACGGAGTGAGGCGAGATGGGAGCGCGCGATAGATGGTTCTGGGATGTCGTCGAAACGGCCGTTCGGAAGTAACGAGATACAAATAGAACCCCCTCGCGATCGCGCCACTATGGAGCGAGCAGAGGTGACTGCCCCCGTATTAGGTCACATTTGCGCCTGCTCCGAGACCGCCGCCCGCTCGCCGGCAGACGATTATGCCGCGTTCACAGGACCGTCGAACCTTTGACCCGTGACCAGCGATCGGTGATCCGTATTAACCGGCCCGCCTGTCGGCCTCGATGATACATCGATCGGGATATATCCACACCGGGGCACCGTACCCGTTGCACAAAAATCGTCCAGCGCGGTTTTAACCCCCTCGTCCATCCGTGCGTTTCGACCGTTTCGAAATCGCCTTTAACACTAGGTTTACGGGCGTCTTTTGTATACCTATTTTTACGGACACTCGTCAGATTTACGGTTAAAGGAAACCACGTATTTTCTTTGAAAAACAAACGATGAATTTAATTTGAAAACAATCGCAATATTAAATCTGTTAAATGTGTTAATAATTGTAGTAACCCACCAGTCGAATTGACGGGTTCCGTAAACCTAGGGTTAAGTCCCGGCAAGGGTCCCGGTTCGAGGGGTCGTTTGGGTCTTAGTTCGAGCTCGATGTTCATAGACAACGCATACTGTTTAGTTTACTCTTATCTCTTGTTTATCTGTTATTGTTTATTATTTCGTTACGGTTATCTGCTTGTTTGTACCCTTATCTTTTACCATATTCTTTTACCGGTATCTCGTTTATCTTTGTTCATTATCAATAATTTCAAGAATAGATTAGGAATAGATCAACATCGGCGGATCGTTCCAGGAGCGCCCTGAATGAAATATCGATTCCCGTCGTTTCGCAGAATTTTGCGTATCTGTTTAGAGATATCCCGCGTAGGTCGGAATCTGTCCTTATCGCGAAATCCCGACTGATTAACTCTTCGAGGCATGGTGGAATTAAAAATGCATTTTTGATACGTTGTAATGCACGATGAGAGTATACCACCATATAGTGGTATATATAGTGGTATATATAGTATAATAGGACTATATCCACCCTATGACGATAAATTAAATCGAATTATTATTCTTTTATGTTTTGATATTAATGCCTTTGTTAATAAATATACATCGATTTTGTGTGATTTAAAACGCGGTAAAATTTCCGTGCAACGTGAGTTTCTTTTATTTTCTGAAAGTCTGTGCCCCAAAGAGTTAACCCTTCCAGAGTTGCACAAAGCTGTTACGACAAATTATTTTTCCAGGGTATTTCCTAAACCACGTTAAAAATTAAGAAGCTACGCGAAGGTTCAATGTCCTAGCGTTCGTTTTCACTCCGGTAGATAAATTTAAAATTTCGCGGGGGCGCGTTGCGTGTAAACGCAGGACCGGTGGTAATATCTCGAGGGTTGGTTTCGCGACGGATATTCATCGGGCATTTTCCGGCCCGTTTTCTCAGCTGCTTTCTGCTTTTTTCCCGCAACACCCTGTACGTCGCGTTTACGAGTGATCCCGTGCACTCGGAGTCGGTGACGCAATTCTCACGTTCGCGTTATTAACGGTGAGCAGCGGCCGTGGAGAAAAATCTCGCGTCCCCGTAACTCGTTCGCGGTGAAAAAGCGCGAGAGTTGCCGGAGGTCGTTGCCACGGCGCCCGCACCCGCTCGTCCCTCCGCTCTTCCGCTTCGGCCTCCGCTTCTCGCCCGCTCGCTCGCTCGCGCCTCGCCTGCGCGAGTGTTTCACTTTTCCGCGAACGTAGCGCGAACAGAGGGGCNCCGCCGTTTTTCCACCGGATTAATTAAACGTTTCCTTCATCCCCGGCGGGTTTCGATTTCGCCGCTTTCTAAACAGAAACGCCACTGTTCCTCGTCGGAGAAAGAAGCGGAAAAATCGCTGGAGAAAGTAAAACGCGCGCGCAGCCATCGTAGCTTTGATCTCACACCGGTGGACCCTGGAGGAATTTGGGGGGTGGGTGCAGCTGGGGTTGAAGTGCCGGTGAAATTGTATTTTCGAGGTGTTCTGCGGATTTTATTCGAGAAATCGAAAAATCGAGGTGAAAAATCATTTTCTCGGTGTTGGAAGTGAGGACTGTTCTAAGGTGAGTTCGACATTCTTTTACCGATCCATTTCGTGGCTCTTTTAGTCCTCGTTGGTATCAGGACAGGTGATATGTCCCTTGCCGCCATTAATGGCCGGTGCTTTCCTCGTCGAGGGTCCAACGACCGTCCTTTGGAATCCATTAGAAACCACATTCCTAGAAAAACGGAAGCAATTAGTTTCTGGTCTCGTATTGTCAATTAGAAATGAAACTGAAACGAAACCAATTTTGGGATAGTAAATTTTACTATTTACTATTCTTTCAAACAACTCCGCACTTCGTACAGAACTTAAATCGAAGAAAATATTTAATTAAGGAGGTCTGGTATATTCCTGCCTAATTATCTAGGATTGACATATTAATCAGTTACTCACAGCAGTGGTCTATTTATCAAAAAGATTAATAATCGGTTCGAAACCTACCGTGGACTATAAAATTTCTTTTAAAATGTTTCGTGACTATTATTCGAACCACCCCGTTACCTCTCCACGACAAAGCTGATTTTTCCGCCGATTGCAACGGATCCACTTCTTCTTATAGAATTTAAATCTAAGAAAATATTTAATTAACGAGGTTTGGTGTATTCCTTGCCTAACTACCAAGAATTAACTTATTAACTAACAACTCACAGCAGTGATTTATTTATCGAAGAGATTAAAAATTGGTTCTACCGCGGATTACAAAATTTCTTTTAGAACGTTTCGTGACCACCGTTCAAACCACCCCGTTACCTCTCCGCGAAGAAGCTGATTTCTTCGTCGATTGCAGCGAGATCAACTTCTTCGTACATAATTTAAATGTAAGAAAATATTTAATTAACAAAGTCTGGTGTATTCCTCGTCAAATTATCTAGGATTGACATATTAACCAGCAACTCACAGCAGTGGTCTATTCATCGAAGCGATTAAAAATCGGTTCCAAACCTACAGCGAACTATAAAATTTCTTTTAGAACGTTTCGTGACTGTTATTCGACCCACCCCGTTACCTTTCCGCGACGAAGCGGATTTCTTCGCCGATTGCGTTGAGATCCACGCGACATCTACGATCAGCCATCGAAGAAACGATGCCATCGACGCGGGTCCAAGGACTGAACCCGCGGAGTTCACGGCGTCAAGTTCAAGCGTGAGAGGGGTTGGAGGAACGCTTGGCTCGATGCGAAAGAGCGCGAAACAATACGTTATCCAGCTCGGCTGGGCGGGGCGAGAGGGGCGGTGGAAGAAGAAGAAGAGGCTCGGGCGCCGTGGCAACGACCTCCGGCACTCTCTCGTCGCGACGCCCGCGCCAGAGCGGCTGACCAGCGGGCCGCACTTGCGCTGAATAGTGGCCAGGCCGTTGACACAGCCCGTCCTCTCGGTGCCGGCTGCTGCACGCTGCTACTCGCCCTGAAACAGCCTCGGAAGAGGGGCGCACGGAGGGAGCCGAGCGTGCACCCGCCACTAAAAAAGTTCGTTCTCGGTTCGCCAAAGGAGACGGCCGTGATTACTCAGGGGCCGGCCATCGAGGTCAATCCTTTCTTACAGGGGACCAAGCTTCTGGACGCGCGATCCAACGCGGACACGTGTTCCATCGCGACCAGAGTCGCGCGCGTAATCGACAGCCTCGACGTCGTGGGAATCGCCAAGGGGCCAAGGGGTGCGCAGTTCTAGGGATTCTGCGATTCCGCAGTGACGAGCAGATTTCAGCGCGTGCTCTTGCATTTGCTTCTTCGCGGATCCAATTTTTTCAGGGTACTTTGGCTTGTCGAGGAATTATTGAAATGTGAGATTAGAATGGTCTATGAAATTCCAGTATACTTCTGGTGAATGTTTGGATCTTTTGCGAGATGAAGATAGGCAGCTTTAAGATTTGGGTGTATGCTTTTAGATATTTCTTTGTGGATCGAATTTTTTGGGGGTGCTTTGGCTTATCGAGGAATTGTGGTAATGTGAGATGAGAATGGTCTATGAAATTTGGGTATACTTCTTGAGATTGTTTGAAATTCTTAGAAGAAAATAGGGAGCTTTGAAATATGGGTGTGTGCTTTTGTATATTTCTGTGTGGATTGAATTTTTTGGAGCGTTTTGACACTTCACAGGTATGTTTAGGCTAATCGAGAAGTTATTGGAACGTGAGATTAGAATGGTCCGTGAAATTTGGGTATGCTTTCTGTGAATGTTTGAAATTCTTGAGAAACGAGGATAGGGAGATCTGTGAGATTTAGGTATGCGCCTTTTGCGTGCTTCTTTGTGGATCGAATTTTTCGGGATATTTAGGTTTATCTAGGAGCTTCTTATACGATCTTCCTTGAAATTCGTTGAGCGTACAAACACCGGCAGTGACGACGATAAGAATGCGCTTACAAAATATTATTATATCAACAAAGTGATTCACGGAGCACTCAGGATAGGAATCAGTGGCGCAGTAGTCTTTGACAAAGAGCAAATAACGCGTGTACACATGTACGTGTGTAAACTGTTAAATAAATGAGTTTCGAAGAGTAGAATGCCCGTGGAAGAATGCAGACAGGTCATCGGATTGAGTCATGGAAGGCATGTCCCGTTTAACTGTACCCTTTTAATTATCACATTCGCCCACCATCGAAATCCTGGCCAGGCGCAGCCCTCGGAGCCCTCGGTTCGTGTGAACCACTTCACTCGAACAACGTACACATATCCAACACCGCGCCAGCTCATCGAGAGTACTTGGAAAACCCATTGAGAATTTATCGTCTCTTTTTTTCCCCGCCAATTTTAACCATTATCAGCTGCCTCTTTAAACTTCGATGCTTGGAGTGCCAAAAACGAGCAGCTTTAGATTGTTTCCCCTTTCGCAGGACCCCTGTTACAAACGGACTTTGGAAAATAAAATTTTACGCGAATCTAAATATCCGCTGAAAGTTCCGAACGATCTCCAACTTTTCACTCAGCAGAGAGTAAACGACTTGCCTCGAACCAAGTTACTCCATCGCTGAAGGGCTAATAAACCTTGCAACGACCTTAGCTTCCGCGTCACTTTCCTCCTACTGTTACTCGTAAAATACCTTAACGAAATTCCCTAACAACCCTTCAAACAGCGTACACCACTTTTCCGGTCGTCAAATTCATTTTCGCGTTTACGTAATATTTTTTCCCAAAATTCTATTCTTATTCTAACAGAGAACGGATTGTAAAATACTGTGGTTCGGTTAGGTTTACCGGGAAATTCTCTCGCAACGATTGCACGTGTTTGATTGCAAGAAAGTATTCTCCACGGTTAGATTTTATTCGAATGCTATAAATGCTAGATGACGCTAGAAGCGTCTAGTTGACTAAACTTGAAATTTGACAGTTAGATTTTACTCAAATGCCAAAAATACTAGCGTCTAGCGACATAGAGCGGATTAGAACTCTCCAATAGACCGAGTTTGAAACTCGACGCCGCGAGTCGTACTCCCAGACGATTTGCCGGACATCATTGACCTACGCGACGCTGGTCATTGCTCATCCCATTCCGATAACGATATCCGTCGATGAAATTCCGAAGAAAGACGACTGCGACGGCCGCGTAACCTTGCCGTGTCGAAACTCGAAGCCAGATGTAGGCTCGCGGACTGATCCACCTCGGGTGTTCGGTAGAGAAAGACGGAGGATGTCATACCGCAAACAACGGATGTGTAAAGACACCCGATATTCGTAATCACCTGTCGTCCGCGTTATCGTCCGGCCGGTGTCGCAATTACCAAACTGAAGTCTCGGTAACGCCGATACCGTTCCCGTCAGTGTCCGATTTCCTGTTGTTCCGTGGCCGCCGCTTCCCCTGACACTGCGTGACACCGACGACGACATCCGACGCGGCGTAAGCACGGTCATCCACGATCCGATCGGACATATTTAGCCATATCGATCCGGGCAGATCGATCCAGCGCGTCGTTACCACCCGACGCGACTTTCAA
The DNA here is from genome assembly GCA_002201625.1 of Euglossa dilemma. Taxonomy (NCBI): domain Eukaryota; kingdom Metazoa; phylum Arthropoda; class Insecta; order Hymenoptera; family Apidae; genus Euglossa; species Euglossa dilemma. The sequence goes on from NIJG01000123.1 coordinate 6,661,532, forward strand.
TGCATCCGCGAGGAGCGTCGACCTGTCGACGCCACCAGTCACCGGCGTTCTATCGGATGACCGTGGAGATTTTCCTTCAACGGGATCGACGATTCGCGATCCAACGATCTCGGTTGAAGGGAAAAAACGTACCGATTCTTGGAAACGACACGCGCGTTTTCCTCGATTTTCTGCCAGCCTGACCTCGGTCAAATTTAGCCTAGATTTCATCCGGATCTAGTTCGAATTTTTGGCTTCCAGATTCGGAGTCTCGTGATGGTTACTATTTGGAGTACGTTGTGTTTGAGATTGGAATTGTTTGGATGTTTTGAAGGATGATAGATAACTTCTTGGGATAGTGACGCGGATGAATCGGGTTATCGACCATGCAATTCTCTAACAAAATTGGATATTTTGGCTACAGAAGAGTAGAAATTCACAGATTTTCTTTTATAAAACTGACGTTTTTTTCAATGGTAAATAAGGAATCGTATAACAATTAATATATAAAATTATTTAATTTCGTTATCTCGCATATTGTTATAATATTTTAAATTTGACATATTAATTAATGAGATGGCGACTCAGAGTCGCCTCTCGAGTGCAAAGCGTTAACACGTTGGCTGCTGTGGGGGTCACCGGAGACCGGCACTAGACTTGGCTACAGTGCCGTGGATTGATGGAAACATATATAATGTAAACAAATGACAATACTTATAATTTAATTGCATTCCAGCGCCACGGGGTCACTGGTGACCCCCGCCACGAAAACTGCTTCAAGCATGATGTTATAACTCATTTTATCTGCTGCAAATAATATTTCAGCAGAATATGCATCGCACAATGAAAAGTTGGCGCCTTGGGCAAACCATCAAAAATGCGTCTGGCAATTAACGTGTTAAATCCTAAACTGCGAAATATTTTCTTCTTTCACCAGTGATCTTTTGATATATCGACTATTCAGGTACTCAGCTAATCAGCGTGTCCTATCATCGCGAAGTAATAGAGACTTAGATAACTTCTTCGGACCGAAGCGAACGGATACGAGGTATCACCGAATAATTAGAACGAAGTTGACTTTGGATGCGAAGTTCGTACTTGACTAGCAATCAGAGACTACGGAGTCCCGCTGTTAGATCGCTGCAACCCGAGATTATAATTGCCTATCATTATGCCGTTATCCCGGGTGACTATCGCTAGCTATAAATCACAATCTCGCTTAACGACTATTCCCGGCTAATATTTATTACCACAATTACAAATGACCATACTCTAATGACCCTAACATCCATAATCGCTGTTACCAGCCATGCCGGCTGTTCCGAGCTACACCTGGACCGTCACCGATCCGTCTCTCTTCGCGAATATTTATTCGGAAATATCCGAACCTTCGAGCGAGTGTACCGGAAGCTTCGAGACGGAAAAGAGGACGTCCATGTTTCGCATCGTCACGGAAACGTACCGTGGAACGCGTCCATTAACCACACTGGCCCGAAAATAACCGGAGGCCGAGAACTTCCTATAATATCGGGCACGACTGGCGTAAACGAGAGTTCTAATCAAAAAGAACTTGTCAGAAGCTCGATGTCGATTTCGCAACGGGATCGCGATCCAAGGTCTATCCCGTGGCCTGTCCAAGGCATTCCAATCATCGATCACGTTGTCGAACAATAAACGATAAACGAACGAGCTTACGAACTTGGTTATTATCTAAGTAAGAACGATTGGCAGCGACAGTTCGATGGATTTGGATTTTTCCTGATTCTCGGGAAGTGAAACTCGGCTTAGGAAGATAAGTTAAGGTTGATCGCCTTAGGCTTCCGTTAACGAGACTACGCGAGTAGTCAAGCTTGCTTTGGAATACTATGCTTGCTAGTTTACTTGTTTTAATAAATATCAAGAAACTTGGTTAAAACTTGAAATCAGCACTGAATAACTCGTAACAACTTAAATTCGAAAAATGATGCAAAAATATGGGATCCGACTCGGTTTAACACGTTGAATGCCACGTCACCCACTTATGGGTGACGGCTGTTTCCACAGGAACCCCGTAACCCGTAAAGGGTTACTATTCTTCGTCCAATTAAAACAAGATTTTTGAGATAACTTATAGTAATTTTATTTGAAATACAATTATGACGACTATAAACAACAGAAAGTAAGGATAAATTATAAAGCAAACAGAAAGTGACATTAAAAATACGGATCCCTTTCATCTACGGTTTTGCGCTATCTAACAAACTTTTAGGGATGAAGAAAGAAATAAAGATGTTAAAAATATGCAAAATATACTGCTCGACTGAATGAATCGAAGAAACTGAAAGTTCTGGTATAAACGCAACGAGATCTTTCATATTGATCTTTTTTCGTAACGCTTATCGTATTCTTCACTTCCAGGTTCTTTACACTTTCTAAGCATCTTCGATAAAATTATGTTTTAATACTGTTTAAAAAGAAATGTCTTCTAAAAATAAAAATGATACTTATCATAAACATATCTTCTAATAAAGATCGTCTAATATATCACAAAATAAGCTGTGGGTACATTTTAACGATGCATTGCATTGTATCGCTCTTCCTAATCGCGTTGTTCACACTTCGAGTCTTGTTTTGGGGCCCGATTTGGGACCTGGGAGAAACTCCATCATTTTACACTGGGCGTTCATCGTGTTAAGTCAGATTTAGATGCGATTATCCTTCGATTCTGGTTAGATTCTATTGAAATCATGCTTCGATTTAGACGAAGCTATATTTACGATAGGTCTAGCATGTAAACGCATAGAACAAAGCGCTAGCTATTCTAATATCCGTGACCCGAATCTTTGCAACTGGCAGGGTTATTTCTCACCCGTTGCAACTCTTCGCGACATTTAGGAATTCTCACCCTAGCGAGGAGGGTCTGATCGACCACCTGGATGATCATCGGACTGATGGAGAGGAATACGAAGAAGTTCGGTTCCCGTTTCTGGCTAGGTGTCGTCGAAAATCGAGACGCGAGGCTGTGGATGGCAGCGGCGGGTTGAGGAGGGAAGAGGAGGGAAGAGGAAACGGGAGCAGGGCGAAACCGAATGCGGGTAAGAGCAAAAGGAAGCCGCGCTGACGAACCAGGCCCGGTTCAAGGCCAAGCCGTCCGGTCACAGTTTCACGTGGGAGCCCCGCCATACGTGATTCGATTAATTATTTTCAGGTTCGTCTGGTCGCACCGCGTCTCTTTCCGTTGTGCCTGCGTCCTCTCTCCTCTCCTTCCTCCGTCTCTCTCTGTCTCTTTCCGTCCACGGCCACCACGTAATCGTCTTACGCCGAGCTCGAACGCGGAACGCGGTTAAAAACAACGTAATTTATATGCCGAGCGGATAAGACCGGCTTCGCGGTGTCCGAGCCGGGGCTGACCCGGTCGACCATGCGAAGTTCAAGGTCGCTGAGGATCGGAGACACTGGGGATTTTTGCTCGCGAAACCTGGCGCAATGGCATCGGAATGTAAAGCAAGCAGGGATTTCTTCCCGATCGAGCAAGCATCGTTGGAATATTTCTGAACGAGGTTTCCCAACGATTCCGACGATTTGCGAGCATTTGGATTAGGCTCGCGAGAGCTAGCGAAAGTTTGGATCAAGCTCGCGAATGGTTGGAAAATTTTGCAAAGCGTCGAGAAGGTTCGCGTTGGATCAGCGGAAGTTGGCAAAAATTTTCGAGGATTCGAATTAGATCGCGCAGAAGATTGACAAAGTTTGGATTAGGTTCGCAAGGAATCGGTAAAGTTTTCAGTGTTTCGCGAAGGTTTGGGTTGGATTTGCGAAATTCCACGAGAGTTCGCGGTGGTTCGAATTAGGTTTGCGAGACATCGAGGAAGTTTGGAAAATTTCGCGAAGGGTTAAGTCGAATTTTTGAAGGTTTGGGTTTGGCAGGTTTAGAAACGCTCGGAAGCTTATGACACGACGACAAAATTTTCAGATTGCTATATCTCTCGTTTCTTCCCTTCCCTGCGAGCTGTAATTAGCGTTCGATAAGGCGTCGTTACGTTGCGAGGGAACGCGATTATCTATGTCGTTACTATCATTGATATGCGTAGTAGCGAGCGTATTTCGATATCTGGTGTTTTGAAAACACAACGCGGTTCTTTCCACTCTGCCATATCTGTCTGTCTTCCTTTTTTCCTCGAAACATTCGACGAAATTTTTTAACAATGAAAAGAACAAACAACGAAATCTTCACGTATAAAGCTACTTCAACGATTATTACGATTATTCCCTTTCTTTCCTATTCGAATACTAACCGCGAGATAATCTTCCGTTTATTATCGAATCTTATCAGTCGCGGAAAATATAGCAAAACCTAAAATAACTAATATTTCCTCAGCTAATATAACGTCGAATAATAAAAATAAAATAGTAGAATAAATCTCCCATAAATATTTACCTCCACTAACCCACGCAATGTTCGCTAATACACGTGCAATCTCTCTTGAAATAAAATAAATTTCACTAACTTTCATCTCCATCCAATTCCAGATTTAACAACATATTAAAATCCCTCACAACGAAACGCAATAAATTCCAAACTTAATACAAGACAACGTCAAGCGAAAGCAAGTAATAATAAAACAAACCCCTCTCCAAGAAAAAAAAACGGAAAAAACAAAATACAACGATAAACGAGCCACTCGTTTCCTAAATCGGTTAACCGATCATCGATTACCTGCACAAAGAAAGCACAGACTTATTTTAGCTACAACCTAATTTAGCTAGCTAAAACGATAAAAAGGGTAATTCGGAGAGTTAATCGCTCCAGTCTATGAACGACCCAGATAACAGAGAAAGGAAGGGGTGAAGAAATTTTTTCGCGAACAGGAAAAAATCGCGAATCCAGGAAGCTTCGTTCCGGTGAACAAACGCTTGGTCTAAATCGAGTCGCTTGCGGGAAATTCGATGCAATTGATTCGTAGGTGGTCGTTTTTGTCTGTAGCTGGGAACAGAACGCGATTACGGGCCAATTAAGAAATAAGATTTACGTGGGAAACACGCAGGCGCGCGCGCGCGATCGCGCCCTCATGAATATGCAGATGACCCGTGGAATTAATCGGCCGAGCGCGCACGCCGCCGCGTGTATCCGGTGGTAAAAACGCGAAAGGTACGAAATTTTTCCCATTTCGCTTGTGATCCCGTTACCTTGTCCCCCTAAACGCGCGAAACGCGCGAGTTCGCCAACCAACGTATCTCGTGATACGTAGTTATGGTCGATAGCGAAGGGAATTTAAATTCCTGACGAGAACGTCGATGGATGGAAGGATGATAGCGAAATATTCGCGGTTTTGGATCTTCTTGAATATCCTCCTCCTTTTTTCTTTTTTAATTATCGTTGGAAGAAACCGCAGCTGTGCAACATTGATTTGTTTGGTTTGGTAGACGTTGCAGACATATTATAACGATTATAATAGCGATTTTTGAGTCTCAGGACCCAACAAAATCTTAATAACAAAATTAAGTAACGATATAACATGATTAGAAAGATCTTACATCCGGTAAAATGAATTTAAGAAAGGCAACTCTTGTCGCGATTTCTTTCTAATAAAAATATATTTATTAACGTTACGTAAGTTACGGAAGTTTTTCGAACACCTATTTTTACAGAAATTCGTTAAATTGGCGAGTAAAGGATACCGCGTATTTTGTTTAAAAGAAACAACGATTAGTTTAATTAAAAAATATTGGAATAAATCGTAATTGCACGACGATTATATCTGCTAAACATCGCAAACGTTAAATCCGACGTGTGGATTTTGTTGTCTGTTCTTTGAGTTTAAAAGGTATTCTGTTTTCTAAAAAACGTTTAGTTGATGGGACACCCTGTATACAATTACTACATGTACCATTTCGTTTGCATATCGAAGAAGCGTCTGCAATAATTCACGTTCAATGGTAATTTCTCCCTCTCCGTTTCGAGGATCGCGTTATCCCCGTGTCGGACGGCGGTCTTTCGATGTTCCTAAACGCGACGCAGCAGGTATTCCGCAGAGGGACGTTATTAATAAACGTTATTACGCCCGTGACGTAACGCGGTGGCCGCTGCAACAGGTTAGCTCGGCCGAGTCCTTTACAGTTACTCGGCGCAGTTCGTTGCATCCTAACGGAACCATCGCTGTTCCGGAAACGTCGCGAAGGAACCGCATCCGATCGCCTTAATTGCGTAACTGCCCTCTGTCACCGCGCCTCGACGACCTCCGACGCTCTTATCGCTCCTCCAATTTCTCCTTTATCTTTATCTACCACGTGCTTCTAATTTTACAATTTCTCTGCTTTCGTTTAATTGTTCTATTTCACGCGTTTTTATTCCTATCTCTGGTGAGAAAAATTCTGGAAGCATGGAATCTGTATTTTTATTATTCTACTTCCCAAATCCTAGCCATGATTGGCCCTATCTAACGATTCGAATTGATTCTACTCTCCTATAGACATTTTACGTACAATATTTATTCCAGGTGAAAGGTAATAGAAGGTTTTCCTTAGTTTAGGACTCAGGAAACCCTAAGAATACATTTTTTGAGTTCTACTACTATGGGATTTGAAAATTCGTTGTTAAAAATATTTTTAAAAATTCCACTTAGTTGCTCAGAATTTCTTATTAACCCTTTACGGTCCTATGTCGAGTGTGACTCGAGATCAGGAAATTGTTTCAAGAGACACACATTTAAAAATTACAAACTATAACAATGATATAAATAAAACTGAAATTTAATCCAATTTGTTTCTTCCTTTATTTATTTAAATTTTAATCTAAATAAGTTCCAAATAAAAAGTTCAAAAGCGTTAAGAGCTGCTAGTAATAAAATTGAAATATAACCGCAAAGGGTTAAATAATCTGCCGGTAATTTAAAATATCCTGTCTTATAAATCCTATCATAGAAATCGACTCGAATTTTTGACGTAACCACAGAAGAGTATTGTTTTTCTGTTACATTTCGTCGAATTATCAATGCTTATAATTTTTTTGTAATTTCACCTTCACCGTTGGTAACAAGACATTTTTACTCGCAGCTTCTATGCGTGTCTAAATTTTCCACTGTCTCTCTGAAGGAACTCTAAATTTTTCGATTTCACTGATATCGTACAAAAATCTACGTATCCAAAGGCAATCGAGGAACATTTGCTGGTCGCGGACTTTCGCGGAATCGGTGAAATTCGGCGAAAAATACCAAATCATATCCGGACGAGGCGGAAAGACTCGTAACGCGACCCGAATTGTCGTTCTCGAACAAAGTTTACGATTACGCGCGTAAAAATAGAGCCGGTTGATAGCCAGCGTTCGCTAAAACCGACGGCGACGACCTTTTTTCCACCGCGGACAGGGATTCTGCGAAGAGAACCGAGAAATCCGTCCACCTCGGGACGAGCGATGATCTCGAAACGAGCTGCGCCCGTTATCAGCGATATCCCTCGTGTTCTAGGAAGCGAAATCGCTATCGCCGTCCTTGAACGACAAAATGGCTGAAGCGACCGACACGTGCGTCGCTTCGCGAAAGCGTCGCGCGACGCGACGAGCTTCAACAGCCACGAACTTTCCTCAAATTTTTCGACTCACCCTCCACCAAGGTTTCTTCCGAATTTTCTCAAAGCCTTTGCCAAATTTTTCGACAAAGTTCCTTTCCTAGAACACGAGAAACTAAGGTTTCTTTGCTTTATTTTTGTATACATGTACGTGAAAGAGAACAAAGAGGAATTTATTGAGAGAAAGTTCAGAGTGCTTTGTTAAAAAATTTCGAAGAGTTCGAAGATACGTCGATTTGACTTTCGAGAAGATCATATATCGATTCATTCGTGTTTTTATTCGTATGAATATCGTTTTATACGCGTGATATATGTCGCGATTCCGAGGGTTTATTAGCAAGGTTTGTTTTGATGAACTCGCACGGTGAATTGTGACCTTTGAAACAAAGGCTGCCGGGATTTATCGTCGCGATAATTTCGAGATTCGTCGCCGTGAATAACGCGGTTCGAACGGAATAACCGGTTGACAGGGAAGGATATCGAGTAAAAAGAAGCAACGAGCCGGGGTCGTCCGATATCCGAAATCGACCGGCGTTGCATAACGCGCTGCTTCGTCTCCCTTTTTCCCGTTATTATCGCGAAGTATTATTTACCCCGGTTTACATCGTTGCCGGGTAACACACAATCGCGGAATAATATTTGCCGGAGAGGAAAGAGTTGCCGACGAACGGCTCGTAAAGTTACCCGGCCAATAACAAAAAAGATCGCCGGAGAAAATACGTTGCCCGATAGAATTCGAACTTCGTAAAAATACCTCACCTTGGAGTTTTCTCAAATTTCGCCGTGACCTTCCGAAACGACCCGATACTTTATTTCGCGAATTTGAGCAGCCTGCGAAAATAAATACACCGAACGGCAAGTCCGAGTGTTGAACATCGACGAAGATCAGCTCGATTTGTCCGCTTTTATGGGTCGACAATCGATACGGCTTGAAAATCGATGGTGACCAAGTGTTCCAAGATAACCGCGAACGAGGGAGGTTAACAACGATCGAGATCAACGCGTGTCGTTATCTCCGAAGAAGATCGTCGATTAGATGATCGCAAAGTGACGCGCCTCTATCGAAAATATCGATACCACCTGTGATCTAATATCGCGTTAAGTAATTCCGCATAGGTAACGATTACACTTTGTTGCGAAATTAGCTTTCCACCGCTGATTTATGCAGCGGAATTTCTACAAAAAGAACCGAAAGTTAAGAATCTCGTTTCACATGCTACCCCTTACATGGCAACAAACTTTCAATCATACACGATAGTGAAACGGAAAAAGCATCTGAAATTAACGCTTAGGCAACAAATGGGATGTTGCATTTAATTTAATACGAAATGAAAACGAAAATAAAGGAAGCAATTCGAATTTTTATTTAACGTTAGATTTACGGATATATTTCTCGTTGGTTTCAAGAAAGTCAGACATACACGATAGTGAAACGAAAAGAACATCTGAAATTAACGCTTAGGCAACAAATGGGATGTTGCATTTAATTTAATACGAAATAAAAACGAAAATAAAGGAAGCAATTCGAATTTTTATTTAACGTTAGATTTACGGATATATTTCTCATCAGTTTGAAGGAGATCAGACGGTTTGTTTAACACTAGATTTACGGGACCCGTGAATTTGACGGATGGGTTATTTCAATTATACGATATTAACAGATTTAATCAACCTATATCAAATCTGTTAATGTTGCGATTGTTTTCAAATTGAACTCATCGTTTGTCTTTTACAGAAAATATGTGGATTCCTTTACTCTTAAATTTGACTGGTGTCCGTAAAAATACAAAAAACGCACGTAAACCTAGTGTTAAAGAGCGTGAACCGATAGCGGAAGGCGGAATGGTCGGCAGGTAAATGCAGGAGGGTGTAAAAATGGCGTTTTCGAGACACAAAGGGCAGAAAGACGTTGTAAGTGAAAAGGGAAGGAAGCGGTGGGGCGGTGGAGCAACACGGGCTAAGTGAAACGAGGGAACGGCCGGGAAAATGGATTCTGGCGCGCGTTAAGTGGAAACGGACGGGAATGCACAGAAGGGAAAGAGAATGGAACGCGTGCTGCAAAGTGCACGGAATGGTGTGGCGGCTGTCGTGCGACCGTGCAGTACCTTCGACCTCGTAATTGCTTCCTGCAAAATCTTGGCTCCGGATCAAACGTTTCGAAAATGCGAGAAATGCCAGGGGAAGGGAGCGCCAGCCGTTCGTGCCACTTTGCCACCGCGGGTATGGTCTTTTTCATCGCGTTTCGCGGAATTGCGCCGCGCTGCACGCCGGTTAATTATTTCTAGATGTATCGCCGACGAATCCTGCCCGTTTCGCGTACAAGGTGAGCCGTTGTATACTCGAATATCGTGTCGCGAGTTCAGGGCTGCTCTCCGAGCCCTTGTTTCTCGTTCACATTTTTTTTTTCTTCCCTCTTTTCCTTTCGGACGCGAAATTTATTTCCAGCTGGTACGTCTTAATTGCGAAGACGTCTTCGTTTCACTTGAGAACCTCGTCTCGAGCTGAGACTTTGCAGAGTTGACAGAGCTGTTCGTTTATTTAGTAAATCGGGGGTCTGTTTGTGTAACTATTTCGGGATAAAAATTAGTAGAATTTGTGGAATTATATATTTTTGAATTTTCCGGGGTTCTTCGATTTTCGTATGTTTTTAATTTTTGATAAAACGGTGCGTTTTGCAGTGGAATCGCGACTATTATCGGTGCTAAATTCAGCAGGTAATGAAATATAACGAAATATACCGCTTTGTTCGAGGATTTCCTTCTTTCCGCGTCTCCTATATTACCGTTTTTGTGGATGGAGTTGTTCCAGAAGTCTGTGAAGGTCAGCCTTCTGATTTTAAACAGAACACGCGTTTTTACGACAAAATTCGACAAAGCGTGGCTCGATCGGACAGCTGGGAGATTTTTCTCGACGAACGGAGCTTAGGCCCGGCAACCGCGAACGGATTTTCATTCAGGATTCCGCGTGTTGCCGATTCCCGTTGCGAAAAAACACGGCGTTCCGTTTGCAAAAACGAAGCTGGCCTTCGAAACGCCTCCACCTACCGAGAAAATACGTACTCGAAACCGGGAGACTTTATATACAACAGTTTCTCGACCAACGTGTAATTTAGGCGTCACACACACGCGCGCGTTAGCTGACTCAGCCGGTACATAGTAAATTACAAAATAATCTTCCATTACAAAAATTGGTAATACGAAGTTCCAGCACGAGCGACGATACTCGAAATTGCAACGAAATTACGTGGAAATACGAAAACTGAGAATTTAAAAATAATACAATTATTTCCGTTACTATAGCATTGTGTACCAAAACCGTGGTGTTACATATACCGATACAATATACTATTACAGCCCTGTATAACGTTACACGATAATCGTACTGTATTACCATACCAATTTCCGCACCAAGTGGCTACACTATTGATACGGTATACTATACTATTACTGCACCACATTTCTACATTATCGTTACACCGTATCGCTACGCCATTACCACCCTAAATTACGTTACTATGCGACATTGTTTCTCGCTGCTTTACCACGATACTACTATACCGTGCTACTATACTACCGGTAAAGCAATCGGCCTATAAATAATCCGACTATCCGAAGCATCGTAAAGAATAAAAGTCATCGTGACGGACTTGAACAGCATCGGAAGACCAAAGGCGCGTCGATTAACACGTCGAAAGATAAACAAGCAAAGAGTCTCGGAAGAACAATGAAAACAAAGAAATAAATAGAAGAGGAAGTCAAAGAGGGGTGGGGAAGAAATTCGGTGAACGTGTAGTACGTACGTAGATAACAGAGAGAGAGAGAGAGAAGAGAGGTCGCAAGAGGAAGCAAGCGGAAGAGAAGCGGAAGGAGGAGCGAAACGCGAGGAAGACGATGGAACTCCGCGGCGCGTGTTGCGGTATTTGCGAAACGATTTGGTATTATTATTAGTCGGATCGTTGGAATCGCGCAAGGTCGCGTCACCGCGCCTCCCCCCACCCCTCTGCTCGGCCCAAACCCCCGCCACTCGGCCCTACCCCCACCACTCGGCCTCTATCGCCGTCACGATCGTAAAGACGCGAGCGAGCGTGGAGCGTCCTTTTCACCGGCGCTAAAAAGGCGATGACGAACGCTCGAAATTGAATATTCGGCGCGTGTAACATCGCGCCAGGCCCCTCGTGTCGCGCAACATCGACCACGCGCGATTAGATCGGCCATCGCGCTACCAACCACGCTGATAACAAACCTAAACCAAAGCCGCTTCTTCGCCCGCCAAGGTTCACGCTTTCCCGCTCCAGGATTACCGCCGCGGATTAACCCTTTCGCCACCATGGGCCTCGTCGTGGAGTGACTTTACGCGAACCAAGTCTTTAGCATTCGAGACGAATTTTTTTGAGAAAAAGAAAGAAAAAATTAAACAGAAAAAAACTAACAAAAAATTAAACGCTTGCAATTCTTTGCGATGGAAGCTAGGTAGAATGATAACGGTTGCCTTAATTTTTTGGGACTATTTTGGTGGTCGATGACTATAAAACCCGTCGTGTATAGGTGACGTCTCGTGACTATAGTCATCTATAGAAGTGGAAGGATTAACCCTTTTCGAGAGACAACTCTCAGTCGCCATTTAATCAGATTCTAAAGATCGATGTTAACCTCTTAGGTACGGCATACCTAGCACAAAAACCGTTCATGACGATTTCCACTATGACATTACATGGAAATAGAATTCTAAGTGATCTAAATCTAAAGTAACGCGGTTTAGGCGAAATAAATGAGAAATAAAGGGACAAACGTATAATACCGTCTAAAATCGTGGTACCGTCCAAATTGGTGTTATCCTCGAAAGCCACTATAGTGGCGCGTCGTTCTGAAAAATGATATCCTCGAAGGCCACTATAGTGGCACGTCGTGCCTTAATTAACACTAGGTTTACGGGACCCGTCAATTTGACGGGTGAGTATCTCCAATTATATAATATTAATAGATTTAATCAACTTATATGAAGCTTGCTAATATCGTAATTGTATTTAAATTAAACTTATTGTCTTATTTTTTAAGAAAGTACGTAGTTTTCTTTACCCGTAAAACTGACGGGTCTCTATAAAGATAGGTATTTAAAAACGTCCGTAAATCTAGTGTTAATATATCAAATTTAAAATTATCCACCGATTTGTGGACTGTCAAGATAAAATAATTCCATGTCTTAATTTTCATAGGATTTCCTATTTACCGTTTTAAAAATATCGGTAACTTTATGATAGAAGATCTTCGAATTACTATTTTTCTGAAACGAGAAAATCACCGAGTGCAAAGGGTTAAATAAGGGTCTACCGTTTCTTGCATCGGCCAGTGAAATTTTTTGAGAGCTAGAAAAGGAAGCTTCGACGCGTTCATCTGGTAAGTAAATAGGATTTTATGGAAACCACTTTTGATCGGTTGACAAGTCGCCGTTCGTTTAGGCTTGGTCCCTCTCTGATTGGAGTCCAGGCATGGTTCGTTCTCTGGATGCTGTGATCCGCAGGGCTCGCTGTGGTAGACACCTGGAACGATAAAAATGTCGGATGACGAGGTGCCAGTGTAAACATCCTAGTTGAACGACTCGTCCAGGCCTCGCCAGCTGGCTAGCCGAACATGATCTGATTGTCAGATCTTTCGGTTAGACACCCAGTTTCCTGGGTTGCCTATTATTTCCGATATATCCGAAGCGAAAATTGTATCGAGGATTTTAAAAGGAGAATGGAATGTCTGACAGAATGAAAATGCATAATTATAGTAAAAAAATATCGAATTGGAAGAAAGAAAAATTAACTATCATATGATTAAACTTCGAAATAGAAGATTTTATCTATTAAAATTATAAAAATTCATAAATTTATTTTAGCCATGACAATAATTCGTGAATTTCTGTGGATTTTGACAATTATATTGACACTTTCGATTAATATTGCGGTGAAAAAATTGGATAAATAAAAGGAGTAAAAATTCGCGAATTTACTTTCGCCATGTGAGGAATTCGCGAATTTCCATGAATTTCGACAATCATCCATTCCAGTGGTTCGTTCCAATTATTCCAGAATCGGCCATGAATTTACCTCAAATAACCGAGAAATAACCACCCAACACCTGTTAAACGCAGAAAATATTAGCTAACTAAAGGAAACCCGAGTATTCGAGGAAATATACCAAGAAAAGTGGAACATGTCGTTGAAGACCTCGAAGTAGACGCGACTCTAAACCCCGCGTGTAAAAATAAAGAATCTTAAGTCGAATATTTGTCCCAGGGTCTTTTCTCATGGCCTATTCTATCCTGAACATAGCCGAAATAACACAAGTGTAAGAATTTCAATTCGAACATTCGATACTGTCAATCGAATCTACTACTTGTCACTAGTCGTTATCAGCTTTCTCGACTTTCTTCTGTCAAAACGTAACCGCGTATTCCCTATTCCGCGAGACATGGTGTTTATGGTATCTATGGTATATCTATTTATCTATGTACCCTTTTGAGAGCGCGTACCTATGTCGCGAAAACCGTGAGTTCGTCTCAAATTTTTCCTATTTTTTATTTGTTCGTTTTATTCCGACCTGACCTCGAAATATTCTAAACGTAAAATTTGAGAATATATTTTGTCTTTCACAAAAGTAACAATGCAAGTAGTCAATGATCGTCACTTTCTACGCATCGCTCCATGACGAGTATACTCGTCAATCACAGTTAACTTAACACGTTGAATGTCACGCCAATTTTACAGGGATCGTCTCTGGCGCCACGATGAATTTTTTATTATGCGATACATGTAACGATGAAATATTAAAATCTGGGCGCGCCGGTCATCGGTGGCACCCATAGCGTCACTGCCAAATTGAGTGCCGGTCACCGGTGACCCCCGTGGCATTCAACGTGTTAACATTCGACACCCGAATCCATCGACCACGCGTCATCTGCGCGAAATCTGTACGGTACAATCGTTATCCTGATCGTTGACAAGAGGGAACACGCGTGAAAGTCGAAAACAAGCATGCGAGATAGGAAAGGAACGCGCGGTGATCCGCGGCGAGGAAGCGTAAACAAAATCGGCAGAAGCCAGGCCGGTGGCCGCGATAACGCGGCTTATTACGCAGCGTCGAAAGCTCGTGACTAAGACGATAAGCCGGGGAAGTATTTTTAGGAAGAGAGACGTCGCGATGGCCAAGGCTGGCAGAGAGAGTAGCGGTCAGCGGTCAGAGGCGTCGTCGGCGTCGAAAAGCTCGGCCGATAATCGGCGCCGGTTTAGGGCCGGCACGCATCGCAGGCCTTGGCGTGCCCGAGCGGATTACGTGGCTGACTTCCGGCGTTTTTTCGTGGGTCAATCCTCGCGAGATCGCCCCGCGATGGCCGGGGTCACCTCCACGATCGAACGAATGCAGAACGATGACTCACCTGGCAGACGATCATGCCGATTAGCAGTCTACGATTAAAAAGGCTCGAGGATATCCAGTCCGTGGAATTCCACTCTGCCCAACTGTCATCCTTTCTTTTTTCTCTCCTCTTCTCCCCTTTTCGCACAGTTCCCGCTCGTTTTCTTCTTCTTCTCTTTCCTCTTTCTCCAACTGTTCGTCGTTTCACGATTTTTCCGTTCGTTTTCCGAGATGCTTCGCGTGTTTCCGGTTTTGGGAAGTTAAGCTTCGAGGGATCGAGTGTTTCGCTTTGGTCGTACGATTGTTAATTCCGTTTTGTTTGGACGCGTCTGTTTTGCCGTTCGGTTGCTCGATTCGTCGAGAGCTGGTACCGAAAGATACAGGAAGTCTTTCGATTCCGAGAAGCGTGGTGAGAGATCGGACTTTAATAGGTGACTATGCTTTTGGATATTCGCAAGGTGTATACAACAGAAGGTTACGTTTCGTAAATAATGATCCGTGTAATCTCGCAAGATCATCGAATTCGCTTGAAAGAGCGGATTGACGCTAGAACTACGATGAGAGTCGAAATGACTCGTTTCGTTGAAGACTATGTACAATAATCGCGTGTGTTTCTCTCGGAATATTAGAAATTTCGGATATATCGTAGATTTGAAAAATAAATCTGTAACAAACGGGATATTGTGTCTCGAATTTTTTGACTTTTAACTTCGTTCCCTTTTTTCGCGTAGGATGATCAACGAAGAGTGCTCGCTGTTTCAAGCGACCCTCTGTCAATTTTTCATACTTTTCTCGCGCAGAATGATCAACGAAGAGTGCTCGCTGTTTCAAGCGACCCTCTGTCAATTTTTCATACTTTTCTCGCGTAGAATTATCAACGAAGAGTACTCGCTGTTTCAAGCGACCCTCTGTCAATTTTTCATACTTTTCTCGCGGATCTGTGACAGTTGTAAATCCGATCCTCTCGTAATCCATCAACGCGCGAGACTTCCGAGGCGACCTGTTACATCTCCCGCTTCGTTTTTTTGCTCCGGTTTAATGTCACCTCGAGTCAATCGACAGAGAAGATCCTCATCATCCCGGTTGCGTAACCGGTGTATTTATTTATTTCCTCCTTTTTCGTTAGACAAGCGCGACATTACGCGTGTAAACACACTGACGTAAGGGAAACGTATCACGTTGCGAGCCTCGTTGACACATCGATGGTACCTGGCTGAATCGCAGGTCGAAGTTCAAGCCGAAATCGGCGTTCTAATTTCGAGCATCCGCGTGGTGCAATCGCGTGCAACCCGATGCATGCCTGAGTCTTCGGATCATTCGATCGACTTGCACAGGGTGTCCCGCTAAAGATGGCCGCCGGTTGCCATGTTGCTTTTATAGTCGCAGTTTTCGTAACGGGACGACCACGCGATTCGGAGCAAACGATCCGGTGAAATGGATCGTGAATCGTGGATCGATCGTAAAACAGTCGATCGTTCGGGGTGCGTTTCGAAGGAACCGGAAGATTCCGTGCGGTTCGATTACGCGTGTGTCGACGTTGGATTTACTGACCTGTAACGCGCACCTAAATATAGTGCACACAGATAATAACGATTAAAGTGGCATAGCGAAAATAGACAGACACGTATAATTACGTTCGCGTCTCGATAGAAAGCTAATATTAATTTTGCCAAAAATAGCTATATACCTTCAGCGATCGCGAAGAGATGTAATTCGATTTTAAATATAAATTCGATCTTTCCAGTGTCTATTATTACAATCGGAATTTCACCTCGGGAGATCATGCAGGTTTTTTCCACATTTTCTAATTTCGTTCAGGTTTCGTTGACAATCGCGATGATTAAGATACGGAAATGGAAAATTCACGAGAATTCTATAACGATGGGATAAATAAATTATCGGACAACCCTGGAAGACAATGGCGAGCAACGAACGGTCGCGTCGAAGACCAACAAAAATTCCCAAGGAAAAAAGAAGCACGGGAAATTTACCAATCAACCGCACAATAATTACGACGACCCATAATCTGAGAGTTAACATTAGGTTTACGGGGTTTTTTTGTATACCTATTTCTACGGACACCCATCAGATTTAGGGTAAAGAAAACTAGATATTTTCTTTAAAAAACAACCGATGGGTTTAATTTGAAAACAATCGCAATATTAACAGACTTAATATAAGTTAATTAAATCTGTTAATATCGTATAAATGAAGCAACCCATCCGTCAAATTGACTATAAATCTAGTGTTAACCGAGAAATCGAGCTCAACGTCAATTCCAGGATCGTTTCGCGCCAAAGTCTCTCGATCGAAGAGACGATAACGGCCAAAGAAAAAAATATATATAAAAAGCGATCTATGACATGAACTGGTTATCCAATGGTATCAATTAGCGATAGGACGAATTCGTGGAAACGTGGGAAATTATTACGGGACGATTACTCCGTCACTCAAAGCTTCTCGGTTATGTCAACTCGATCCTCTCGATCATGCTACTCCCCGAACGAAACAAACGCGAAATTCGAGACGGTCGTGTGTGGCGACCGATGAAAATTACGCGTAACTCGTGTCGAAAATAAAGATTATTCGATCCGACGTGTCTTGCAACGGTGATGTAACGCGTTTCGCAATTTGTTAAAAAATAAAAAAAAAAAATGGCGTCTGCAGTGTCGCTCAATGAACCGTCAGATTCACCGGTAATTTGTTTTTTGACGATCAAGACGAACATTTGCTAGTATACGTGAAAGAGTACGTGATCTTTGAAATCTTCAAAGATTTACATCGAAAATGATCTAAGTCGCATATGCTTCTTTTCGAATAATTACGAGCTTCGCGATTAAAACCGAGATGCAAACTGAAATGGACGATGAAACGGTTTTTTTCGCGTCTTTGGCTCAGACCACCTAGGTAATACACATGCACGTATGTGTCATGCGTTGTACAAAATTGATTCTGACTTTTAATCAGATCGAGATATAATTACGCAATGAAATTATACTCGAGACTGAGGCAAGTGCATAATTGGATAATTGGACCGTGTAACCGTATAATTAGTCGCAGTGTGAAGCGTGGAAGTGGATGAGAAAGAACGACAGTCTGGTTGGTCGAGCGGGTCCTCGATCGAGTCTTTTCTTTCTGCTATATCGAAATTCGATATAAATCCGCGAAAGCCGGCCTACGCGATCGAGCCGGATCAAGAGCAGACGAAAACAACGCCGGGCCGAAAATCGTTGTGAATAACAGCGATTCAACAGGTTTCAACCCGGTTCAGCCGCGAGCATTCGTACGCGGATGAAAAAGAGATATTATATTCGGCCGGATAATTTTAAACCGCGCGGAAAACAATGACTTTCACCGTGAAATCGGTGGCAAGGTGAGCCGAGCGAAATAATTTCACCGTCGCGACTCGGCGTTATTTTCGAATGACAGAATAACAGCCGGTGAGATCGGTCCTTTCTTTTCCTCTTCTCTCTTCCCTCGCTATCTTCCTCCGAGCAGATAGCCGGATTTACAAGCGCAATTGACCGAAAACAACATTTTGAGGAACGACTCGGCTCTATCTTGTACGAAACAGGTCATCGGTTTTTCTTATCTCCGAGCTGCAACGCTGGCTTAAAAAAGTCCAAGATTCTCGCTAACCTTTCGCTCGCATTGCCGAAGGATCGTTTCGAAATTTTTCTACCGATTTTTCGACACGCGCTATTCGTTGATAGACGTTAGAAACGCGTCGGAAGCTCGTCGCGTTTGAATTCATCGCAGCTCCGTTTCTACCTGAAGAAAAGTCATAATAAATATTGCCGCACCGATAAAACAAGTTTCATCATTTTATAACGCGATCTGTTGATCTGTTGATCGACGCAGTTACGATTACGCTCTTTTTGTAATGGCAACGTACGACTTTTTTTTCACCTGCACGATCTGCTTTCTCGAACAATCCCGCGTATAAAAGGTACAGGATAAGGCCGTAGCAGCCTCGAGATTTTACGATCTATCACATTTTTCTCGTAAAGTCAAAAGAACTCGCTCGGATATTCCGCCATTACGTATCAAATGACGTTTCGTATGTGTATTAACATTAATATTCGCGTGAATAAACATAGAAATATTCGAACCTCTCGCTCTTTCGCGATATTCTACCTCGACTTCGCAAATCACAAGAATTCACTATGTACACAAAATTTCAATTCCCATTCTTACCTAACGTTCATCGACGAATTTCCTAAAATTCGAGACCCTGGGAAGCCATCAGAGCTCTATCGAGTTATCGATTCTGCGGATCGAGATTCCCAAGTTACCTTGGCTAACTCGCGAGCTACCTGTGCACTCGGTGTTGGCCAGAAGCCTTTCTCGCGGGCCGAAAGTCTGCGAAACGACTTCCGTCAGCAGAGGTGGCAAAGGCGAGAAATCTTCGACCTACGGAACGACCTTGGCTGGAATGGTTCCGCGCGGCGACGCTTCGCGGAAGCGGAGGGAAGGAGAAGACACGAGCGCGCCACGTCGAAGGAAACAAACGAGCGAGCGCATTATTATTCACGAATATAAAAGGAAGGCTGACGCACGCGGAGCGGGAGTCGCGCTAATCGCTGGTAGCCCGACGCGACCGCAGCCTCGGCGTCGTCCGATAACGAGGAAAGATTATGCCCAAGGACAAGGCCGCGAGCGCGCGGACGTTCGCCACGAGACATTGCGACGAATCCGCGAGAACGACCGCGAGATACGCGCTCGTGTACGGCCACCAGCACGCGCGTCCGCTGTCCTTGCCTCGCAGGCAGCCTGTCAACAAGAACAAAGTGTCAGCTCCGGTGTGCCTGCCCTCTTTACCGCTCCCGGGGCCTCTCTACGTCTCTCCTTTGCGATCCTGCGTCGTCGGAAGGTCCAACTGGATCGACGCGTCCCGCTCCTGGATCCTGAAACCCGACGCGTCCCGCTCCTGGACTCTGAAACTCGACGCATCCCGCTTCTGGACCCTGAAACGCGACGCNTCGACGTAACCCGCTTCTGGACTCTGAAACTCGACGTATCCCGATTCTGGACCCTGAAACTCGACGTATCCCGCTTCTGGACCCTGAAACTCGACGCATTCCGCTTCTGAACTCTGAATCCCGACGCATTCCGCTCCTGGACCCTGAAACCCGACGTATCCTGCTCCTGGACTCTGAAATCCGACGCTTTCCGCTTTTGGACTCTGAAACCCGACGCATACCGCTTTTGAACCTTGAAACGCAACGCATCCCGCTCCTGAACCTTGAAACACGACGCATTCCGCTTTTGGACCCTGAAACCCGACGCGTCCCGCTCCTGGACTCTGAAACTCGACGCATCCCGCTTCTGGACCCTGAAACGCGACGCATTCCGCTTCTGGACTCTGAAACTCGACGTATCTTGCTCCTGGACCCTGGAACTCGACGCATCCCGCTCCTGGATCCTGAAATCTGACGCATTCCGCTTCTGGACCCTGAAACCCGACCAATCCGAGGGGATTAGACAAGTTAGGGTAACGGTGACACGTCTGCGAGGATTCCCGTGATCTTCGCGAGACTCCAGAGAGACCAGAGTCTCTCTAACAAGAAATATCGCGACGGGGTTGAGAAACGTTCGAGTGCGAGAGAGACGAGGGGTCCGATTCGTCACCGAAGGTCACAGTCGCCAAGGTAGGTTACGTGAATTTTTGTTGTCGGCTGCAGGTGTCGTGTCTACAAGTGGCGTCGCATTGCATAATCCGAGGAAGAGAGTAAACAGGATGCAGCGAGATCGAGCAGGACAGACCGAACTTTGAGATAGACGCAGGATATTTAGCGGAGGATGACGAGAGCGTGGATGTAATTCATCGGACACGTGGGCCTCAGGAGCGTCGAAGATGGACTCGGATTTTGGTACGCGGAATGTCTACCTTGCTGCCCCGAGTGCAAATTCCTTGACAACGTTCGCGAGATGAGAGATATCGGAGCAGCGTTTCGCTTCGCTTTTGACCCTCGCTACTTTTAGATTCTTCGTTATTAAAAATGGTAATAGGATCACGTGGACGTCCTTTTTACCTGATATTGCGTAATGTCAACGTCGACGTATTTCGAGTCCATTCGTTTTTCTGTTCTATTTTTCAGATTGCGTCACGGCTGACGGTTGTTACGCCGGTAGCTAGTCAGACCTGCGTTCATTTTTCTAGCCATCTTCTCGGATGAGACCGGTAATGGAAGATTTACGCGAATCCACGGCTAAGATTCGCTGCATTGTTTCTGAATGGTTGTTAAACATTTAGAGTTTAAAGCTGCACGTGTTCAGAGTTGTTGTTGCCTGGAGTGGTAAACGACTATAGGAGAATCGATGCTTTCGTCAACTGGGTGTGTATAGTTGTTTTCGTTGGGGACTTCCGGGTATACGCCTTGCCTACTAGTCTATAGACGTTGTCGATTAGGCGACGAGGTCGTTACACTTTGACTACTAACAGCGTCTATGAACGCTAGAATGAAATTGGGTTTGGCCTTTCGAGGTCTTTGACCTGGCTAGTCCGACTCTGCCGATGACAAATCGATTATAATCCGCCTTCCACGTTAATTGATCCTAATTGATACTAAATTCTTTAGCCGTTGACGGAAAATTAAGCTTCCGAAGCGAGCTATCGTGTCTTCCACTCTTTGTGTCTGTCAATCGCGCTCACTGTCGTCGTAGATCGATAGTTAGAGAAGAGTATGTCGGTTCGAAGTGGTTCATTCGAGATTGCTGGAATTTCGACTACAAACGATTCAACGTTAACCATCGTTTAGGATCTATAACCGATTGTTATTAATTACATCATACTCCTTAACCATGAATGCCTCCGGTCATAACCGCCTGAAACCATAACCGTTTATATAATTCGCGTACGCAATCGCTAGACTCTACTCTAGCTTCTGGACGAGGGATGAAGTGTTTTCAGGTGAATTTTCTATCCCAGATGAACGTACTCTGCATTCTCAAATGCGCAAATCTTCGTTAACTGAAGATTACGACGAAATACCTGTTAGACTTACGTAAAGCGCTCGTTGAAACGGGTTTCTTAATAAATTTTAACTTGCAATTTACTCAGCTCCCACATAATACGAGCAATTAGCGGACGTAAGTTTCATTTCGTAACGAGTATCGGCCGGCGTGTATCGGATTGGCCGATAAATTACGTCGGATTTTCGCAGAAAAGTAGACGGTGCCATTTTTGTTTATAGCGTCAATATCGTCGATCTGAAACGTTTTTAATTGGAATTATTCATCGCGGTTGAAAACGGACGTTATGTTATTCGGCGAACGAAAGGGGAAATAATAAATTTCCCGTTTCCAGTGAAATAGTTACCATTTTACACGGAAAATACCGACGTTACTTTTCGACCAGGCCGACGCAACGCGTCTTATCGGTTCTGAGTGTTATCGACGCGTCTGAATTATAGGACAGAGAATGCTTTGTCGATTATTAGGATTAATAGAAAAATCTAGCACGTTATTGGATGGCGTAATCACGGCAATGACGACGAATAACAACTCCTTCGACCTCAGTTCTGCTGTTTACCCTCGCTGCAACCGCGATCGATTTTTATCGAACCGGCCACTCTACATCCTGGCCGAGTGTTTGGAAAACCGGAGTACAGCTTACGTTGGGAACCGTTTGCTAAACGGTTTTCTGTTTGAAACAAAACGTTGCAACGAGTATTTATAACGCGGACGAACGTTCTATTTGCGTTCGAAGAAGTCGAGCGATGCACATGACGCAGGAAAAATTGGAATAGTGCAATTGTATCGTGGATCGTAGTGACGTTAAGTGATACTAGACTCTGTCCGCTACTGTTTATACCTCTCGCGTGTCCAGAACGATCGAGAAAAATTATGTAATTAAGCTACGCGCGATATTTTTCCGATCTTCCGAGCAAAACCGGCAAGCATTAGATTTCGAGGCTTGAACCGATCTAGATAAAAATATTCCTAGGGATGTAAAAACTAATTTAAACGTTTCTTCTTCCCGGAAATCAGATGTTTACGATTCACTCGGTCAGTAAAGATCAATCATGGAATAGAACTGGTTTGAAACACAGAAAACATTGCCAAAATTGAAAAAACGTGCAATGATAAACGAACAGAAATTGCAAAAATTTATTTCTCTATTTCGCGATATTTTCTGAAAATCAGATACCTGTTTTTAATAATTTCTAAAAAAAAAATTCCGAGACCAGTCTTTTCATGAGACACGCGTTTGAACGAGTCAAATGTCAAGATTTTATTAGGTAATTTCTACACGAATTTTATAGTGAAGTTGATCACTTCTGCTCTCCATCGCACACGGGATGCAAATTCGTAGATTCGGTTGCAAATCAGCCCGAACCCGGACGCATCCTTTCTCTGTCACGAAAATAAATTGTCATTGAAAGGGACGCAGCCAGGAAGGAGCCGCTCCTCGCGTAATGCGGTCGCTCGGTTACAAAAGCGTCCCGTTCTGCTTGTTTTCGCGTCCCTTACATTTGGGAAATACGGAAACGTAACAGACGTCCGTTTCCTTCTGCTTCCACGCCTCGTCCCGTTCCGTAGACCGTGCACAACGCTCTCTTCGTTTCCGTGCCTTTACGTCACCCTTACGCCTCGGTTTCCCGCTCGAGTCAGCGAATTTTTTCTCTATCCTCGCGATCGACGATCGACGACGATCGAATCTCGACATGCGCAGAATTTCGAGGCCGTTTCGCGACAAAACCAGCCACTCTTCACACCGATGCTTCTATCGCGGTGGGACTGAGATTTTTCAACGCGTTAAACGTATAGATGATCTTCGAATTTTCGTGAATTTCGGTGAATTTGCGTTAAATTGTAGGGGGAATAGAAGGGGTTAAGAAGCTAGACTCAAATGCAAGGGTTCTTCTTTATTCGTCCCTGAACATCGACATTTGGCAACCACTCAAATTTAACCTTTTACACTCGACGATTTTTTAGCTACAGAAGAGTAAA
>NIJG01000123.1:6685442-6698930 GCA_002201625.1 Euglossa dilemma
AGTGGTAAATAAAGAATCGTATAATAATTAACACGGAAAATTATTTGATTTCGATATCTCACGTATTGTTATATTATCTTAAATTCGCTATATTAATTAATATGGGTTTTCAAAATTTTATGGTGATTGACAGTCGTCTCTCGAGTGCAAAGGGTTAATATCAAGTACTGATCACATGAACATTTTGTACGAAGCATACTAATGAAAATTAGTTATTGCGTGTAGAAGAATTTATTAATCATTGCAATACATACTTTACAAGTTTCCCGGGTGTCATCCAAAGATGTTTCGAAAAATTCAGATACTCTTCTCGAAGTATCGATATGGATACGTTTCTTTTGAAGATGGAAACGATTGCGTCTTTACGCGTGTCTAAATTATCTAGGGAATGGAATAAAGAGAATGATCGATTCGAGGGATTCTTTTTATTCTTCTTCTTACATATTCGCCAAAGTGTTTGCACCTGACACGTCGTATAAGATATACTTACGATCCTAAAAGCGATCGGAAAGGATTTACGTCGGCGGCGATAGAGCCAGCTCGTTTCGTACGTGTAAGCAAATCGTCGACGGAATACGATACGTGACGACGCGGTGATTTACAATGGCAAACACGGCATTCCGGGCTTCCTAACCTCTCGAAACGTTTCCAATCTCGTACCACCGTCTGTGCTAAAACTCTCCTAATTCTCTCTTGCGTTTCTCTTTCTTGAAAAATTCTTCCACGTCTCTCTTCTTCCGCTTTGATGATATATAACCACTTACCGTGTAAAAATGCGGAAAAATTGCGGGAAAGCGAGGTTTAATCGCGTAATAAGCGAAACGCGACATTTCCCTGTGAGGTCACTCGCTGTTTTACAACCGACCTGAGGTCGACCGTAATTTTTTGAATGGCGAACGCTTCCATGATCCTCGCCGACATGAAATAAGCTTCCAGGATCGTGGAAAGGTCTATGGATCTTGAAAATGACCGGAAGAACAAATTGATATAGTATATCGAACCTCGAAGAAGAATTCTCCGGTGCTTCGACCCGTTTTTCGAAGATTTTCATGGTTTGAAGAGAACGAAGAGGAATAATTTTTCGTGGACCGGAAAGAACGACGGTGGCTCTCTCGGAAGACCCCTTCTTTCGACCACTTCCGGAAAGATATTAGACACGATCTATTCTATCAACGCTGGCCTTGCGGTAACGCGACCTCTTCCACGAAATATCGGTTTATCGTGGAATTCGGAGGAGAGCCACGGTTCAACCTCGTCGTTGATTTATCGTAGTCCCACACAGAGGTGTTATCGCGGAATTCCGATGAAATTTCGTTCATGCTTTTGGGAATTAATTTAAATGACAAATGGCCGCCGGTTTTGCAAGTGGATTATATATATATTGAATTATTTTGACGCTACCTGTAACGCGTACCGTGCTCGGATATAATAGACGTTGATTAATTAAAATTGGTACTGCGAAAATTTGACGGTAACCTTGTTAATTTTTACAAAGCTAGCTGCAACGATGAATTTAAAACATCGTGTCCTGGAATTTTTCCGATTCGGTGAATCAGTGGATCGAATAAAATGTTCCATGGAGAAGCCTCTTAAAATCGACGGGTTTAATTCCAAAGGAGGAAGATTAGAAGTATTTCTCGCTTTTATCGGTGAGAATAAAATCGAATGGCCGAGAATGCAGATTATCGATGATCCTATAGTAGCACCAATGGAGAGTGAAGAATTAAATCTCTGATCACGGACCATTCTCACCCTCTGCTGCTATTATTTATAAATAATTCCACGCGTATAGATGTTCGTTGAAATAATACCGAAGAAAACTGACCTGGATCCCGAAGGTTATGGCCAAGTGCTTTTTATCGCATTTTGTTATATTTATTTGCACGATAAACCGTGTCAAAGGAACATAGCGGTATTAATTTATAGATTATATCGGGGATAAGATGTTAGGAGAACCAGTCTAACGTTGTTTTAAAATTGAAACAAAAAACTGTATTAATTGTCCTGTGTCGCAACCTTAGCCCTTGCATCATGCAGTCTAACTTCGAGGAACCATCCAAATTATCGATCTTCCTCGAAACAAACTAGATCCCGACGCCAAACGACGTTATCGAAAATAAAGATTCATCGCATCCGAAGAATGAACGAAAAAATTTGATATTAACGACAAATTCTATCCCGAATAATTGAGAATTTATTGGGTCATTCGTAAAGTCATTTCGTTTTTTTTTTTTAGCCTTACTATATTAGCTGCCAAAATATATAACGATTACGCGGCTGAAGTGTGAAGTTGGCTGTAAAAAAATACAATTAGGTCCACTGTTGAAAAAAAACGAAATGACTTACCGAAAGACCTAAAACATAGCGCAACTGACAAACGCGCGACTTCCTCGATCGCGAAAGGGCAAAAAGTAAAGAAATTTATTCGAATCCTTGACCATCGTATCCTGTTGAATAATTTATCCCTATTCGAGCATCCGTCGCGATCGATTCCAGCATCGAGCGATCGCAAGAACCCGCGATAAGTGTCGAGATCGGCGTGTCTCTCGCTGATTCTCTGTTTACCGCGCCATTTAAACACGCTGTATCCAGATCTCTGATAACCACTCGCTGCCGTGTTATCGCGATAAGCGGCAGGGTTCAAGTACGTATCCGGTTGGTGGTTCGATCATAACCTCGAACAACGCCATCGAGAATATACGCGTGCTCGTGCGAGCTCCTCGAAGCTGTTGAACGCAGAAGAGGGAAGAAAACAGACGAGAAAAGGACGAACGAAGAAGAACGAAATTACAAATCCCCCGATTCCAATATCTCCGTTATTTCGCGTAACGAGCGAAAACGTTACTCGCGAAAGTTGCAAGGAAAAACGCAACTCGCGGGTAATAGGTTGTTTGCGGGCGTAGGAGAGATCCGAAGGTCGACGCTGGTCTTTTTTAATCCTCCCCGGTGCGATATATCGATCACGGAAACGGTATCGCTAACTCGTTCGCGATGGAAAGTCGAATAACTGAACTCGGGATTAGCCCGAGTCGTTTTGTACGACTGGATTAACCTGACAACCAATTACGCGACCGATAACGTTCTTTCTCTTTGTTTCCTTGCCTTTTATTTACTTTTATTTCCTTTTATACACGCATCGCACGGATTCTAGGAAACCATAGATCTTTCTTACCCGACGATCGGTCTTTCATTTGTATCGATTATCTCGATCGGGAAGGAATAATCGCGACACACGAGACGGAATGAAACGCACAAATGAGGTGACATTTGCCCGAATCGTTCGGCTGATATCGAGTGGGTCGTCTAATCGTGCGACAATGAAAGATCCTCGAACGATCTCGATCGTTCCGATTCCACCGATTTGACGTCACAGGTCGAACATATGTACGCCGATATCTGCGTGCGATTATCTAGATACGACTCGGAATCGTCACAGTGGATTTCGGCTCCAGCAGGATTCCACCAAGGCCCCCGAGGCCATGGAATTTTATTTTCTGCCGTGGCCGGCCGGATTATTATGTCAGCATTATGTATAGACGCGGTTCCGCGGACGATGCTTCGATCTTTTCGGGCAGAAGTCACGCCGAAGGTCGACCACGCACGAGGAACGCTCGCGCGGTCCCGAGCGGACCGTTCCTCGTCCTTGCGACCGTTTTAGTCCGCGTTTTCCTTCGTTTCGCTACCGGCCGTCCGCAATTCTCACCTTAGACGCCTCGCGCGCGCCTCCGATCCGCTCCGATCCTCTTCATCACGCGCCGGTGTCGAGTTTCGGGCATGCGGCTCGCGCGAGAGCGGGTTCGTTGCCTTTTTCTTCGGAACTTTAGCAGGATTTGGTCGTGGAGGTCGGTGGAATCAGGAATACTTTATATATGGAGCTCTTAATCGTTTGAATGCCACGCATTTTTGCTGTTTTCCCGTCCAAAAGTGCCAAGGAGCGTTTTCTCACTTGTCTTATTCCCTATCTAAAAATGCCAATCAGCGCGATAGCGATTGTCTTATTCTCCGATTAAAAATGTCAAGAAGCTCTATTTGCATCCAAATATTATATTGAAATTAAAATTCGTTCTTTTATCAGCTGTCTAATTATTTTATTTTTGTGCCGGTTGTCGGCTTTGCACTTTTCGTGCGAAACAGAAGAAGAAATCATACCAAAATTGTACCTTGGCACTCAAACGGTTAAATTAGAGGTGGAGAACCTGACGTATTTATTTATTCTTTAAACCGGGTAAATCTTCGTTAGAAACATATGAAACAAAAATATAGTAATAACACGAAGCATGGAACAGTAATTGATGAGACACGTGTTTACAGGAATTTATATACGGAATTTCCAGATAAATTAATCCTGTTTGCAGTCAAAATGAATTATTATTGAAACAAAGGCAATAAACTATTGGATCCTTCGGAAAGTTATTTCTTTTTTTTTTTTTTTTAATGCGGTTGAACTTTGAAGTTAGCTGTGGACAAATACAATTAAGTTCCCTAAATTGGAAAAACGAAATGACTTTCGAACAACTTAATAGATCGAAGTTAACCAGGAAGGTTGTAAAATTGGGAAAGTCTCGTGGTAATTAAACAAACATATGTCCACACAGAAAGACGAGAGCTTCTCCTGGCCTCGCAATCGGTATCTGCAATCATAATAATAATTACATTTCGATAATATTCAACGACGACGTTCGGAAAATTTTACGCTTCTAAAAAGCTTCTACAATCATTATCGATGATAATGATGTATCGTATACCGAAACGAGACAAATCTCAAGGTCTCCGATGATTCACGAATGTCGCTGCCGCGATTGTTATCGGCGGCCTCACGAATATATCTCGAATTAAAGAAAGATAATCGCTTGATCGGCCGTAATCCGTTTTCTCGGAAGGGAAGGAAATTTCGTCGCGGTGGCTAAAGCAACGTCGCGACGCGGCGTCCTACGAATCTCGTGAACGACTGACATCCAATGGCACGATGAAAATTCAAGAATGGAAGAGGCAAGAGATATCGCGCGGCTTCTGATATCTCGGCAACGGAGCTGGTAATTCCCTGGGTAACAGAGCGACGCGGCTTCTTTTGGATCATGGCGACGTTTGATCACGGATGAAGATACGAGATTAGAAGTACGAACGACACCGGTGCGACGAAATTTTTCGTACCTCAAGGTCCACTTTGCGGTAAATAACAGAGCGACGGTGATTTTCTTTGAATCGCAGGAACGTTTGCTTAAGGATTTAGAGAGGAAGGAAGTTGGATGTCTCGGTATAGCAATGCGGCAGCTCACGCGTGTTTTCCGACACGTTTGGTACTCGAATCCGAGGATAAAGATCCAAGGTTCCCCTAATTGGGGCAAGTGGCATTTTTGGAGAATCTTGTTTGTTCACGTGGTTCGTTTATTTGGCACGACGCGCAATTCGGGGACGAAATTTTACGAGACCGAGCTTGTCAATGGAAGAATATCGGACTGCTGCATCGAGTTGGCAAATTTTACACGTGTTTGGGTCATTCGAAACGTCTAACAGATCAGCCGAAACTTTTCTCGATCCTCGTTAATTGAACGATGTCGTCTGGATCGCTGGAGACCAACTATATTGCCTATAATGACTATAATAAACATTATTATCCTGCACGATAATTCCGTTCTCTAATAATATTGAAGCCACCGGGAATAAATTCTCTTAGGAAGAAGTGCTTGCTGTAAAAAAATTAATTTATCCTACTGTATCGCGATATTACATTATAATATCGTCGGGACAGCGCGATACCGATGTTACACCATATTACTATCGCGATATAATATCAACACCGTGATACCGACGTTAAACCTACCACGACCGATCAAATCGTGATCGATGTATGAAAAACGGGAAGACGTATCGAAAAATTGATTACGTGTACCGAAAGATAAATCACGTTGCGAGGTGACCAGAGCGATAACACCGAATGCCGAATTTCCAACGAAAAGTCGAAAAATTCTCGTTTGAAACGCGATAGATTTAAATATAATAGAATAATAATATAGAATAATTAAATGTTAATACTATCAGAATATAATGACACTGCTATGCTATCGTAATACCATCGCGATATTGCAATATTCGCGACGTTATAACACCGATACTACGACACCATCGTAACGTAACACCAATGCAATACTACAATCGCATAACACCATCGCGATATTATAATCTTACCAACATCGTACAAAAACGCTATCATAGTAAATACGATACGAATCCGATGCTATAATACCACGCGACATTACACCGCTGCCACGTCACGATACTACCATCCTACCACCGTGTTACATTACGCTACACACACACATGTGTGACAAGCAGATTTGCAGAATTCGTATTCGGCGAACCGCGAATTTATTGCTGCAATCAGATTTCCGAAAGGAAGGTCGCGAGAAAGCGGAAGCTCGATCGTCGAAACGAGAGACATTCTTAAGCAGCAAAGGCTGTTGAATGACCAACGATCCGTTCACTTTTAGTCGCTAAAAGAACCTGACTTTAAACGTCTTGCTTATTCCAATGTGACTAATTCCCAATACTCCTACGAAAAAAAAAAGAATATATATAAGCATCTACGAAAATTGTACGAAAGTCAGTTCATTCTCCACCGATTCGTAGTACGTTATTCTATTTTCCAACGTAGCTATATTGTAGAATTCGTATCTCATAAAGAAGTGTTCCGAAACACATTGAAGCGATTGTGGTAAGATGTTGTTGTAAGATGGTTTATTAAAAATTGCCCGATATATCGATCGATCGATTTTGAAGAAACGTCTGTCTTCGGGTCTTCCTCATACCCTTCGTTGATATCAGTCCTCGCATCATCCTGGTTTCGAAGAATGCTTTGATTTGTCGCTTTTCCCTGAAGCAAAATAGATCTCGATGCAGGGTGACGTTATTCAAATAAAGAATAAAAATTCCTCTTGTACGATCTTCGCGTTAACCCGTCAATTTGACGGGTGAGTTGCTCCAATTATACAATATTAATAGATGTAATCAACTTCTATTAAATTTGTTAATATCGTAAGTGTTTTTAAATTAAAATACGTAGTTTTCTTTACCCGTAAATCTGACGGGTCTCCATAAAGATAGGTATTCAAAAACGTTCGTATACCTAGTGTTAAATGTCATAGATCACCGGTAGGTCGGTAGAAACACATAATTTGAACAAATGTCGATACTTCTCAATATTCGGTTGCGAAGAAATTAATTTATAGGTAATATTTCAATGTTACACGTTATCACGAGGAAACCTCGTAAAACTAACGTGGCCATTGGTGGCGTAAATTCGAAGAGGAAGAGGAACGAACGCGTGGAAAATGGGAAATCCGCGTGGCGCGCGCGAGCGAGGAAGAAGCGGCGCAGCCGGGAGATAAAGTTTCCGCGAAGCGTTGGTAGGATGGAAAGACGGTGACGTTGCTCGAGGTTAAGATCTGTCGACGCTCTGGATCCGTACTTGAACTCGTCCCCGGCTGAATCACGCCGATATCGGCCGGCGTTCGATAACGACGGCGCACACGCGGCCAGATAACCTTCCTCGCGGCTGGCCCAAGAATCCGTTTAGAGGCGCGCGGTCGCGGTAATCCGCGGCCAGAAAACGCGAGACCAATCGATCATTCCGAGGGGACAAGGGCAGACACGGTTTACGTAATCGCCGGACACGTCAGAGATCGCACGTGAAAAGGTTAAAGCGAGCGTGGCGGGGCTCGATTAGCCATGGAAACCAGCTCTTCCCGCCGAGCTCCCTCCAATCTAGCTTTGTCGCTAGATCCGTATCTCCTCGCTCGTTTCTTCTTACCTCACGTCGTTTTCCGCCTTTTCTTTCTTCTTTCTTTCTTTCTTCTTCTTTCTTTCTTTCTTCCTTCTTCTTTCTTTCGTTCGGCGAAATTTCCGCCTCTTCTTTCTAACGCTCCTTCGGGGTTTCGAGGATCGCGAGAACGAGCTGCGTCGCTTCCAAGTCTTTTATTGCGTTGGGAATTTGCGATGAGAACTTGGATTGTAACGATAAGAGTAGCACGGTGACGATACAAACTAACTACTTACTGAAGGAAGAATCTTTAGATTTTGAGACGATGAGCGATATTTATGTTTGTATTGGATCGAAGGGTAACATGTTAACAGTCCCTGAGGATTGTTTAAGTTTGGGTTAGGCCGTGTAATAGAACTCAGAAATATAAAGAAAAGGCAACTTGGAATCTCACATCCTGCAGTTCTTTTAATAATGTCACTAAAACTTAAAAATTCCAGAAATTTATGTTAAAACTAATTCTAGGAAATGGTGTACTTCGGAAACGTTTAAAAAATCTCTAGAAAGATCAGAAAACACACCCAGTGCATTACATTTTTTCGTAATATTAATTTTCGATGGATTTTGTTGAAACGATAAGTCTCGCAATCTCCAAACCTCAATCTAGGATATAAACCGCGAGTGAATAGTTTATAAGATCTAAATTCCGAGAAGGGTTTATATAAACTTTAGATTAGAATTGGTAGTTTAGGCGATTATGTCACGTACGCTTCTAAGATTCTCTCACGAAAGAAACGCACACCTTCCTCGAGTAATAAAACACTTGAAAGGGAATATATAAAGACGATGATTATTTTCCAATCGTAAATTCATAATTCCAACACTCGCCATGACACCAGGACCCGTGACAAGCTCTGGTCTCGATCCTCGGCAACAGCCTCGAGTGTCGGATAAAGCGGAAACGTCGGGAGGATGGAGGAGAGAAATTTTCTTCATACCTGTGTCGTAAACGGAAGGCCGACGGCGATAGCCGGTGACGCAACCTTGTCCCGAACGAAAAGTGCAGCGTTATCGGTCGCCACGGCCGCTCCCGTAAGCGGAGATTATCTCGGCGAGCGTCCTTGAGCGGAATAGGTGCGAGACGAGACGCTCTTGCGAGCTGATAGCGTGGTTTATCTGGTCTAGTCTGGCTATGGGTCCTGTTTCTCTAGTCCATCTCCAGTCGCTTAGCTTCAGTCTGCACTTTCCGACCTTCTATTTATCCAATCGCTTCGTTTAGCTACCGAAGATTCATTTTTCATTGAAGTTTGTGAATTGGGGCACTAGAATGGTCGTAGAACGTTACGCGAGAGAGATAGGATTGGTGAAAATTGGTTGTGAGTATTCCTTGAAATGTATCTCATTTTCTATTATAGCGATAGCAGAGACTATTCTGACCAATTTGTTATTTTTTCTTTTTATTTCTGTTTGGTTTAAGTGGAGGAATATTTGTCTGATCAGAGATCAGACCGACGATGCAATTTTATTTAATTTTCAAAATTATAATCGAAGCAGGGACTCGATCTTTCCTTTTTTGGAGCAGATAGAAAATTTGTATACATCGATATTAATGCAGATATATTATAGAACACGCGTATGTGAAGATCAGACCAACGATGCAATTTTATTTAATTTTCAAAATTATAATCGAAGCAGGGACTCGATCTTTCCTTTTTTGGAGCAAATAGAAAATTTGTATANAATTTGTATACATCGATATTAATGCAGATATATTATAGAACACGCGTATGTGAAGATCAGACCAACGATGCAATTTTATTTAATTTTCAAAATTATAATCGAAGCAGGGACTCGATCTTTCCTTTTTTGGAGCAAATAGAAAATTTGTATACATCGATATTAACGCAGATATATTATAGAATACGCGTATGTAAAGATCAGATCGACGATGCAATTTTATTTAATTCTCAAAATTGGAATTAAAGCAAGGATTCTAGAAAGAAACCGATCAGCGAAAGAAGGGACTAGATATACTAAAATATCACGTACGAAGAAAGATCGAATTCCCGCTTCTCGAAGTACCATTCACTTATAATACCACGAATCTGCTATTTAGTAAGATGTAGAGAAATAAAATGGAACGAACGTTCCCTGGAAGCGATTAAAGGCGAAGGTACGTAAAGTTGCACCTGTTCTAAACGACTCTAAGGACACGTTCCTTCGGAAGTGCCTGCCAATTTCGAAACGGGAATATCTCAGGAACGAAACGCGGCTAGGTGGACCGGGTGTTCCCGATGGTTTGGCAGACAATTAAATCGGCAGCATTGCGGCTGAATCTTGCAGCAAGGATAGTATCGATTACCGAGCGCCGGGTATTTATGGATGTTTTATTATAGTAACGCACGTTAGAATTACGTATGGAACGTTCACGTGTAGCTCGTACTGGTATTCCGCGCTGGTGAAAAACTGCCGGGCTAGTGTCACGGTTATTTTTATCCCCATTTTCTACGATTACACGTGACAGATATTCGGGACGCGTCGACGACCGGGTGATTCGAGTACAAGTGGAATAGGCCCGCGTAGATCAGACACCGCGGCAGTATGGTAATTCAGTGATCAGTCTTCAGTCCTCGGGATTATTTCCGTGAAACTCGTAGACAGCTTCGATCTACGGTTCAATAACAACAATTAGATAGGAGATAAAGGCCAGAGTATGCCACGCTGTACGCACACGTGTAAAACACCAGTCATTCCCCTAAATATAAGTCTCTCCTCTGCTTCACGGCTACGAGATCTACGGGCCGATCCCGGATTCGAAATCTCTACGCAGAAATTCGCTAGATCGCGATCTATAAGTCGTCTGTGTAGGTGAACTAAATCTCGAACTAACCTCGGATAGGAATGACCACGAATTTGGCGGAAGAAATGGAAAGAAGGTAATTTTGAATTTATAAACGATTCCGATTGTCAGGGAGTTCTGAGTTCTGATTTCTGAGGTCTGTATCATTAATTAACGTTAAGTCTAGTTCTTCGTCTGTTTTTAATAATTTGTCCTTGGTTATAATTCGTCTATACTAACTTTTAAATTATTAACTACGAGTTCTAAGTAAGTTCTGAGTTTTGCGTTATTAAATACTAGTCCTTCGTCCGTTTCTAATAATTTGTCCTTGGTTATATTTCTATCCTAACCTTACGATTTTTGAGCTCCGAGATCCAATTTAATAGCTATTATTTATTAGATACTCGTTGTACATTGTATGTTATAAATCGTTCATTATTAGGTGCCACCTAAGGCTAACAAACAACCCTCATCTCGTCCCTTCGTTTTTATTATTAAAAAACAAGCGTAATTTAACACTGCAACTACCAAGGATATTAAACTGACCTGCTCGCGATTTTCTATTTTCGAAATCATTTAAAAAAATACCTATACTTCGCAAAATTAACATCGATTCTCCCTCAAACAGGAGAATAATCATTCATACCTATTTATTTATTAAGACCGTACCAGTCGAAGGTCGAAACTGTTATGAACAAAGTCGCCTAGCCTAACGGTTGCGTTTCCTGTTCGCTGTAGGTACGAATTGTTGACATCCTAGCCGAATGTTTCCGAAACTCGGCGACGCTTCTCTTTATTTACATCGTTGGAAGACCAGGTGTGCCACTCGTCTATCGTTTTCGGTAGCGGAATGCAGCGTTCGCGACGAAACGGCCACAGAACGGAAATATTCGGGCCATCCTCTGTTTACATTTTCTACTGGGCTGTTTTACATTCTATACGTGAGTACCCGTTATACCGATTATATTATTAATAAATGTATCCTTGCTATAAATTAATAATTATTCAGGCAGCGGAGCAGCTGGCACGTGTCGCACCAGGACCTTTCTGCCGAGATGTTCTATATCGTCAGATACCCTATGCGTGAGTACCCGCTATACTAATTATATTGTCAGTAGATATATTTTTATTATAAAGAAATCGCTACGTGTATAAAGCCATACACGAAATAGGGGAACTTAATATTAACGTTTATAGTAATTAAGTTAATTTATCTATTTGGTATTTGCGATAATCGGTTTTAATTTTATTTCCAATTTTTTATTTTTATTCTATCTTCGAATAGCGATCGGGATATGATTAGAATTATTATCAATTAGGATAATGGTAAAATGTTCTAGAGACTTCTGCCCTTTTCTTTTCTATCGCTCTTTTCTATCGATATACATTTGTTCCTGAACATACGCCGTCCATGAACGAAATTATCACGGTCACTTTGCACAAGAATAGATCTAAAAAAATTTCTGTTACGAACGAGAAACGTCTCTAGTTCCTTCGAATCAGGTTTTGGTAGAAAGTATTGTATTACTCTCTTATCTGTTAACTCTTTGCACTCGAATGGTGACTCTTTGCATTTTATTTTAACACCTCGAAGTTTAAGTAACGAGTATCAGGCAGTATATAAAAATGTCGAAACGAAACATGCGTGATTGCTTAGATTTTCACATTCATAAGTATCTTCGAACTTAGAAAACTATGAAAGTTTCGAATTCTCAACTTTTATGCCGAAGAAATCTTCGAATGCTAAGGCTAAGAAATAAAAAGTAAAAAGCGGAACACAACGGAATTCCAAATTATCCGAAATTAAACGATCTCGATCCTCGTTTCGCCCTTTTCTCTGCAAAACACGGTCGCGTAGAGGAAGGATTGGAAAAAAGAAGAAAAAAAGGGTAAATACGAAACGTGTCATCGATTTATACAAAATACATAACAATAATTAGATTAGAAGTAGTTACACATATAATTTTTAAAATTTCCACATTCGATAGTATCTTCGAACTCAGAAAAAAATAGAAGCTTCTCGATTTCGACCCTCGTTTCGTTCCTTTCTCTGCAAAACGCGGTCGCATAGATGAAAGGTTTGAAAAAAGAGGAAAAAATACTGAAAATACGAAACGCATCATCTACTTATTCGTAATATACGACAATAATTAGATTAGAAGTAGTTACACATATAATTTTTAAAATTTCCACATTCGATAGTATCTTCGAACTCAGAAAAAAATAGAAGCTTCTCGATTTCAATCCTCGTTTCGTTCCTTTCTCTGCAAAACGCGGTCGCATAGATGAAAGGTTTGAAAAACGAGGAAAAATAAAGAAAATACGAAACGTGTCATCGACTTATTCAAAATACACGACAATAATTAGGTTAGAAGTAGCTACAAATATAATTTTTAAAATTTTCACATCCAATAGTATCTTCGAACTCAGAAAAAAATAGAAGCTTCTCGATTTCGATCCTCGTTTCGTTCCTTTCTCTGCAAAACATGGTCGCGTGGATGAAACATTGAAAAAAAAGAGGAAAAATAAAGAAAATACAAAACGTGTCATCGACTTATCCGAAATATACGACAATAATTAGGTTAGAAGTAGCTACAAATATAATTTTTTAAATTTTCACATCCAATAGTATCTTCGATTTCAGAAAAAAATAGAAGCTTCTCGATCTCGATCCTCGTTTCGTCCCTTTTTCTGTAAAACGCGGTCGCGTGGAGGAAGAAGGATATGAAAAAATGTGGAAAAGCAGAGAAAAGAGGGAAAAGCCGATACGCGATCGACTCTCGTCCGCTGTCAATTGGCCTGTCAGCGTGGATAGCGGTTGGCGGACAGGTCAGCGATGGTAAACGGCGACGATTATAGGCGGGCGGGTGTCGGTGGAGCGCGACTGGTAGCC
>NIJG01000123.1:6699064-6753437 GCA_002201625.1 Euglossa dilemma
ACGAGCCGCGGCGGAGAGAGGAGAGACGCCCCGTGCTCGCGTGCGCGCCGCCGCTCCTCACCGTCCAGACGCCTTCTCAGCCCGCGGAGACGCGGCCCAAGGCGCCGTTTAACGCGGAATTACCACCGGGTAATTCGTCTCTCGACCACCACGACCGACTGCGTCATCCGTGACTCTAAATCTTCTATCGATTCGGATATCGATTCCACCTTCCTTCCAAGATGGCTAATTAATTAGTCATGGGTCCAATTAGCAGTTGATCTCGACCCACCATGTTTCGAATCTCGGTATACTAGCTTGTCATTCATCATTCGATGATTTTCATATATTTCGCGTTCGAAACCAGTATCGCGTCGAAGTTACTTGTATTAATTATATAGCTGTTAGTAATGATAGTTGTTTGAATATTCGGGTTGATTGACATTTATATATAAATTTGAGTGCAAGTGTAATTTAGAGGTATCGAATTAGTATAATTTTTGCAATACTCGTCCTGAAGAGGTTGAGTGACATTTATATCTAAGTTTAGGTGTAATTGCGAGTAATT
The DNA here is from genome assembly GCA_002201625.1 of Euglossa dilemma. NCBI lineage: Eukaryota > Metazoa > Arthropoda > Insecta > Hymenoptera > Apidae > Euglossa > Euglossa dilemma. Next base: position 6,699,612 of record NIJG01000123.1, read on the forward strand.
TAGAGGTATCGAATTAGTATAATTTATGTAATATTCGCAGCGAGGGAAATGTTTGGCATTTATATCCAAGTTCGAGTACAAGTAATTTATAATTGGGAAATTAATGATTTTTATAATATTCGCGATAAGGGAATGTTTGAGACGTATATCCAGGTTCGAGTCGAAATAATTTCTCGAAACGAAATTAGTATAATTTTTGTAATATTCGCGAGAAAGGTAATACTCAAGATTTATATCCAAGTTTGACTGCAAGTAATTTATAGATACGAAATTAACGTGATTTTTGTAATATTCGTGACCAAACGGATGATCGAGATTTATACCGAGTATCGATTCAAAATAATTTAGAGGTATAAGATTGGTATAATTTTATAATATTCGCGATACAGTGAATTCTCGAGATTTTTACGGAATATCGACTGAAAAGAATTTAAAGAAAAATGGTATAATTATTGCGTTATTCGCGATAAAGGGAATTTTCGAGATTTATGTCGGAAACTGGTTATTGTCAGTTTAATAAAAATTATGCTACTTTTATAACTACTGTAAATTATCTTCGGACTACCGATGGACGTTTCAGATTTATACTAGCAACTGATAAATCGCGCGACTATTAATAGTACCGTAAAAATTATGTTAATTTTATAATTGTAAATTATTACACGCGTAAAAAGTGTGTTTAAAGTTTACACGGGAAATTGAGCCGAGTTAATTTGCAGTTATGGAATTGGTATGATTTTTACGGGGCCCGTAATAAAGGGGACGCATCAGATTTATATCGAAAATTGATAAATCGCACGATTATTATTGGCGTCATAAAAATCGCCTGATTTTTATAATTATAAATTACCTCGCGTTTAAAAGAGGATCTTCAAAATAAATATAGATAATTGATAAATTATGCAACTGTAATTAATACGGGAGAAATTACGCCAGTTCTGTAACTGTAAATTATCCCGAGCATGATGGAAAATATTTCAGATTTATAATCGGAGACACGTAATTTCTCCGGCTATTATTAGCCAACTCGAATTATAACAATTTTATAAATACCCCGATGCTTCCTCTCGCACAACAACGATCGATCTCCTCTGTGAGATCGCTTTTCAAATTTTACTAAAATATCCCAGCAGCGTCGATTCTACTATTCTAGTCCGTAATAATTACCCGAACGCAAAAATAGCGGACTAGGAACCAAGGTTATTACCGATGTAAATTCCACGTATTATAGATCATCCTATATAACGTACACGCCGTTAAACCGAGCTCCAGAAATTCGCACACGATCTCCTACCGATCTCCCATACCTCTCTTCAAATTTTTCATACACCGATCCAACTAACCTCCGTGTAAAAAATTTATAAAACAAAAACCACGCGCGGGTATTTCCTCACAGACACACACGCTCGGACATATAAACCCAAAACTGCACGCAGCGAGCCGAAATACCGCGAAGAAAGCTCTATTCTCTTCCTAAAGTTAGCAACTCCGTTCCCAGAATACATCCAACGCGACTTTCGTAATCGATATACACGGAACCGTTTTAGCGAACCCGAGCACGCCATTTCCCACCGGGTACACGCTAGGATCCTCTCCACGTCGCCTGAGAAATCATCGATATTTCGCGAGGGTGCCAGGATAAACAGCGTCTGATACTCTCGGCAACGAATGCAACGCGATTATGCCGCGCGTGTGTGCAACGCTGTGCTGCAACTGTCGATCGGTAGCATAGGTCAGGAGTGGCCAAGTTGATCGGTATATGCGCGATATTTTTCTGAAAATTGCGTCGCAATGGTTGGCGTGGAAGGCGAATTGTCAACGTCGACTGTTTTCGTGAGTCACGACTAAGTTTGCGCGTTGGACTCGTCTACCGTGATCGACCAAAAATCGCGTTTCGAATGCTCGATGCAGCTTCGATCCCATGCAAGCACGCGAGACGCTTCGTCGTCGCGGATGAACACGCGTGCCGAGGATTATTGGCACGTTCAGACGCGTTTTCAATCGGACCTGATCTCGTTTCTTCGTTGTTGCCGGATTATTGCAATCGGAGATGATTGGAGATGTAGAACTAACAATTTGTAATATGTATTAACCCTTTGCATTCGGTGATTTCTTTTGGTAGTGAAAGATAGCAATTCTAAAATCTTGTGCCATAAGGTTGAGGATATTTTTAAAACGGCAAATAAGAAATCGTAGAGAAATTAAAACGTAGAGTTATTTTACTTTGACACTCCACGCATCGTTGGGTAAATTTAAGTTTGATATATTAATTAACATCGGTCATTAGAATCTGATTAAATGGCGACTGAGGCTCGCCTCTCGAGTGCAAAGGGTTAATATAGATTAATATTATGCAATGAAAATAAAAGAGAGTAAGATTAGTGTGATTTTTACCAGAAGTAGACGCGTATTTTCAGCAATCGCGAAAATAAAATATCCGAAATAAGTCATCGTGATGGTAATTTTGATTTTCTTGGTTTTAATAGATATAGATAATGGGATTCGTTAACTAAGGGTTGATGAGTGATTATGGGTCAAAATTTGGTGTATTTTAGGTATATTTAGTTATGCGATAAAGCAGATGGAGTCTTTTGGAATAATTAATAAAATGTAACAAGGTAGAATAATGATTTATCGGGTGCTTTATTTATTTTAATTATTAATTAAATATCGTCCTCTAATCTCCATAGTCCTAGAAAATAATAAAAGAAGAGAAGAGTATTAATACTAACGAAAAAGAAATAATTTCACGGAGACTCCTTTTTGTTCGAAATAATTTTCTTCGATATCCACTAAACTCGGAGACACCGTGAAAAAAAATTAAAAAGGGACGTTCCGTGTATTTTTTTCTTCCTTATCGATCAATCGCGAATAGAAACGTTAGCACCGTGTCCGCATTTTTCGCGGAATAATCCGAAAATGACACCGCGTATCACGAATAGGAGAAGATCGGTGTGGCGTCATCGCATCTCGTGTCAAGTTATGCAATTTGATTAAGGACTTTTCGAAACCGTGGAAGAGTACGTTTCTAGAAGAGACTCGCCAAGATCTATCGCTGATTCGCCGGTTTTTGCACACGGTTTGCGATGATCCAGCAGTCGCGTGTCGCGAATCCGACTGTGCAACGCTGATCAGGCGAACTACGAGGAAGATAGGTTTCGCGGTTGCGTAAAATAAACGGATGACGCTGTCGAAATTACTGTTTATTATAATCCCTTCCTGTATTACATATTCCGTCTTTCGCCTCGTGATATTTCGACGCAGAAAAATCGAGTTTCAGCGTAGCGGGTATAATGATTCATACCGTTTATACCTCGAACACTAAGCAGAGCCTAGGATCCCTGAAAATGTATGGCTTCGGATCTTTTCAATTCTCTTTTATTTTTGGTGTTTGATTAATTTCGCGTTATAATCATTTCTATTATTTTTCATATCATCCAGATACTGTTGAGTTAATTTCTTTTATTCCAGTTAAAATTGATTAGTTCGTTAATTTCAACGTTGATAACAACAGGATTTATTAGAAGTTCAGCGATGGACTTTGAAGAACTCAAATGCAACGTTCTTTCTTTTTCTTTTTCCTTTTACTTTTCGTAGACTCGCGTGGATGGAGCTAGTCTAGTACTTTGCTAGTTAGATAATCCTCTCGGTGACTTATATCATCTCCCTAGAGGTCGCAGAGTAAGTTTCCCAATTTGGGTCTGTGCTGGTCAAGCGATAAATTCAGTTAAGGTGTTTGGCGGATCGAAGTTCGAAAGGTTCGGAACCTTCCTCTGTAAACGTGTCCTATCAATTTTATCTGTGGTAGATAAATGTGCGATGTTGTGTACTATCAATCATATCTTAAGAATCTTAAGACAGCGTCTAAAGGAAATTCCAATTCCTCTGAGACCTCGAAAGAATCTCTCGAAGAACTCACACCTCTCTGTAACCTGCTACCCTGCTACGAATAAACACTCGCTCCACACACGTCGCGACCCAAAATGACCAAAACAACTGATCGAATACGATTAACACACGAAGACGTGCCAATCTCTAACTTTACCTGTTCGAATAAAAAGTTCCAATTTCTCCGAAGACATTCGAACTCGGAAAAGCTCTCAGAAACCTTCGAAACGAACTCTCGAGGAACTCACTTCTCTGCAACCTACTCCCCTGCTACAATAGAACGCTCCTTCTACTCTCATAGCAATCCACGATATCTGATCAAAGCCGTTCAAACACCGAAAAGGAACAAAGACTCCGAGACCTCGGAAGAACTCGAGATATCCGAGATCCCCGACCCGTTCTCTTTTCAACGAGCAGCAATCCCGAGAAGCAGGCAAAGTTGGCGACGATCTCGTGGATTGACAATGAGTCACGATACTCACGCGAAGCGTACATGCTCGAATTAAAAATCCTAATTTCTCCGAAGACCTCCGAAACGACCTCTCGACGAGGAACTTTCCGAAGAACTCGGAAAAGCTTTCTAAAACCTCCGAAACGAACTCTCGAGGAACTCACCTCTCTGAAACCTATTCCCCTGCTACAATCGAATACCCCTTCCACTCTCTTAGCAATCCATGACCTCCGATCAAAGCTGTTCAAACACCGAAAACGAACAAAGACTCCGAATCCTCCGAACTTTCCGAGACCTCGGAAGAACTCGAAAGATTCGATCTCTCTTTGACGAGTAGCAATCCCGAAAAACAGGCAATGTTGGCGACGATCTCGTGGATTGACAATGAGTCACGGTATTCACGCGAAGCCTACATGCTCGAATTAAAAATCCTAATTTCTCCGAAGACCTCCGAAACGACCTCTCGATGAACTCACCTCTCTGTAACCTACTCCTCTGCTACAATCGAACGCCCCTTCCACTCTCATAGCAATCCATGACCTCTTATCAAACTCGATCAAACACCGAAAACGAACAAAGACTTCGAATCTTTCCCGAGACCTCGGAAGAACTCGAAAGATCCGAGATCCCCGACACGTTCTCTCCTCGATGAGCAGTAATCCTAAAATGACCAAAACAACTGATCAAATACAATTAATACACGAAGACGTATCAACCTCTAACTCTATATGATCGAATAAAAAATCCTAATTTCTCCGAAGACCTCCGAAACGACCTCTCGATGAGGAACCTTCTAAAGAACTCGGAAAACCTCCGAATCGAACTCTCGAAGAACTCACCTCTGTAACCTACTCCCCTGCTACAATCGAACGCCCCTTCCACTCTCATATCAATCCATGACCTCCTATCAAACACGATCAAACACCGAAAACGAACAAAGACTCCGAATCTTTCCCAAGACCTCGTAAGAACTCGAAAGATTCGATCTCTCTTGGACGAGTGGCAATCCCGAGAAGCAGGCAAGGTTGGCGACGATCTCGTGGATTGACAATGAGTCACGGCGAAGCGTCCGCGTGGCTAGAGGGGCCTGGGTCTCTAAAGAAAGAACAGAGACGGTAGTAGGAACCGCGGGTGGCCAGGCGAGGCGAGGAGGAAACGGAAGAGACTGCCACCGTTTGGACACGTGACACGGATTTCGAGAGCAACGGAGGATGGACGTGGCATATACGCGAGGCACGCGATGCATCTAAACCGGGAACACGTGAGAACCAGTCCGGATCCAGTTCTGCCGGCAGCGAAGTTGCACCGGCTGGCGGCGGCGGTCGTCGCATCGATCGCTCTCGGTCGCCAAGGCTGCGTGTCTTATTCGGGCAAGGCCAAGGTCGTTGGCTGGCATTGCCGGCGAGCGAAGGTGAGATTGCAATTTCCCGCACGGGGGTTGCGCGGAAAGTGCAGCCGGGGTCACGGCGATCCGCGAGATCGAACCGCGTTCTTGGCATTCACCGGGATCGATCGCGAAAACCGGAGTCCCCGGCAGGGTTACCTTTGGGTTATTGGTGAACGCTCGGACGTGCCAATAGGTGGCCAGTTAATCGTGGCATCAGAGAGAAGGAGAGACAGAGAGAGAGGTCCGATCGAGTTCGAATTCAGTTTTCTATTCGCATATTAGGGAGACGAGACTGGTTATCGTTCGTTTCTACACCGTTTCTGCGACAGTTTTTCAAGCTGATTTTCACAGCTGTTAATTTTTCTATCAGTGGACATTTAAATTTAGGTTATGAACGTTTTGGGAAGTTAGACGTCTAGAAAATATACGTTTGAAGATCAGTTGTTTTTTAAAGCGATTTTCAGAGATATTCCTTTTTTTATCAACATCGTGTGCTTTTAAATTTAGGTTATGAGCGTTTTGGGAAGTTAGACGTCTAAAGAAGATATGTTCAAAGATCAATTGTTTTTCAAGATAATTTTCAGACGTATTCCTTTCTTTATCTACATCGTGTGCTTTTAAATTTTGGTTATCGCCGTTTTGGGAAGTTAGACGTCTAGAGAAGATATGTTTGAAGATTCAATTGTTTTTTAAAGCGATTTTTAGAGATATTACTTCTTTTATCAGTATCGTGTGCTTTCAAATTTAGGTTATGAGCGTTTCGGGAAGTTAGACGTTTAGAAAGTATACGTTTGAAGATCAGTTGTTTTTTAAAGCGATTTTCAGACGTATTCCTTTTTTTATCAGCATCGTGTGCTTTTAAATTTAGATTACAACCAGGTACGTCGGTACACGCTCGTTTGAGGAAGTTAGTCGTTTAGAGAAGATACGAATTCAAATTCAGATTAACTTTTCAGAGTGCTCTGACCAATTATTAATTTCTACACCGTTTCTGTGTCAGTTTTTCAAGGTGGTTTTCAGAGGTATCAATTTTTTATCAGCGCCGTGTGCTTTTAAATTTAGGTTACGACCCAGTGCACAGGTACATGCGCGTTTCGAGCAATTAGGCGTCTGGAGAAGCTACGAATTCAGTTTCAGATTTGGATCTTAGGGTGCCGCGAGCAGTTATTACTAATTTCTGCACCGTTTCTGTGTCAGTTTTTCAAGGCGATTTCGGGAGGTATTAATTTTTTCACGAGCATTGTGTGCTTTTAAATTTAGGTTATGACTAAGTGCGTAGGTATATCCGCGTTTCGAGAAGTTAGTCGTCTAGAGAAACTACGAATTCAGTTTCAGATTTCAGTTCTTAGGGCATCGAGGCTAGTTATTATTAATTTCTTCACCGTTTTTATGGCAGTTTTTCGAGGCAATTTTGAGAGTTATAAATTTCTTTATAAGTATCGTGTGTTTTTAAATTTAGGTCACGACTAAGTGTGCCAGTAGGTGTGCGTTTTAATGTATTTAATCGCGAAATGATTGGCGTAGAACGAAGTTTCGAATCCATTTTGATTGTAGGAGAGTCGCGATAAAGTTATTATACATTTTTGCAATTGAAAAATGAAGGATAGGTAGCAGAGAAAGATGGAGAAATTCGGAATGAATTTGTATGTGATCCGCTAAAGCGGATTTAAAACATTATACCTATATTAATTCTGTCCATACGCCGATCCATAATTTTTGCATAAACATGTTGCATATTTTAATAACTAATATTATACGTTCTTTGATATGAATATCCATTGTATACTCAGCAAATATGCATTTTTAGGGAAATTAAATTTTATAAGCATCGGACAAGACCAACAAAATTTCGAATTATTTTTCGCACCATCTTTTCAAGCGGATTAAAGGACACTTTTTCATAGATCGTCTCATAAATTATTCTGCATAAATGGCCAAAAGGAATTGAAAGAATTATTACGAATCTTTTAAAAGAGAATCTCGTGGAACTTGCAAAAAAAGGTTACCGGAATTATGTATCTTTTCATAGCGAGCGTTGCGTGTTTCCAAAGTTCGTTTCTCGGTCTGCAAATCTGCCCGGTGCAATTAAAAGCAAATTACAATTTCTTCTATGAACAATTTTTTGTGCTTTTTAAGTCTTTATAATCCCTCTTCGCATTCGCGAAATGGCCAACGTAAATTATCGCGAAACCGATGACATCTGCGACTTAACGAGTATGATCATCCTCGAAATAAAATTCTCTTTTCGCAGTACCATCGCAGAAACGAATTGCGACGTTTCTCGATCGATTTCTCACAGCGACGAATCTACCATGCATTGTCTTAGAGACAAATGGAATCTTCTAGCAGCATCTTAGCAGCATCCCGGGTATAAATAATTTATTTCGGAAGAAAAGCCTGGCAAGAGGACGCATCGAATTCTTTCACTGCTAGTCAGAAGCTTCTCGAGCTTCGTCTATGATCTCGGAACTAGTCTCCGCTTATTTTAATCTCTTTCCATGAATCTCTTCGTTCTACTCTCTTGACCCGAATCGGGAAACCACGGTGTCATTTCACTTGAAACATTCGTCGATTCTCGAATGAACGAGAAGCAAAGCATAACCGTGACAAATTTCCAACGAACTCGACAATTGTCTCGACACTCACGCGCATTTCTAAGAAGCTAAACAAACTCGAAGCCACAGACTCGATGGATCAGAACCGCCAAATTTATTTCGAAACGGTGCAAGCATCCCGATAAACCCGGACCACGAACAATTACTCATCGTGAAAGATGCGATGGCGATAAAAGGAACGCGGAGCGTCGGTATCGTTCAGGTATCAGCAACAACAGCGGAGTTGCGCAATAATGACCACCTCGGCGATGATATAATAATGGTATTGCAAACAAAATTAGTCAATAGGACGTTTCCTGGTTAGATAATGGCGGGAAGGTTACGTGAAAAGAAGGAACGCGCGCGGAGGTGTTGTTAAAGCTGTCCGAAGCCGACTTCCACCTAATCGGCCTATAATACGAGACCCGGCTGGTTGCGGTCGGTTCATCTTCACGCGCAGCCACGTATTTAATTCGCTCGTCTTTCGTGCCTTCCGCAATTTCCCGCCTCCGTGTATTTTTATCCGCCATATCGCTTTCAATAACCGCCACGCGGCCGATAAACAGATGCAAATCGAACGAAAATTCCGACAGCACCGCGCGAATATCCGAGCTTTTACTCCGATCTTCTCCGTCTCTGCTTCGTTATCCGTGTATTCTTATGCGTCGTCGTTCATCTCTCTTCTTTTCCTTCTTTCCCAAACACTCGTAGAATATTCTATGATTATTTTTGCTGATGCAACGTCCCGAATTTTCCGCACGAATTTTCCAATATGTATATCATGTCGTTTGTCACGACGGTGGAGTAAATTGAATTAAAATTAAATGGATTATAAGAAGAATTGATTCTTTATCTCGTTTGTATTTACGTTCGTTCGCTTTGGAATAAAAATATGATAGAGTGATAGAGATAGTAACTAGTTGAATAAAATACGGTATTAATTTTATCAAACGTAGCCGCGTTAATTAATAATTTTGACATATAAAATACCCCAAATGCATCGTTCTAAAGTACCAATGAGTCTTAATCGAACAGTTCTCCAAAATGGTGGTTATCTAGAAGAATGTACTTACGCGCAGCGATCGGAGCAATTAACTTTGCTATTAATTTTTCAATTTTCTCCGACACGAAAAGATCGCGTTGCGCGTCTCGAATTAAGGTTGCATCCACCGTTCTCCAAAATGGCGCGTTGGTTCAGAGAATATTACGATTAGGTAGAACGGGAGGAAGGAATATCAGCCGGGTTCTTTTTCCACCGGCACGTGGACTATTTTTACGATCAATCAGGGATCTATTTTCCCCTGGACGTTCTATAAATCCACAGTGTGCGGTAAAAATCGAAGGCCTCGACGGTCTCGCAGCCTTCCGGCGACTTTAAACGTTGGCGCGTGGTACATCACCCTTTAAAGATGGCGTAGAAATACGGAGGACCTGTGGCGATCTCGTACGTGTCAGGGCCCGCCTGGCACACGGTCAATAATGCGGCCCGTGTACGCCCGCCGCGTACTGAAATATTTTAGTCTTATGTTTCGTAGTTTCTGTTGGCACTCTGGTATCAAGGACAGCCTTCATTCTTCGCGCGGGCCGGAAACGCGCGATCTTTCGCTCTTTCGATCGTTCCGTTCTTGCATGCAGCCGCGAAACGCGATCGTAGACGAAGAGAGAGAGAGAGTGAGAGAGATAGGAGTGGTTTGGGCGAGTCTAATCGCGTTCCACCTGCGCGACGATTACGAAGAATCGCGATTGGAAATGGCTTGCAATTATCGGTACTCTCGCTAATTGCTGGCAGAAAATCGATCTCATTTGCATCGGAATGCCTCGAAAGTGCCAAGTTCAATGGGAAGTGGAACGTTTAACGAATATACCCGTGGATAATTTGTGTTTCTCGTTGATTAGCGTTCAGTTTGTTGGTTTTCGTAAGCTGTGAATCCGTGCTCGAAGAACGCGCTTCTTTTATTTAATTCTACGACGTTAGAACGATGTTGCAGGTTAAAACAGAGAACGCTCGATTGCTTTCCCTCTTTTTTAAATTATGGTTACTCTCTATGTAATCATCTTCCATTAACGAATCATGCAAGAATTTTATCGCACTTTGTTTAAACCTATCCACTGCAATGACGAGTCCAACTCGTTGCGAGTTTCTCATTTCATAAATCACATAAAGATGAATCACACTCGCGTTTAACTGAAATTATATTTGACGTATCTTAACACGTGTAAAATTCGCATGATTTTATCGTAATTTTATTGCTTTTAAATTTTTTATTGGGAATTTACTTCGACTAAAAAATAGGGTATTGGTATTTTAAATAAATAAAGAAAGAAAGAAATTCGATGAAATGTCAGTGTTATTTACTCTACTGTTATATTTTGTAATTTTCAAGTGTATCACACTCGATGTAGGACCGCAAAGAGTTAAAGGATGAAAACGATGAAGTAACGAAAATTATTCACCATCACGTTATTATTCTCCACGTGGAAATTTCGCGACCCACCCGAATCTTACAATTTTTCCATCGACACCGAGCCCATCCCGTGTTCCACCGATTATTCCATCCACGCAAAGGATAATTCCACGATATCGACGGAGGGTTAGCACCGATAATCCAAGGATGGTCGTCTGGACGACATAGGTGCGCCGAAAGTGTCACGAAAAGTTCCGAAATTCGCCGCTGTTTACCTTGGTCGATATCGTGGTACACGTGCGTGGAGGTGCGTGGATCATTAAGAAGCCGGAGTAAATTACTTCCGGCTCGGGAATCGTTCGATCACGAATGACATTAAACGAGCGACCTTCGGCCGGAGCACCTTTATATTCCGAGGCCAATGGGAGTCATTTGAGAAATGAAATTTAGCGATCGAACATCAAGGTGTCTCTTAATTTTTCACGATCGGTTCGACGCGTCCCATTCGATCCGTGTAATACTAACTCGCTGAATTTGCGTTTGCGGAATTTTGTTATGTAAGATGAACACCGATTGCGTAAGAAGAGAGATTAATCGTGGAAGTGCGTGGTATGAGCTAGAAAATTTTAGATGGGACCCCGAGATGGATTCGTATCGCTTTGGGCCCTTCGATGCCCACGAAGGTCCCAGAGAAGGTTTTGCTGGTTGAGTTTACGTTGATTTTCTCTCTGCTTTCGTCTCGTCTACGCAGCTCTGAAAGATTAGTATCAATTATGCGATAAGCCGAGATATCGAACGTACGCACGATCACGTCGAATGTAATCTAATTTCATATTACTCCTCACGAGCGTGGATCGTTCTTCATCGATTTCTTATCGTGTCATCGTTTGTAGATACATAGGAATAAGATCTCGCATCGGTTTTGGTAATAGCTTGGTTGAAGATAAACAAATTTTCAGTAATTCAAATTTGCAGTGTCATTTGCGAGTTGATAAATCTCGCGATACCTTTGATGTGGGCAATACTGGTATAAAAATTCCAAACTTAGAAATTTTCGTACTACGTTTTATGAAATGATTTTTAAGTCAATACGTTATCACATAAGTTATTATTAATAGGATCTCATGTTTAGCGTAAGAATTATTAAAATGTAATGCAATTTAGAGGAATTCTAGATCGTTATTACTCACGATATCGTTCAAAAAATGATTTTTCGAATCGGCATTAATTCCTCGACAATGCCTTATCATTGAAACCTCGACTCTATAGCAACGAACTGTCATATCGATCCTGACTTGCGAGATTAAGAATGTAAGAATTAAAGGTTTCCAAAAATAGAACGAAATTTCCCAGTTTTGTCTCCGCCATTATCGATCCGTAAATTTTTTCCGTTACGTCATTTTACAATATCGCATCGATCACGATTAAAGCCTCGGTCTGTTAGAAAGGCTAATTTAAGCTGTCGATCAAAATCTTCCGCGAATTCTCGCCTCGATCCCACGCTGATAAATCGGCTGATTCGCGGAAGAGGAGAAATTCGCGGGAAAGAAACTTCGATCTCGTTCGATTCGCTTATCTACTCGAAATTTCGTACTACGCCGATATCGCGTATCGGATTGGCGTATCGATCACGGGCAAAGGCTTTCGTCTTTGTTGGAATTTGGATGTGGGAGGCCTGGCAGGACAAGCGAATCGCCTTCGGCGACGTCGCCGAATGTTCGCGGTCAATTGACGTCACGTAATTCGAACGAACGACGATCGATGGTTAGCCGCGCGGCAGCGAACGATTTATCGATCCCATCTCGCGTCATCGCACCACGTGTCGCTAGATAATGCAATTTGCCGCAAATAGAAGCCACCGTGGTAGTCCATTATACTATCGGGAATCACTTTGTTCGAGTGCATTAATTCGAGAAGCTGCCGCAAGTCCGCTCTTGGCTCGCTCTCCGCGCAATTTTCATCAGGATCTCGGATTCCTCGAGTCTCGGACGAGCTGTAGACACAATTGTATCGATTTGCGATAAAAACCGACGACGATCGTTTTAAGAACGACGTGGAAGGTTGTCGGTTGACCCTAAGTATTAGGGTCAGAACCTAAGTTCGTGCCGGTTTCTACTTTTGCTGTTTCAAATTATCGAGTTGTTCGGAATGTAATTTAGGTTTCTTTCCAACAGAGGACCTAATTGTATTTTTCACAGGCAAATTCATACTTAAGCCGCGTAATCGTTATATATTTTGACAGCTGATGTAGTAAGGCTTGTTTGTTAAAAATTTTGCTTGATTCTCTGCGATAGTTTTTGTTTGGTGCCATATCAAAGATGGAAAATTGAAAGCAGCATTTTTGGCATATTTTACTCTTTTACTATTGAACAAGATAAAAATGCAGTTTAAGCGAGGTAAAAATTATGCGATATGTATGGAGATGTATTGATCGAACGGCAATGAAAAAATTGGTTTGCAAAATTTCGTTCCTGCAATTTCAATGTCGAAGAAGCGCCACATTCTGGAAGGCCCGTTAAAGCCAATGAAGACAAAATAAAGATGCAAACCGCCGAATAAAAACTCATGAGATTGCTGAGAGGTTAAATTTGTCGAATTCGACCGTTCATGATCACGTAAAACGTCACTCTAAAAAAATCGCGTTTCATTTTCACAANCTCATGAGATTGCTGAGAGGTTAAATTTGTCGAATTCGACATTTCATGATCACGTGAAACGTCAGTCTAAAAAAATCGTTTCATTTTCACCAGAAAAAACGAAATGACTTTTCAAACAACCCAATATATTGTCGAATAAATCTTTCGTTTTACGACTTCTTCTTATTTCGTTGGCAAATGCGTTAATTGTCGATTTAATTTATAAAATGCTACGAAAAATGTGAATACCATCGCAGAACGAACTTATGGGATGACCTAATAGAATTTCTATGACAATCTTATATCTATAAGGATCTTAGGTGATGTTCATATATAGAATCAGAGGAAGAGTCTGCAATTTACGCGTTAGTTTCTTTGTATCATTCGTAAGTCGATAGAAGAATATGATATTTCTTATATTATAGTAAGATCAGAACTGTTTGGAGCCACGCAGCTCAGGAAAAATGTCAAAAATACGAGACTACAACTACGCAACGTTCAAATGACAGTGACGATATTTAAAATTATATAAATTTATTCGAATTAAATGTTTTCGTTAATCTTGACACGCGTTCGTTGCGAAAGATCTCTTCGATACCATTAGCGAATCGAATACCCGGTATTCGATGTGTCCATTTGAGTACGCGAGAATGAGCACGTGAAACATCTGTTAAGTCGCTTCGAGTAGATCGAAGTGGTTTTCTGAGATTCGACGAAGGACTCTGGAGAACCGGGTTCTCGATTCGAGAGTTCGAGAGCCTCGAATCGTTCCGGAATTTCCGCGAACCCGCGACGAATAAAAATCGCGAACGGAATATAAATAAAATATATAACAAATCGCAAAATACACGGGAAAAAGGCGAATTACTCTTTGGAAATTAGGTAGAAGTTAGTTTCGTCTACAGTTCCCGCGTCTCGAAATTAAATGGAAACCACGCGCGGTTTATCCCCACCGCGAAATAACAGAAATTGTGGAAGCACGTGGAATTAAAGTCCAACGATAAAACCTCGGCAGAAAATTGTCCAAGATGGCGGGAAATTCGTTTGACGCGTCACCTACTCGAGCACTTTAGGTGTACTTAGGCGTGATACGAGCAAAGTTTCGCGTGCGCCCGCGATCGAACTTGCGCGTCCTCGATTCACGTTTATCTGCTCAACTATCTACGTTCAATATTTTTGACGGAATTTTTTCAAGCACCGTATTATCCGTGCGCGAGGTTTCTCTCTTCTTTCTCTTTCGCTCCCGTTCAAGATAAATTCGTATCGAGAAATGGGTTATCACTTACGGTCACAACGTCAGCAAGGACTGCGGCTGACGAGTCAAGGAGCGGAAACCTCGCAAAGTTCGCGTTAAACGTTACCTTCCGGCCAACCGACGTGTCGACCACGGAACAGAGCCATCGTCGCGTCGATGAAGACTCGCCTAAATGGCTTCCTCGCTTCGTCGGACCTTTCATCGTCGCGAGAACCGTTTTCAGCTTCGAGATCAACGAACAATCGATCGTTCCGATCTTCGGGAATATTTCCACGAATTTTTCCACGAATTTTTCGCCCGACTTTTCGACGTACGTCACGAGGGATCGTAAAATTTTGTCTGACAGATAGCAAATTGCTTCTTAATGACCCGATAATATTATCGGCCGTGGTTTGGATGAAATTCGAAATGTAGATAGTCTCGAATGTCGTGAGTTTGCCGGGCTTTATCTGCGATAATTTTTCGAATAATATATGGCTTCCTTATCGCGTTCAGGTTTTTTGCTAGTTTGTGTTTATTCTGTCTATCGAGGACGCGTTGGATTCGAACACGGTGCTCTGTTTGAAACGAATAATTTCTCGTCGGATTCGGGATTAGAGAGTTTTTTTTAATCTCCTCAGGGACGAATTTATTAAGGCTAGACGAGGATCGCTCGCTTCCTTTTCGTTTATCCGAGAAAGATAACGCAGACGCATGCGGCTATTTGGTGTTAAGGTTAGTTGCGCGTGAAAGGATTTCTCGGATTCGGTATAATATTTGTCGTAGCTATTAGAACCGTGCTTAAATTAGAGGAAAGCGGAGAGATAGGCGCGCGTATGTCAATAACTCCCGGGTGCTGCCAAATATCAAAGAATAGTGGAGAAGTGTAAAATCTTACAATTATACGAAATATTACTCGAGCTCAATTATTTCTACCTCGTAAAATCGCAGTCAAACAAGCACAAGGATCTTCCGAGCACCGAAAACCGAATAAAAAGAAACGAAAACGGGAGCATTTAAAAAGGTACGATTTATTTTGAAATCTTGCTGTAATTACATAAAATATATACACCTAAAAATACGTAAAATAATATTTACCACCTCGGTTTTATAGAACCATACAATATATACAAACGAAAGACCAATTACAAACTTAACTTCTAAATAAGAAAAGGATAAAAACAGGTCCTCTTAAAGTGGTACACTATGTTCCGAACCTTTCCGCGTTAATTCAAACCATCCCATAGTTAAAATTTCTCACATTGCGTGCACAAAAGTCTTCTAAGCACCACGAATCAAACATTAAATTCGTGGAAACGAAAATAAAACTCTGGAAAAAAATCAATGTGGTCGATCGGAGAACAAACACCTCGAAGTCGAGGAGAGCGATTCAAAATCGCAAACAACGCGGAAATTTGGACACCGAGCTGTTCCTATCTCGTTCTCCGTCCTCTTTTCTGCATCCTCGAAATCCACGTCACCGAGTAGCATCTCGAGCGGATCCGGAAGCCGCAGAAATGCCTGGCGACGATACGCTCGGCACGGTCGGTCGCGTCTGGATCCTCGGCGATCTGTTCATCCGTTTAAACGGCCGGGAAACGAAAGCAAATAGCCGGATAGAGGGCGACGCGTCCTCTGTGACGAATGATGAACGAGGGTATTTAGGTCCAGAGTGGAAGACTCGCTGGTTCTCCGAAAGTTCGTGTCCTTGACACGGAAAACGCCGGGTCTAACCCGATCGTTCCATTTGCGATTCAAATACCAGAAGCGCACAGAAGCGAGGACAAGAATGCCAGTTGGAGGGTTCACCATGGCTGCTTCCTGTTCGACGATCGACCCTCGATCCTCCGCCGATCCCGAGTTTCGCTCGGCCCGTCGTTTCCCGTTCGATCTTCGACCGTCATTGACCCGATTTCCTCGTTACGCTTTTATCTACGATTACGAGCCATTTTTTCCGCTTTTTCTCCTCTTTTTTCCCCGCTACCTAAGCGTGCTTGGCCTTCTGTCGAAGGATTTGCGGCTCAGCCATCGCGGAGATAGGCTGAAGGTGTTGGTCCCTTTGGTAAATCCTTTCTTGGTTTTAATAATCTATAGTAATCGATTCGAAGGTGAACCATTGCTCGAAATTATTTAGTATGATTATACGTGGTTCTGTATTTAATATTTCGACGTATACTCGGCATTCCGTGAAAAGATTTGCGGCTCAGCCATTGCGGAGATAGGCTCCATGTGTTTGGTTCCTTTAGTGAACCCTTTCTTTGGTTTAATAATGAATAGTAATTGATTCGAAGGTGAACCATTGCTGGAAATTGTTTAGTATGATTATGCGTGATTCTACATTTAATATTTCAACATGTATTTGGCATTCCGTGAAAGAATTTATAGCTAATCTGTGGTGAAGGTAGACTCAAGGTGTTTGGTCCCTTTAGTGAACCCTTTCTTTGTTTTAATATTGAATAGTAATCGATTTGAACGATTGTTTGCGATTATTCACGAGTGATACGATTATACGTAGTTCTCTATTTTTCTTTTCGTTATATATTACAATATTTCAAACGTGTGCTAGATCGATTTGTGGATGATCTACGTTGGAGATAGTCTGAAAGTGTTTGTTGCCTTTTTCGGTTCGAGTAATCATCGAGACTGATTTCTTTGGAAATCGATTCGAAAGTGAGCGATCATTCGCGAGTACTATGATTATACCTGATTCTCAATTTTCCTTTTCGTTATATATTTAAGCATCTCGATGTGTGCTTGGCCTTCCGTGGAAGGATTTACGTCTTATCTATAATGGAGGTGCCCCGAGATGTTTGGTCTCCCCGTGTGGACCTTTTCTGTTTTACGTGGTCGCCGGAGATCGATTTGAACGTCATTGATTATGGATTGCTGATGGTTATTCTTGGATACTATGATTACTCGCTTTTTCCTTCCTCTTTTTTCCATTGTGTGTCTAAGCGTTTCCTCACGTGCTTGGCCTCCTTTCCATGGAAGGATTCACGGCTTATCTGTAGATATCTGTCGAAACTATTTTCAATATCAACGATGATATTGAAGATTGTAATGTAAACTTAGTGTAAAGTTCGATCGCAATTAAGATTTTGCGTTTTACATCTACTCAGATCAATAGCCAATTATGACTAATGCGAATTATAAATTCGCGTCGGTAATTATTGTTATTAATTATCGTGTAACGTATAAATCAGAATTTCCTACGAGTGAAAGCAAAAACGAGCTCGTGCGTGACGTTTTTATTCGAGAAAAGATTACTCTTAACACCAGATTTACGAACGCATTTTGTTCACCTATTTCTATAAACATCCGTCAAATTAAGGAGCAAAGAACACCATGTATTTTCTCTAGAATAATAATCAGTTTAATTTAAAACAAGAATTACAATATTAACAGATTTGATATAAATTAATTAAATCTGTCAATATCGTATAATCGGGGCAACCTATCCGTCAAATTGTTGGATCCCGTGAATCGGGTGTTAAGGGAAGGGTCAAAGGAGCCATTTTGAATCGATCGGCGTTTCCAATTTTGGAGAGATCTATTTAAATACGTACTCCATTACTATGTTGATTCGGGGATATTCGTAAGCTCCGTTGCTGTGAATGGCTTGGAAACTTGGATCGATGTCGGAAGTGCCGTTTTATGGAGATCACGTTGAAGGCGTATTTCGTAAGTCAGTTAATTGCACCGTGGACGGTGATTAAAACGTCGCTGCGAGCGCAGTTGGTGTTAAAAAATGGAGATTACGCGTGGCCAAAGTTTTATCCAAGATTCATGAACGTGTATCTGTGTTTTCGAGAACGTCCTCTTTTTCTCCGCGTGTAAAAAAACACGCGTTTAATAAATACGATAATTATTCCGCGACGTCTGAGCCGAGGCGATGATGTTTTTTCCAAAATATTCTACACCGTGGAGTTTGGAACAATATATTTCGTTTAATCGTCGTTCGGAACGTCTGCGAATAGCGTAAAAACGATTGTTCGATAATTCGCGAAAAAATAATCGCGATAAATACGTAGTGGGAAAGTACGAGAGGAATAAAGGCGAGGGAAACCCGCGAAAATTGGGAGGTTTGGGGAAAAATGGATACACGAATGCGAACATGATTATCGTGCTGAAATACTTGAATGCGCGTACTATTTATTGCCAATATACCTTATCGCTTCTCGTAATATCCAAAACGGCTTATCTCTTCGACCGTTTCATCCATTTGTTTTCATTAAATACGATGATTCATAAGGCACACACGAGTCAACGAATTCGAAATGATTCTGCAAGAAATTTCGCCAATTCGTGCCAACTAACGCACGAATCGGTGAATAAACGAAAGATAAACAAGCAAATAAACGAATTTTTTTTTTACAATTTTTTACCATTTACAATTAGACACGTCGACGACCAATAACAAATCTTTTAGGTCTCGTGTGACGTTATCAATCAAAAACGAGAAATTGCTCTCTTAATTGCTACTCAGATAACTGCATCTATAATTTTCGTATAATTAACGTGTTATTACAGAAGAGAATGAAATACTAATGATTATTATTTTCCATCCGATATAAATGACTTCCCGCAGAATAAAATGTATCCTCGCGCAGGATATATTCCGGACTATCGATTATGAAAAATTAAGAGAAACTTCTCTACTACAACCTTTTAATAAACGTTACTTTTTGCCGTGTAGATAACGTTTTACCTGATAACTAGAATTACCGATATTACACCATTCATTCGCGAAGTGATAAAATTACCAGAAATATCCTATTTACACGCTCACTAGGACTCATTCCAGAGACTGGAAATAAACAAACAAAAAACTAGCGGTAGTAAAAGTTTCTGAGAGAAGCAAAACATCAACGACACTAATAAAATTATTCAAATTTGTCGTTGAAATGTAATTATTCGCGCCGCGTTATTCATCCAGAAAGTTTTAAAATTACCACAAGCTTCCTGTTCGGAAACTCCCTAGGGCCCATAAACCAATAAACTAGCGATACCAAAAACTGTTGGAAATAATAAGGAACATCGACGACACTGCTAAAACGAAAATATGAAAATAAAATAAAATTCTAATGATCACGATATTCGTGGAAAGTACTAAAATTCCCAGAAACATGCTATTCAGTGACTATCAATACGAAAAAAAGGAAAATAAAATAAAATAAAATTCGAATGATCACGATATTCGTGGAAAGTACTAAAATTACCACAAGCTTCCTGTTCGGAAACTCCCTAGGGCCCATAAACCAATAAACTAGCGATACCAGAAACTATTGAAAATAATAAGGAACATCGACGACACTGCTAAAACGAAAATATGAAAATAAAATAAAATTCTAATGATCACGATATTCGTCAAAAGTACTAAAATTCCCAGAAACTTGCTATCCAGTGGGTCGAAAATTTCGCAATCGTCGTTCTCCAGTGCTCTGCCCCCCTTTCACCTTCGACTCGACAGCCCTGAACTGGGTCGATTCCACGAGAAATTCCGTGGTTGAACGTTCAGCAACTGGCAGGAACTTTCTCCGTGCCCCTGCCCCCGCTGCGGGGAATGATTTACCGCGAAAGGGGTTCACGCGGTTGCGCAAGCGGCTCGAATTGAAATGTTAATTCGCCGGGACGGGAGCGCGCGAGGCCCGATAAGCCGAGATTTCCACAGTACCTAAGCGATAACTGTAAACACGCGGCTGAAAGCACGCGTGCGCGCCGATCAACCTTGATCCTTCACGGGCTAACAGCGTCCGCACGCGTTCCGACGCCGCGGTAAAAAGCGCGGAAGGTCGTCGGAGAGTGAAAAGGAAGAAAAGGAAAAAAACGGGGGGAAACAGAAAAGCGAGAAAAAGCGTGGCGGTGGGAAAAAAAGACGCGCGAGAAGGACAAGAGATAATACGCGACTCCAATCGAACTCGCGATGGCGAATTGCAATGGTGAATCGTGATCTAAGCGTCAATAAAAATTATTTATTGCTATTGGAGAACATTCGTTGGTACTTTGGTTACTTGACGATTTTACTCGTGCTTTTGGAACATCCTGTATGTGTGACAGTGTTTCGCGATATTTGCTCTCGTTACGTTTATTTTTCTACGATTCTTCTTTCTTTCATTTACTGGCTGTTTAACACTGACCATGACATAGTTCAATTTTTGATTGAAAATTCTGTATTGAGTATTATCACTGGATTTTTTAATTCGATTTTAATACAAATTTAATATAAATTTATCAAGATTTTCTCTTATTGCATTCTTCCTTTATTGGTTATTTATTAGTAACTATACCCAGGTTTAATTATTGTTTTCAAATTTTTAATGAAAGATTCTATATGGACTTTTTGATTTTTCTTTTAATATACGTATTGTAAATTTGTCAATTATTTCTCTTATTAAGTTCTTTTCCCTTCATTTTCTCATTTACAGGTATCTTGATAGGTCATTAGTCACAGGTTTAAAGTTAACGAGTAATTGTGTGACATATTTAGCGATAAGATTTTTCGAACGAGCTTTGTCTTATTTCTGTTTCTTAATGTTAAGTTAGACTGAGGGAAATGAGCAAAGGTTTTGGTTTTTGGGTATCAGAGGTTTCGAAAGAAGTCATCGAGGAAGAGGAATTTCGAGATAGCTTCAAGGGAACGTTATGTAAAGCAGAAGATTTCACTGTGATTAGAAATGCATAGTTTGGAAATTTTGTGCCGTTCTCTTTAAACATCTTAGAATTAGATGTATTTCTTACGTAAAATGGTAGTTCGTTCTTTTCTTTCTTTTCTATCGAGGAGTGGCCATCTTTTTCCCTTGAAAGAGTATTTCGAATCCCATTTAGAAACTAATTGAACACCTACTGTTCCTCTATTCTCGATCACACGATGCATAGTTAATTTTCTATTATTTCAAATTCGTAATTTGTTCCACTCGTGTTAGTCCTTGACTCGATAATTCATAATTCGCGATCTTCGTCAAACATCGATTCTATGAAAAATGTTAAATTCTCTGAAACATGGAAGGTTGAACGTGTGAATTAATTTCTCCTTACCTTTCTTCTCCTTTCTTTCGTTCTAAATTTATGGCTCGTTACATTTGCATGTACCCTTGGTTCCACACAACGCTACTCGCAATTCTTAATACTAATCTCTACCAAACTTTCTGAAACTCTCAGTTACCTCCCTTTTATTTTTTCCCATTCTTCATCCGTAATTTTTACTTAATTTGCACAAATCCTCGATTTCGACGCAAGTTTCCCAGAAGCAAGCAAAATCTTCGAGGCAGTTGACGATTTTCCAGCAAATATCGGTACGATATAATGAATTCGTTTATGCAGACGAGGGCATAATTCGGTTAAGGACCATTTTTATACGCGGACTCGATGGACCTCGGGCCAGGTTCCCGTGGATGGTCTATTGTTAAAAACAATTATACAAATTAGCCCGAAGGAGTCGAGACGCGATCCGGGGCAAGGCTGGCTATAACGGGAATTAGGCGAATCAACGAATTGCTCTCGTCAGCGTGTCGTTAAATTCTCGTTGTGAATTTTTGTTTAGACGTATTCTCGGGCCTTTTGGACGGGAAGGAGCCGTACACGTGTACGGACTTAATTTTATTCTCCTTGAAAGTACACTCGGTTATGGCCAGTTTCTGCGTTAAACAGCCTGAATAGCGCTATGAACCAACCCCATTATCGCGCGTCACGTTTTCCGTTTACGCCTGTCTTTTGCTCTATTCAATCCCGCTATTCTCGCAGATTCGAACACCGACGCCATTTTCTTTTCATTTTAACCCGCGCGTGAAACAGTAGATACATCGTGATCTCTGCTTTCGTTCTAGTAACGTTCTTCTGCTACTAGTAACGGTAAAAATTAATTCCAACCTTGATCTAGGTTCTCAGATCAAAAATTATCTTTATTCTCAAATATCAGAGGCTTGAAAATTAATTAAAAATTAAATTATCGAACTTATCGCAAATCTATAATCGAACGATATCGTTGATGTAAGAAGGATCGCGATGCAAGTTGGAATTTCTTGGAATTCTTTAAGGATATAAAAAATTCTGTAAATATTCCGCGTTCGTGGCAATACGGGAACGGGGGAAAAGGATGTTACGAAGACACGGTGTCCCGTGATTTAATTCGAAATCCATTCAAAATTGTTGCCGGAGTCAAGGCGAGACGAGAAGATCAAGGACTGCGGTAGGATTAATGACTGGAGGAATACATGAAATATTAATGTCAGCAGGATTAAGAAAGAAGAGGCTGTTTTTCTACGTGTGCCGAGGATGATCGAGATCGCGAGAGGACCAGGAACCATCGAACAGCGATCGAGAGGAGTGAAGGGGCCGGGAGACAAGACGACCCTGAGAATGACGGATTCCAGAATGTTTAAACTGCTCGCCCTTGCTCTATCCGCGCCAGTATTCCGAAATTCGGCGTTCCATAGTATCTCCAAGTCGCCTCGGCTTTTTTTTCTCGCCTCGTCCTTCGGTTAGACGAGACATAAATCCGCCTTTATGGCTGGCCACCCTTTGACAGTCGCCCGAGACCTCTCTCTCTCTGGCGAAAGATGAAAAAGTTCGACGAAAGGCCCATATCTCAACTCCGATTCGACGGTCTTCGTCGCTAATTAACCGATTTCTCATTCCAGAGGAAGGTTCGCTTTTTTTTCCCCTTCGTAATTAGTCGAGGCTAATTACCTATTCTATCTTAATTCTTACCGCGCAGACAGCTTGTCGTACGTAGCTTGAGGAAATCGAGAGAGGAAGAAGCGAATGTGAGTGATTTTTTGATATCTCGAGTTACTAAAATTGCTGAATCGCAGATATTTTATGCACGATTTAACCAAATAGGTGAAAATAAAATAATATGGCAGATAATTATCATAATATTGGATCCAAGATGATTAAAAATAAGAACTATGTAAACATAAATTTCTGCGAATTAGAAAATAATTGGAGATTAGAAAATCGGATTTTAGAAAGGACAATGTCTACTTTATTAGCAGTACGTAATTTTGTATTCACTTTGAAACAATTTTGAAACAAAAAGAGAAAAGGGAATTCTAATTCTACGCGAATGAGAAATATTTCGATCGTTCTTCTGCATCGTTTCGAATGTCGGATTAGAAACGAAGGAGCGGCGGATAAACGCGAATTGAAGGAGAGATTAGAATTACAAAGAGTATTAAATGATCGTCGACCTCGGCGGAGGAAACTGAACGAGGCTGAACGTTCGCGTTGGGCGCTCGTTCAATCGCGTTATCTGACCAATTAAAATCAACCGTTTGACGTTTGTTGCCCTAATAATTCAGAGAACGAAGGCGGATCCAAGGTCTCGCGGGCTGCTTACTCCAACGAACAATGCGACTCGCATTGATTTCAAGCCTCCAAGGTTAGGCTAAGTGAACACATCGCGCGTCCACCTTCTGCCAGAATAGCGTGTAGCTCGTTCTTCTCGCGCTAGATCATCGTTCTCGTGGAAAATCCGCGAATCTTATATACCAAAACCGAGATAAATTCAAGCTTCGTTAAAACAAATCCGACGAAATTATCCTGTGTCGCTTAATGAGTCACAAAACGTCTCTCGAATCGCTAGAAAAGCAGCCCGTCTCGAATATTTCAAAAGGGAACAATGCAACGGATAGATAAATACCCGAATTTCGCACTCTTTAATCGATTATCGTATATCGAATTTCTAAGTACATGTCTGTATAATAAATAGCGGGTGGTAAGAGTAAGGAAATGTATAAAATATGCGAAGAGCGGGATATTTGCGGAGCCTCGCAAGCTTTGAGGCCACTATGTGCGTGTTCCAAGAGCAACATCTAAAATTGACACGTTCCATCGAACGATTCCATCGCTTGAAACGTTCGTATTTTCAAAATTCCGCAAAAAGACTACGAAAAATATTCGTGTTCGTAATTACGTGAAAATACTCGTAATGGAGAGGCGACAAATAAATCGCGATTTACGAGATCGACGTGAAGGAGACTTAATTTTTGGGAAATTCTTAGGAAAAATCTTTTCATAGATTCGAAGTTCGTTCAAAGACGGAAGTGGAAAGGTGGTAAGAATGCGGTGAACAATGATCGAAGGAGCCTTCGGTCATTATCGATCGATCGCGAATAAATCGCGTATAAATGGCATATAAATGGCGTTTCGCTTTCATCGCGGGTCGATTCGACGGACTGGAATTCCTACGAGCAGAAAGGGAGGCAGATAGACAATCGCGATCGCTGACTCACTCGATTATCCGTGGCTGGAGTTGAATCTCAATTAAAGAGCCGTCTTGTCGTCGGTCAAAAGCCTGGCTGTTAGTACACCATGCTGTTCTCTTCGCTTCTCTCGAGCGTAAGACCAGCGATGAAACTCCATTCGGATTTCTCATAATGATCGACGAGATGTTCCGCGAGTTTGCGGTGATGCAAGGTTTTCGGAGATCTCGCGGAAATCGAGAAAATAGAGAGAAGTTTTATAAGGATTGTCGTCGTTATTATTCTTATTTAAGGAAGCTTTATTATAAAATTCCTCGAGCAACGATTAATTGAAAAGAATAAGAATAGAAATTGTTATCATATCTATTTTCGATCATACAATTCTTCAAACGATAGTTACTAGATAATTATACACGCTAAAACTATTATCATTGAAAAATAAAAAAGGTGGAAATATTGCGATGATCCTTGGTATTTAATATTAGAAGAGTTAATATCGATTCTGGATAGAAGTCGAATTACATTTGCGGAAAATCGCGGTGATAGATTTACGTCCCCAAATAGAGGCATCTTTCCGAAAATATCCATAAATTGAATCTCTGGACCTTCTAAATTTCAATTAACCATAACTCGAATTACTTTCACGAATTAAATTCACTCTGCCGAATTGGACGCGAGGTGACGAAGAATCGAACCGAGAAATTTTCCACGACTTCCACATTAGTCACATCGCCAGCTTTCCTCCTCCAACGTCAACAGCCGAAAATTCCCGACTTTTACGACCGACGGAGAAAAACGGTCGCGAATGGACGCGTGAGAGAAGAAGAGGACGCGATCTATCGAGTTAACGACCTATCCGGCAATCTCTGACGGGAATCGGGAAGTAAATCGGGAACCGTGGAGACGCGGCGAAACCGGCAATTAAACTCGGTGGATTCGTGGACGGAGCAAAAGGAAGCGGAGGACGGCGGAGCGACGAAACAGAGGGCAGAAATAGCCGCGTTACGATCAGAGAGACACGTGCCACCGTGGCGATTGCCGGTAATGAACCAGAGGTTCAACGAACCTGCGATACTTTAACACGTGGTTATATTAGGACCTTTGTTTATAGCCGCTCCTCCGCGTTGCACTTTCCGCGAGCCGCGACGTTCAACAAGTGATTCAGTCTCGCGAGACGTACGCGATGAAAACAATCCCGTCGTTGCACCTTTTCCAGCGTTTCGGCCCAGAAATAACCGTGAGAAGGCCGCGGCGGAAAGAATCGCCGGTTTATCCCCGTGACGACGGATTCATCGGCTTCATGCTGCGTTCCTTCCTTCGACCTGCAATTCCGTGAAACTCCGCGCCGCCGTTTCGTATTTATGGGGATGAGACTCGAAGTCGAGGAGAGACGGTGCTCGATGTTTCGGTTTTTCTTTCTTTTCTTTTCTGGTTGACTCGGTTTTTCATTTTTAGCAGGCAGTCTACGAGAGAGCGAACGTGTTACACCGTGTTCTGGTGCATGTCGAGCGGTGTTATGAAAATATTTTTCTAAACGATGCCTCGTCTTCTCATCTTCTCGATTTATTAGATCAGTAGAAGTGACAGGGTGAGGTGACTGTTAGTCGCTATAAAATTTCGAACACCTATATTAATTAATATATAAAATTTAAGATAGTATATCTGTAAATTTCTACTTCTCTATAGCCAAAAATATCGTCGAGTTCAAAGGGTTAATAATTGCGATTAAATTTCGGTAGGCTAACTCTACGCTATATATTTCTATTCNCTGTTAGTCGCTATAAAATTTCGAACACCTATATTAATTAATATATAAAATTTAAGATAGTATAACGATATGCGAGATATCGGAATCAAATAATTTTATGTGTTAATCGTCATACGATTCGTTATTTATCGGTCAAAAAAATAACGTCAGTTTTACAGTAGAATATCTGTAAATTTCTACTTCTCTATAGCCAAAAATATCGTCGAGTTCAAAGGGTTAATAATTGCGATTAAATTTCGGTAGGCTAACTCTACGCTATATATTTCTATTCTTCCCTATTTTTCTGCGATTGACTCTTACAACATACCTATCATAAGATTATTCTCTTACGTTATGTCAACGACACCATAGCTCGACCATGCGTATTCGACCACACTCGTACCTCGTCATCTTACTCCCATTTCACAGAAATACCGTCGTCGCGCACGTTTCCCAACTTGAAAAAGAAACGACTAACTTCGGAAGGTGCGGAGACCCTCGTTAGAGCGAACGCGAAATGAGCTGTAATTAAAAATAGAAATTTTTTTGGAACACCGTCACGTCTACTCCCATTTCTCTCTGTCACGATCGCAACGTTGAAAACTATAACCGTCGGTCGGATTCACGAATCGTTCAGCCCCATCTTGGCGCGATCGTGCGTCCGAAGAGACTAGACTGGTCAAGGCTGCATCGGCTGTTGGTCGCGAGCACCTTGCCACAGGTGGGTCAAGGTTCGTCCGACGTAGCGTCTCTCCCAACAGCCACGGCATCGCCCTTTGCACGGCGTCGGCCCGAGGAAGGCTGTATTTGCCAACGTCTCCGGCCCGTGAAGCAATCGCGGCGACCCTTCACGAAAGAGGAGCGGAAAGGCGTCCGATATTGAACCAACAGAGCCGCTCCCGCCGCGACTAATAACTCTGTCGCCAGAGCGTTTTCGGCAAGGTCCTCCGACCCATAACCTTACCTACAGCCAAGTATGACAAGGTCATCGACACGGTTCCAAAGTTACGTAAAGCCTGGCCGTTGCGGCATAGCCAGTTTAACGAATTCCACCATTCGATGGTCCGCTCCGAAGTCGCGGCTCTTGGTAAAATCGAATGTCTCGTAGAGAAAATCGAGGTTCGCGCGTTGGTCAAATAAAAAGTTCGAGTAAAGAATGGGTCAGTGAAGAAATTTTTCCGCTATGTTACTCGTAAGGTTAAGTAACATCGGTAAATGTTTAATTAAGAGACTGTTCCACTCGCACTCGATTATTTTTGAAAATTATAATTGCTTCTGAGAAATGTTTGGAACGAAGCTTACTCTGTTTCGATGATATTTCATAATAGTCGTGAGCTTCCGAGACGTATGATTGGGGTAGAATAATATCTACCGGGATTTAAAAAACGATTTTTGAAAATATCAAAACGAAATTGTGTTCAGTCGTGTAGAAGTGGAATTTTCAGCAATGTGTGCACCTGTTTCATTGGGCCCGAGGCGGTCACCTTCAACCCTCTACGTAGAGGGTTGAACCCTCTTTTAAACAGCTGTGGCGACTAATCAAACGATGACGGATATAGTCGTCGTGACACAGAGTACTAACACTTCTCTGTGACGAATGTAGTCGTGAAACACGGCTGATATCCTGAAACAGAAATGAAAATTTATCGTCCCTTAAGGATATATTTATCATTCATTTTATCACTATGGTTTAAAATTATATACAACTGAATTTCTCTTTCTCGGTTTCGCGATTTGTCAAAGAAACATTCACCGAGCGACAATTTTATATTCCCATTTCCCTCTCATCGTATACAATTCTGTATACACAGTGTCGAAGCTACGTTATCCGCTCGACCGACCTCCTCGTCTCTGTAATTCGCGTTTCATATTCATCGGCTTTGCAACGGCAGTTTACAGATGTTTACGAATATTTATCTCGAAAGACTTGCCCTACTTCTATCAAACAAATGTCCACCGGCGAAAACATGCTCGCAAACATTTATTTGCAGTCCATGGAACCCACCTTGGACGACAATCAATAACACATAGCCACCTCTCTCTCTCTCTTTCCCTGTCTGCATCGTACAAACGGTCTGAAACCTCGAGCAAACTCGAGATATCGCTAGTCCCGATCGTCGTCGTGCCCTGAACTTCAAAGCGGAAAGAGAGTGCGCGTGTGAAAAACCGTGAAACGTCGGGAGATTCTAAAAATACCTGTTCCTCTGTCTAACGATCGAAGACTCGTGGAACGCTTCTGGGCCCTCGTTTCTTTCTTCCCAACGAGTCACGGTCTACGCTCGGGCCGATTTCAAAGAATCGTCAGAGAATCGTCAGAGAATCGTCAAAGAATCGTCAAAGAATTGTCAAAGAATTATCAAAGAATTGTCAAAGAATCCGAGGCTGAACGAACGGTGGTTACGTAAAAATCGAGCGTCGCGATGATAGGGACCGATGATGTTCCCCGAGGATGATCCCCGAGATCCGTGGGCGTGGAACAGAGCGATGACACGTTCGGAAAGGACGTTACGCAATGTTCCAGACTTGTAGATCTCCCCTTGGACTTTTTATAACCGCCACGCGATACGGATCGCTCGGGCTGTTACCCGGCGAAACGATTCAATGACACGCGTTCTAGATGCCGTATAGGCATCAGCGGAGGATCGTATAATTTAACAGTTTAATAGTCCGTGTACCCTTGTAGCCGGTTATTTTTACGACACGCGCCGCTATTCGCGGCAATTTCAGCTATTAGAAGGTGGCTCTAACGAGCCCGAAGAAGCGTCGCGCGGTCTTGAGGACACCCACACGCCGTCTCGGCGGCGAAAATTTGCATTAACCCCTTCGACACTGTTCGGTTCGGTTCGGTTCGCTCGAGATGCGCGCGGACATCTGGAGAGGGAAGGCAATGTTTCGGGGGAAAAAGTGTAATGGCGGGTAGAACGTAATGGGCTTTTAATGCAAATGTAACGACGCGTTGAAGAGGATCCTTGAGGAAATAAATTATTACGTGGAAGATATCGGTAATCCACGTGACGAATTAACTCGTCCTTCTTGGTTAATAGGTTACGAGAGAAGGCGTTCATGGTGATCTTGATAGCGCCGTAGACTGTTCTTACGTGTGAGAATTAGGTTCTCCAGTGATCGAATGTCTTATAAAGCGTGTCGTAAATTCCTGTGTTTAATAAATACACCGTTGCATATAAGGCGGAACAAATTGAGTATGACGAATAGTTGACGAGTAATTTCCCTTTGTTCTGTTACATTCGCACACCTCGTATGCAAATATTTTGTTACTTTAGTGGTTAAAGTATTATCTCGTATTATATGCTGTAATCTGTTCGAATAATGATTTTAATATAAAGGGATATATACAAATATTAAAGCTCGTGTCAAGGCAACAATAAACAAGAGAATAGAAAATCAATGGCACACGAACCATTAAATAACCAATAGCGATTACTATATTATCCATATATTTCAACAAATAAGTTATTAATTAGGTTTATCATTTTGATTTGACCCTTTCGTGGTCAAGAAGAACTATGATACTCATTTTTTTTCATCGCATCAAATTCATTGGCAATCATCGATCCCATTTCGCGAACGTACTGCCATGTTTTCTGCAATATCCGTTTCACTCGTTTTCCATTCGACTCGTGTCGTATTGCACGTATTTTATGATTATCGTAAATTAATCGTACATATGTCAGCGAATAATTCGGCCATGAAAGGGTTAAATACCGGCTCAATTTGCGACGTTATCGCCGCGGCGCCTTTCCCACCCCGTAGCAGCCATCACCGCCTCGTAATGCCGGCGAAATTACCCGTGATGATTAATTATTACCTTAGCCAAATACAAGAACGATGTAACCCAGTTTCCCGCGCCATGGCAAAAAACTTGTAACCCAGTTTACCAGGCGGCTGTAAAAAACTTGCAATACCTCCACCTGGCTGCCACCCTTCTCTCATTACGCTGCGTACAGCCGTCATCCACACACGCGCGGAACAACCGTTAAAGAGAAAAAAAAAAAACGAAAAAAATCACTGGTACCTGCGTGCGTAACACAGACGAACGTTCACGCCCCAGTTGACACCGGGTGAAAACAGACCTGCGACATCGACACCCTTGTGTTACCCTTCGCTCATTACAGCCACCCACGCGGAGGATAGAAGCACGGTGACGTCAAACGGAGAAATGAACGACCATCGCGATTCCGAAAGCGCCAAACCCAAAAGCAAACAGCGAGTCCAGCTCGAACCACCCCGAGGAGCCAGCAATGGCGACACTCGGCGTTACCCAAGTCTCGTTACACTCGCCCACGCGGTCATCGAGTATCATCCGTGGAAAACACTCTGCTTATCCCGATCTCGCTACCCAACTAGGTTACCCGAGTGTCCATTCGCGCACCCTCGCAGCCATAGAACGAAACGATAATAGCGCAGAAGTGCAAAGAGACGCCATAAGCCGGCCGCAAAAGGAACGAGCAGGGAACACGCTGTCAACGTCTCGTCAAGGTAGGACCTCCTATCGTGAGCCTCCATCTCGAGGGTCTCGAGGTGTCAAGGTCATCCTGTCAGTTCTCCAACCGTTCCGACCACCGCGTTCCAGCGTATCCGGAGGAGAACCGAGCAGCAGACCGCCTATTTTTAGACGTCATTGACATTTGCACGTAGACGGTCCGAGTCGCGTGTGCAGTCCACGCACTCACGCACTCCGCGTGCACGCCTACGCGTGCCCTTCAGCGGGCCTCCTCCTACGGGCCGATAATAACAAGGCGGGGCGAACACCGGTGTTCATTGTTCGCCTGCTCGGGTGCACCCGCGTGATTTTTCGCGGTATTTTTAGTGGTCTCGATGGAGAGGGAACGGAGACCGGACGTCCTGGCCGGTGTCAGCGACGCGGCTCCCAAAACCTCGCGTCAACCAGCTTCTCCTCGCGCGATCAGATGTTGATTCCGGTTCCAGGTGTGATATGTGAGGAATGGGGATTAATATAGGTGCCGGTGATTTGTTAGTTAAATTGGAAGGATGCGCGAGTGAGGGTTCGAGGTACGAATTATCTCTCGATATGGAGATGCTTTGACAACTATTCTCGAGTGATTTCGATTGACTTCAACTCGATTCAATTCTTACCTTATTGGCTTCCATACATACGAATTATCTCTCGGTATGGGGCTACTTTCACAACTATCCTCGATTAACTGTCAACTGACTTCGATTGACTTCGACTGACTTCAACTAGATTCAACTCTTAACTTATTGACTTACATACGTACGAATTATCTCGCAATATGGAGATACTTTGACAATTATCCTCGACTAACTGACTTCGACTGACTTCAACTCGATTCAACTCTTATCGACTTCTACACTCCACAACGCAGTATTCTACTTTTTATATTTCCTTCCCACCATGCACAGGATTTCCAATGTTTCCTCTAGCCCTGTCGCATTGCAAATTGACCACGCAGGTGAAAAAACGTCTTCAATAGTAGAAAATAGGGATCGCCCGACATCGTTAGCACATCGAAGTTTATTTCTAGCAATACTACAACAGTATGATTTCATGTCCTTCGATCCCATACATCCGTGATCCTCGACTTTCATCGAAAACGAAACGAACCTAGCTTTGGTCTTCCCGATTAAGTTCCATATTGTATATTTCGTAGTAAAAAAAGAGGTTCGAATTGGGTTAACTTTTAGTAGGAGATATATACGGTGTACTGGTTTGCAATAGCAAACGTGGACGCCATAAGGGTAGGTACCGTGTAGAGAATCGAGATCCACGCTGAAAGGCTACTCGTGTCGTGACGTCAGGATCTGGCAGCCGACGTTCCAACTGCGGTCCTGAAAGGAAGGGGAACGCCAGTCGACGAACGGGTCCTGTTTCCCTGATTCACCGACGATCCTGCGACCTTTTTTGGTAGCCCCTGACGCGCACCGGCTGCGACGCGAGCTCATGGGGAGGAGATCGGGTTGGAGAGCGGTGATTGGTGCATCGTGACTGCGGGACGTGGATGTCGGGTTTGGTTTGGGTTGGGCTGCGTGTCGAGTGGTATGAGAGTTGGATTTTTGCGATTAAGGGAGCACCGTGGGCTGCGTGATAAGGAGAGAGGTGTAGGTAGAACTTACGCCGAGTTGAGGCCAGGTTTAGGGTGGTGTATGGGGACAGGATAATTTATATTTGGTTGGAGACTCGAGGTGTGGGGTAGGTTATGGGGTTGCGATTTGCATCTCGTGATAGTGGCTAATTTTTCGAGACTCTTAACCCCTTAATATTTTTCTCCATTATATTATAAAAAAATATATATTCCTCTTCAACTTCCATTCTCTAGTTCAACTTAGCGAAATAAAATAATATTTTTCAATCGCATCAGGTATATTTAATTAATCAAGGGGTTAATATGAATATACTGAAAGAAGGATTTGATTGTAATCGAATGACGAATATTTTAGGGCCTGATTTTTGTAATTAAATTGGGATATATCTAATTGATATTCTTTTAGAATAAAGCTAAAGCTACCGTGGCCTAAATGACTGCTTTTAAAACTGTCATTTGAGATTCCGGGTTCAATGTTATGTTACAGGTCAATTGTCTTCGCGATATTTTCCAATGCACGTGTAATTCTACTGCTTTTTCATTCACTGCTCATTTGACCATATTAGGTTTGGCGTTAAAAAATGATTAAAAGATGTTTTTATTTTTACAGCTCTTTGAGCTGAAGAAGACGTGACTTGCAAATCCAGATATGTCGGTGATAACGATATACATAGATCAGAAGCACGGATACGAACACGTGAAAGCGTAGCTGCCACGGCTAAAGATCAAGTTCGCTTCTTTTCTTGTTGCGAGAATAACCGACAGTGACATTTAAAAAACAATTCCACAAAAACCAGCTATTTCCGCCTACGACAATACTCTGTCGCTATATCAGTCTGATCGGGAACTTCTGTCGCTAAATTTTGTCCGAAAGATTCGCGACTTAATTTTAGAATTCTCGCAAGATCTGCTTTGACCATTAGGATGTAATATTACTGTCAGAGTTATTTCATGTTATGACAATTTTATGAATCTCTAAGATAAATCATCGTTCGATCAATAACACCTTCGCGAAATTTTCTAAAACACCATTCCCTCCATATTATCTATATAAATCAAGTTGTAAAAGTTTTTACGATACACGAACTGTGCTTCCTCCAGTACCCAAACGTCTAGCTCACATTTGCAACGACCAAATTCGCGAATGACTCCAAAAATCTCGATCTTCCTATCCTTTTAGACTCTCAAAACAATGAACAGCTCGTAACATAACTATTCGCGCCATTTTTTTTTAACAACAACCCTCGCAATGTCCATTAAACGACCCCTGGAATAGAGGATCGATAGCTTCCATGACTCCCTGTAATTATTTTAACAGCCTCGGTCTAGCCTCGTTCTAATTATTTCGCTTTGGCAAGTAATACACAATGTGTGAAAAAATATTTGCGCAGTGACTAACTACGATTATGATATTAAACACCATAGAACTCCCTTCGTCCGAACCAAAGACATCACGCTATCTGGCAAACCGATCATTATCAAATTCTAGCCTACGCAACGTACCGATTATTCGACTCGCTATGCAAACAAAGAGAGAAACCAACTTTCTACCGTAATGACGTTCATTAAACGACATTTTACCCATACGTGACCCCGAATTTTTCCATTTTCTAAGACCAGGCACCACGCAGTTATAGACTCGCTCGGCAAACAAACAGCGAAACCCACTTTCTACCGTAATAACGTTCGTTAAATTACATTTTACAGACGATATCGCCTATTACCCGTACGTGGACCCTAATTTTCCGAGGCTAAAGACCACGACAGCTCTTCGTTGAGACGTTTGTTCTAATCTCGAAACGCGATCGGAACGAACGAAAAATCAAGAAGCAAAAAAATCGTCGACTGCGAAAAGAGATTCGCAGAAGACAAAAGGGAATCAACGAAGTGTGGAGGAAAACGACGCCACCCCGTCATCGGCGGGCTGTATTTCGCGGACTTGATTGTCCTGTTTGGCCGCGTAATTTCGCCGAAAGTATGGCCGCTGGTGGGTGGTTTACGACGGCCAGCCGAGATCTCCGGCGCGGACAATGTCGGCGTAAAAAAGCGACTCGGGTGAAAAAGCGCGCGTAATCGCGCGGTGAAAGTTCAGAAAATATCGAGCAGAGCCTAATTTCGGCCTCCACCCCCACGGTTCGACACCCGGGATCCGGCTTTATCGTCGTCGGGCTGTTGGCCTAACTGTAAACACAGGCCAAGTCTCGCGACGTTTCTGACAACTTTATCGAAGCCCACGGCCAGAGACAATGGTCTCCTCGCTTTCGTTCGCCACGTAGTATGGCCTGGCGAGCTTCGGACAAGTCGTTTCAGTCTCTTTCGGTTCACGTTGCTCTCTGCTCGCTTGCTCCTTCAGAGGGGAGTCGATGACGAGCTTGCGGGAACAAAGAGTTTGCCTGTCGCGAACCGCAGATTCGTCCAGACGATTCTCGCGAGCCGAGCTTAAATAACGAGTGGTAATGCCATTGCGAGGGTTACTAATGGCGAGGAGAAAGTTCCTTCGGCGGGTTCGATGCAAAGTGGATGGTGTTTCGTGTCACAGGGATGTTTCCAGGAGCAGAGTAGGACAGGATCGTTTTCGATTAGTCGTTGCGGAAGGTATGGCAGATCTCTCGCGAGAAATTAGTCGAGATTGCTTTCGGAAAAAAGCTGATAAGACTAGGGATTCAACAAACGATCGTAAAATCTTTTCTCCTGTAGTTGTTGAAAGAGAAGATAAAGGGATAATAGATATATACCTGTATCTCAGGTGTATTATCTTAGGTTTGAATTGTGATAGATGACACGGTCTAAATCTTTAGAATATAAATTATCCATGAAAGGAGAAATTGGAATTTTTAATTTGCCGCTGTAAGTTTATAAATTTCATTGAGAAGAATATTTATTTATAGCTGGTGTAGAAGGAATTCCGATTAAACCGAGGGAATTTTATTAATCTGCCGCTCTATTTTCAGTGTCCGATCAAGAAACGCGTGTTGGGGATCTTCGAATTTCCTCTCGGACGGATATACGAGAATGGCGGATCCGGAGAAGTATAAATCCCAGCGCTGAACTTCGGTATACAATGCGCAATTTAAGCTACAATGTCGAATTTTCTTGGCTCGCGCGTCGCCTCGAGAAACATCGTTGCTCTTGATCCACTTACACGCCCACGAAAGAAATAGATTTATCGGTCAACGCGAATCCGTGGATTCTAAAAGAGACACCTGTCGACATTCGATCCGAGCGACCGTACCAACGAAATCCCGAGAGAAGCTGATTCCACCTCTCCTTTCATATCTTCACCTCGAATAAAAAGCTCTCGCTTCGTTGAAAAAGCAAACGCCTCTGCCGCCAGTCACTTGCAATTACTTTATCCGTTAGTTATCGTGTCGTTTGAATTAATCCGCGACGATTGAAGTAATTTACCTAATCGAATTGGCCGCGTTCCCCGTTCGAATCCGTTTGTCGCCGGATCGTCGTTGCAAACGAATATTTGCAAGGCGTCGATCCCGATATAATCGATGATCCACGAACAATCGCGGAATTACCGGCGAATTTTTAACGACACCGTATTAATCACCCGATAGCAGTGTTTTTCGCTGTGTTTGCTCTGATTCTTTCAAAGAAATCCGAATCCACGGATCGCTCTATCATCCCGCGAGCATTTTCGCGCGGCGATAATAAGAAACAACGATCAAACGTTAAAGCAATTTCCAGAGTGGAATAATACTAACATCGAGAGTTGTCCGGCGAGGGTAATAAGATTTTATAGAAACGAAGATCAAACAACGAAGGAGCCACGATAAAGTCGGGGATGAAAATTAAAAGGATATACGGGGGATTAAAGTTAACGTCGCATGAAGAGCCGAGTTTCTTCAAAACTAA
Source organism: Euglossa dilemma (assembly GCA_002201625.1). Lineage (NCBI taxonomy): Eukaryota > Metazoa > Arthropoda > Insecta > Hymenoptera > Apidae > Euglossa > Euglossa dilemma. The sequence goes on from NIJG01000123.1 coordinate 6,736,103, forward strand.
TAATCCTTGGATCCCGGAGAGAGGACGAAAAAGAGTATTTACGATTTCGATCTACGACCGCGAGAAAGGCCTCTGATCCTCGATCGAAGCCCGCCGTAAAATGGCGCGTGTACGTAGGGACGCTAAGGGAAATCGTTATTTCCCTCGGCCAACAGTAGCCGTTTGCCGAGTTTTAATGCGATTAGAAAGTTTCTCGATATTTGCGCAGGAATCTTCACACTTTATGGTGACCATCTTTTTTCTCGCGGCTTTTCGATTTTCTTCGAACTGCGACGAAATCGATTGACACCTCTTAAACGTCGTATTTTCTTTCCTTGGCCAATGACGATCATCGTCCTTTCCTTTGAATCATCCTCTTCTTCGTCTCTGATCTTATAGTTTATTTCGCATATCCGGTGTTGATGAAATAAAGGAATTATTGTTAATTTTATAACTACCCTTTATCTCCGATTATTTCAACTTGCACTTGCAGTTTAATGTAAAACGTTTCTCGAAAACTATGCGATTTCATAAAATTCGAAACGCATTGTTGTACTTTGTTATTCAAATCTTCTTATTGTTTCTCGTGCGAAATTTTTTTACGGAACGTGGACTAGAAAGAATACACTTGTCGTGAGGTTTATTGGAGTTTCTGGATGTCAAAGGTGAATGAATATTATTTTGCGCGTTATATCTATACTGAATTTACTATTGTTTCGATGTTACTTAGCAACGTCGGATTTTATTTTCTCGATTAAAACAGGAGGATATTAAATAAATAAATTACCTGAATTCGTCGAGGAGACATGATTTTCCCAGAAAAGTCCGCCATAAAACAGTTTCGCATATAGATGGTCATTTAGATAAACTAGTTAAGATAATTCTTGAGCAAAGGACACTGTGTAAGCACGATACTAGGTAATAGAGGCTAATTCGACGAGGTAAAATTACTGTTACTTTCGGGTCTAATCAATTGCTACCCTACACGAGCATCTCGTATAATTACACCCTTCTCGCGTAATATATAATTAGACCCCGTTCTTTCTCCGTGTTGCAATCTCTTTCACTCTAGTAAGTACCGCGAACGCCAACAACTTTTTAACTTTCTCCGCTCTGCTTTTGTGCCATACCTGATTTTTACCGGTCTACCTCTGCGACCTCTAAAGAGTCCATGTATGCAATTACAAAAGAACGAGATGTGATTCCCACGCGAATCAGCTCGACCCAGTAAACCTCTGATTTATTCAATAAATTTTTGAGTACTACGAGCTAACTTCCGTTTCGAGAAGTTTGTAATTACAGCATGATGCAAACCGTGCAGACACCATAAGATTCGCTGGTATCTGCTCGTGATCTTCGTCTCAGGTATTTGCAGGATGTTCACGCCGCCATTATTCCATTATTCCACGAAACTGGAAGAAAATTCGCCGGCATTCCACGCCCGGAGTATACCTGTGTCTCGAAAAAATGGAATAATGTCGTGAACGAGGATTGTCTTTCAGCGGTTCTCGGCAAACAAGTGCGTGTATGCCGCACACGCGATCTCGGCAAACACTCATTCCCGAAGGCTGTTGCAACATTTCAACAGCTACGGAACGATTAACTCCGTTCCTCACATAAAACTCAACGCAAACTCCTCGCTCGATAAATTTCGACACGACGACAATCGTCGAACGACTCCGAGCCTCATCTCCGCTTAAACATCCGCTGTGTACAAGCTATCCGACGAATATCCTTTCGAACACTGACACCTGTGTCAGTAACAGATATCCTAACGATCGAACCCTGAACCTCCCAGAATCCTTTAACTTCGATCAGCAACTAGACGATGTACACGATTTTTTATTAAATGCTACAATTGCGTGTAAATAATGATATTAAAATTATTCAAAACAATCTTTATTCGTTTCAGAAGTAATATAATTTTGATTTCGATATTTATATTATTGCGCATCGATGGTGTTTGAAAGGTACACTTAGAGCCATAAGGGTTAATAATAAAAATTGAATCAAGTGTCAGTAACAGATATTCTAACGATCGAACTCTGAATCTCGATCCCAGAATCCTTTAACTTCGATCAGCGACTAGACGATGTACACGATTTTTTATTAAATGCTACAATTGTGTGTAAGTAATGATATTAAAATTATTCATAACAATCTTTATTCGTTTCAGAAGTAATATAATTTTGATTACGATATGGTTCTCGAGAAGCACACTTGGAGTTATAAAGGTTAATAATAATAATTGAATTAAAATTAAAAATCTGAAAACACTACTAACGTTTTAAACGACGCTAGTCGAACTTAGTCTACGTGAAACAGCCAGAAAACCATAGTCCATGGCGAGCCTAACTCGATCGGTTTCACTGCATAGAAATCGGCCCGTCGAGCTGGGATAAAGATATCGTTGCCGTGTTTTGCGAGGTGGTACAGTGTTACACGATCCGAGCAGGTCCGCCGATTCGCGTTCTCTCTGCCCGTGGAGAGATCCATGGTTCCCGTTGGGCAGAAAGAAAGTTCTTCCGGCGCATTGTCGGCCATCGTTCCGGCGATTTCGCGCGTCTTGGCCAAGAAGCAGACACCGCGGAGGCGGCACGACCGGCAAAAGTAATCTCTTTACTTTCACCGAGTCACCGTGCAGACAGTGAGAGTAGACTGTCTCTGATCTTCCTTCCACGATAATCGCGCTCGTGCCTCGAACTCTGCAAAAAGTGTCCACCCTGGGCCGAGAAGCGGCCTAATACGATCAGGATCGATAAGTATTACCGAGGTGACCAGGTAATCCTCGGGTTTCGGTTCGACAGATGCCTCAGTTTGGATTTTTCCCGAGTCCAGAGGCCAGCTAGAGGCTGTTGCTCTATTTCGCAACGATAATCGCAAAATAGAGAATATTAAGAATATTAAGCGATGATAATCGAAAGTTTTCGACCATCAGACTCCGGTTTGATTTAATTTCGCGAGAAATGTGAGGATTTTGAAAAATAAAAGTGGTTCCGATTAAACGAATTTTATGGGACGAGAAACTCACTCGTTTGAGGAATTTTAATTCTCGTTTGGATGTACTCGCAATAATTTTGCAAAGCGATAAGGCTACTACTCCTGGAAAAAGATATTCGGCCATACATGGTAATTATTTAAAATTATTTAAAACACAAGAAGGGAGAAAAATTTAAATAGGCGGATTAATTACTCACTCGCGTTTCTCAATCTCGCAGTTTCTAATTTTGACAATACCTTACTGTCATTTGCGAGTTTCTAAGCGTTAAAAAATCAACGTTGGTTGGTAACACAGGATTATTTTTAATCTTCCAGGGAAAATCAGACAGGGATCGAAGGTTTGGCGGGTTTCTACACGGGAAACGCGGCGAATCCGAGGGAATTGTGGAGCGAAGCTAGGAGACGCCGAAAGGGGAGAAGATAATGGAGTTTCGAGGCGAAGCGAGAATTTCAAAGGAAATGTGTCAGAAAATAGCAGTCGGTTCGAAGCGAAGGGTCAAGTGGTTCACCTCGTTAATTGGAGCAAGGCCCATGAAGCTAATTAAAGTCAATTCCACCGTCCTATGGGCTCGGCTGCTTCTGTTTTTCATCTCGCTCCCCCGCGCCGCGTCGTGGACACGGTTTTATTTCTAACTCGATTACGGAACGCGAAAAGGCACGCAAGGAGCCTAAAAACGGCGCGTGTAACCGTAATTAATGCGTGCCCTTGACACGTGGTCCGATTACCCGTGGCCGGCCAATGCCGGAATAATTAGAGACGGGAAGCAACGTGGTTCACGTGTTGCGATTTCCATCGGGCCACGCTCGTGGCCCCTGTGACCACAGCGAACCGATCGAAATCGTCACGAAAGATCATCGTCGGGTGAAAAATGGCCGCGGACAGGAGGTTAAACCGATCGGCCAGCGCGAAATTTCACCGCGAAGGGGAAAACGAAAACTTTCGATTTCGTTTCGCGATTCGAGCTGATGGAAGACGGAAATGAAATCGACTTCGATGCGCCGTAATAGAGAAATAATCGGTCCCCTCGTCGTGTCTCGGTGAAATTGTTTTAGAAATCGACCAAAGGTAGACGACGTCTCGACGATCGGTGGAAATCGTTTGTTCCACTTGCCGACGAGAATTCGAATCAATTCATCGTTTACCCACGATCCGATCGGTTTTTAATCATCCGTGATTATCGGTCGATGGTACGGGATCAGCTTTTAATACGCTAGCGGATTTTAGAAAATAACGTATGCACATCATCGGGACACGTGGCTCGGTTTAGATCCGGATAATGAATCATTCGTATGATCGATGTTTCACTGCGATGATTTGCAGATTTTTATGTATTCCTCAGTTTCCGAGATACTTGATTTAAATTTAAGAATAGGTTTTTCTATAAATTATCGAAAGGAGCGTCTATTTGTCGATAAATATAGTTCTCCTTGTCCGATTTACGATTTTCCTCGGTGATCGTGTTTCCTCTACTTTTTCTCCCAAACGTGGGAAGTATCGGTTGCGCAGGGTTACGATCGAGATTATTTTATTTTCGGCCTTATCTCTGGGTCAAAGTCACAAGTCGGTCCTTAAAGTTTCTTCTCGCCACAATAGTCTGTTAATCACGTGGCCAGCGTGACGATGGAGGTCGATGAATCACGTCTAATCTGTTCCTCAGCTTCTGTCTGAGGAACAGAGGCAAAGAGGGAGGCGACGAAGTGCTCGTGACGAAACGCTTAAAAAAGAGGAATCGCTTAAATAAATCGCTTCGTTAATTTCTGCGGAAGATTCGATGCCGGATCGAACGATATTTGGCCAAAACGATATTCGTTCACAATTTTCCTCGTTGCAGCAGAGAAGAACGAACAGCACGTTTGGCATGTGGCTGTCTTTGCATCTGCCAACTCCGTGTCGGAATAATGACGACTGCTCGCGAATTACGAGGAAGCAATGCTCGAGAACTGTCCGCGGAAAAATATGCACGTTATAAAAAGTGTCATCTCTCGAGGAGTGAATAATTTATCGATGAAATCTGGCGTGTCTTTCCGCTTTTTTCTTACATCCTGGTAATTCATCGCAGGCTTCAATGAGATGTAAAGACACTTTGACAAAGAATTATAAGGAAGGAACTTATTGGTCGCATTGTAATTGACTTGATTCTTGATCGACTTGGGACACAATTGGGGACAAAACGCGAATTTTTCTTATAATTGGAACAGGACTCGAATTTTTCTTATAATTGAGACGAAACACGAGTTTCTCTCGAAATTGGAATGGAATGCGATTCTTTTTCAAATCGGGATAAGACAGGACGCGAATTTTTGTCAGGATCGATACATAATTGTCATGAAATCTTCAGCAAGATCCCTACAACCCTTATAAAGACACCTTATACCAAGATCTACGATTCGTGATTTATTTCTCAAATTTCCGAAAGCAACTTGGATAAAATTCTGAAACCATCTACGATGGTTTACCACAACGAAGCTAATTAATCTCGAACCCAATTGTCACCTCCCCGTGACAAGACCCAAGATAATCGCTATCGTCTTTCGAACGAAACTCGAGACCCACAACGAACCGACGAACTCGCGTTTAATCTACTCCAAATCCATGTCAATTTTTACAAATTCCCGAGGAACCTTGGAAGCCTACGCCGCACGACGACAGTTGTATCGAATTGTAAATTCAGATAGAGCTAATTATAACCTCCACTTGCGTATACGATTTTCTGAACGCAACGTGACACACGACGGTAAATCGTCGCAGGAGGAGACGATTAGGCCTCGGTTACGAGGGAACGAAAGCCTTTTACGTAACGAAGACGAGCCGCCCGGTTAAGCGTCGCGGTGGATCGGTTTATCGGGCGTCGGCCGACGATTGAACGACCTCGAAACAGTGACAGTGGACAGCAAGTCAGGGCTGTGGTACGATCGGAGAGACGCCTGGGATGGTGCGCGCGACGCCTCGCGTGGTCCACGTGGTGGCAGCACACGCTTTCACAACATGGCGACGAAAGCGGTCGTCGACCCGGCCACACTCGTTCGCGGGTTGTGTAACATGGTCGAAACAATATGTAGGTCGCGTCTAGTTGTCCCGGTTTGTCGGCGCGAGACTGATTACGTCAACGCGTCTGTCCGCGGCTAATGCCCGAAAAAAAATGGAAAGGAAAAATGGTAACGGTACGCGTTTAGGCCAGTTATTAGCCTTTCACCCTTCCCTCTTTCATCCTTTTCTTTTCCCTTTTCATATCGTTACGTAACTCGCAGCTTCGAAAATCGAATGACTTTGTGTTCTGGAATTCTCATATATTTTTTCTTTTTTTTTTTTTTGAGGATTTTATATGTTAGATGTCATCGTGATAACACTGGGATGTAATATTTTCTTTGGGTTAGGTATGTGAATGATTTCAACGGTATTTTGTATTTTGAAATTATTTCTTTTTCTTTTTTTAAGAATTTTAAATATTAAAACTCGATATAGTAATTTGGGATTCATCTATGTGTCTCGATAAAGAAATGTAGGTTAAAAGGGACGATGACGTAGTTTGAAGTTACTGTTTTTAATTACCCTTTGACCCTTCCTTCTGTGCCCTTTTCTTTTCCCTTTTCATGTTACGTAACTTCACGTAAGTTTACGTGAGCTTCTAAGAAATTAAATGAAACAGTATTTTATATTTTGAAATTATTATTTTTATGATTTTACCGATATTAAGTGTCACCGTAAGAGTGATGAGAGTTCGAAAATTAGGGATTTTTCTGTGGATTTTAGTTAGGATGTGGATTGATGCAGTTCGAAATAGGTGTTTATCGTTTCTGATGTAAGATTATTTTTACTGTTCGATGTAACCCCGTTCGGAGATGTTTGTTCAGAAAATTACGGAGTTAATCGGGTCAGGAGTGGAAATAAGTGCCTTTCTGGAGGCTAATCAACGTGGAACATTCCATGTTTATGTCACTAATCGGTTGTTTTGCTTTTCGATCCAACTAATTTGGTTTTTAAAGCTTTGCGATTTGCTATTGTAATGCGTCGCGATGCATGATGCATGAACGAACCTATTTCGACCACTTTCGAAAGTTCTCTTAACCTTTCTCTAAACACTTCCTTCGAAGACGTTAATCTTCTCGAACGACTCAAAAATTAAACTCATTACGAGTCTATTAATTGAACGTTGCAATTAAAAATGCAATTTTTCAAGCAATTTCTATCATTTTTTTTTTTTTCACTCTTCGTGTTTTTGGTTTCTAAAGCTGATTTAATAAAACCTCTCGATTAGTCGAGAAATTAAAAATTACAACGGTTGATACGCAAATGAATTTCCCTCGCGACTTTCTTTCTCCTCGTCTTCGCTTTCTTCGCCAAGTTTGAACACTTTTCTTAAAAAAAACTTTAGTCCTCTGTCGTTCTTCCAATTAATCCGAAAACTAAATTCCCACAAGTCGAATAATTAAATGTTACAATTAAGGGACAAACAAACTTTTCTCCGAGCCTTCGCAATTTTTCCCCTCTTCGTATCTTCTTTCCTTTAAGCCACGTCTGAAAACTTTTTCGAAGAACCTTAATCACCTCGCGTTCTCCTAACGAACTCAAAAGTTAGGTTCCTTGCGGGATCAAACGGTTAAAAATTATAATCAAAGGATAGGCGAATTTCTTTTCCGATTTCTTTTTCTTTCGAGCCTTCCACGTCTGCAGACTTTCTTCCAGAATCCTTAACGCTAAGCCTGACACAACATTTTTTATTAAAAATCCTACATCCATTATTCCCTATATTTTTTCAAATACACGTATTATTAATTTTTCAACATCCTCTATTCAATTTCCTACGAACCTCTTTTCTTTTCATTTCTCCATCAACCGGTCATTTCATCAATTAGCGATAATCCTACTCTAGTATCATTTTTACTTTCAACCGGAGAATCGAATTTCTCGCAAATCGAGTATCGCGGAAATGGAAAAATAATACATTAAAGTATATAAATACAAAAATTCCTCTCTCAACCCCGGCGATTTCTTTATTCTAGATACTTTCGCGGTTATTTGTAAACTATATAAATAATCCAGGACTAATTTTGGCTCGAAGATAAGTACCGATCTCTGCAATATACCTCGGGTAGGCAGCCGATACACCTACGTTCCTTATCAAGCGTATTTTCGTTGCCGAGCGTAAAGGCGTTCCCAGGTGTGGAGAGGGGGCGTGTAATCGTTGATAATAAACGGATGACCTTGTCGCGTGTGGAATTGATAAGAATTGTAACTCACGTATCACGGCCTTGCGCATATTTACGACTCGGTGAGACCTTGGCGCGATTAACAGGCGAACAATTATTTCTCGAAATTGCCTCGTGATTCATTTCGAATCGATTATTCCCGGATCCCGGCCATCGGATCGATCGCGATCTCGACGTTCCTTCGATCCCCTTCGTAACATCTGTTTTCTCCCTCGTTTCGGTAAATATCTGACGACGGGCCGAGGCGGATAACGCTCGATCAACGAAACGGAAACGTGTAACGTTACGGTGACTTAATCGCACGGCTCTGGGAATGTTTTCTGAGAAAGAAACGTAGATTCCGTTGGATGTTGTCTAGAAGTCAGGAATTTTAATCTCGATAAGTCGACGCAGAATTTCTATCGTGTTACATTTGTTTCCTCTGTAGATATTTATAGTTTATTCACTGGGAACAGGAATCGTTTAGAGAAAACGCTAATTCAAAAATTGTTATTTATTAGTCGTCAATTTTTTTTTTTTTTTCACTTAAGCACAGTTATGAAACTCGACCGTAATTATATCGTAGGGTATCAATTATTCTCACGGCAAAAGCAAATGCAAATCGGTGAAACATCGGTTGACGTCTCGCCGTTGCAAACGTGTAAACGCAAGAGTGTGTTGGAAAACTTCGAAACCTCAGAAATTTCAAAATTATAAATCAGAAGGAAGAAATTCATCGTGAAATCCTAAAGAAACACTTTCCTCGTGTCAACCCTCGTAGTATATCATATTATTCTCACGACAAAAGCAATGCAAATCGGTGAAATATCGCTTGACAAACGTGTAAACACAAGGCCGTGTTGAAAAACTTCGAAACCTGAGAAATTTAAAAATTATAAATCGGAAGGAAGGAATTCATTGACTAATGCTAAAGAAACACTCCAACCCTCCGACCCGTGAAAGAACCTTCCGTTCTACCTTCCTGTTCGAAGAACCAGTGAATTATCCCGAATCACCTCGAATCACCTCGAATCACCTCAGCAGCTCGAATCCCTCATGAACTCCGAGCGTTTCACGCGTTTGATAAATAGGAGAAGAAGAAAAAAGAATTTCACTCTCGAGACGTTACCGGGTCTAGAGATCCAGGAAGATGAGGATCATCTAGAGAGCTTAGTTTCACAGGCCACTCTCTCCGGTTGGTGGTGAGGTCAACGGGTCACCCACGCCTCGATTACTCGACTTCCATCGAGGCGAACCGAGAGAGACCAGGTTGGATTGCGACACCTTCGGCTTTTGTAAGTGCAGCGCAGATGCCAGCGGGTCAAAGCGTCGTCGTCGTCGTCTCCGTTCTGCCTCGTGCACTTTCTTCGCTACTCTTACTTTTCTTCCAAGTCGAACGACGCCGACGAACCGGCGATGGAGGTGGTGGAGGAGGTGGAGGAGGAGGAGGATCGTGGATCAACGACACCGCGCTCGATCCAGGAAGATGAGGCGGCCACCGGTTAACTTTCTCCGCTCGAGCGAGGCTTGTAACGAGTTCTGCTTTATTGTAACCACTCGCTTTTGTACGGGGTGAAATCAAACCGTTGTTTATGGGTCGCTGTCCCGCCGAGCTAAATAATAGGCGCGATTTGTATCGCCATTCAGAGAGAGTTTATTTACCTCCGCGCTTATGTCGCTCTGATAATTGCCTTCTACGCGCGTGGGAGGGTCGGATCGGTGGCTCGTTTGCAAAGAAATTCGCTACGAGGGTAATTAACGATAATTAAAGGTGGCCGGTATTTGTTCGACTAATTTTCCGTCGTACGTTTTAATTTTTTTTTCTATAAAACCAGGTACGATTGGTTTTAACAGATCGATTCGCTGGTGTCGTTATTTCTGCAGCGATCAGATACGGTTTTATCGTTTAACTTATTGACAACGGAATTGTCGAGCTAGCTGCATTGACTAGTTTCGGATATTTTTACTTTTGAAATTGTTGCTTGGTTAATTTCTTCTGCGCGAGCCGATGATTTTGGTGTTAAAAAATAGATCTGAATATCTCGGAGTATTAGCATTTAATATTTTCTCAGCTTAATAAAATAAATAATCTATGTTACTCGTTGTATTACCATTGATCTCCCGAAACACTAAAATTCTATTGCATTCCTGTCTCTCACGATAAAATTAAAAATTAGTATACTAAACAAACGCAGATTTTTAATAAAAACATCATCGATAATTGATAACTATTACAACTCTAAAATTCGAGACGTTACTTCACACCCTCGCAATAAATTCCAAGATTTAAACATATCGTTTAATATCGAAGAATGCAATAGGATACGAAACACGGCGAATGGATGAAGGACAATATTGATACTATGCAAAACTTCTATCAGCAAACTCCCTCTCGGAACATCGACAGAAAAGACAGGATACTCGTTACAAGACTGAGAGCTGTTCACTCGGAGATTACCCACAAGTACTTGCTATAAAATTCGAAACCACCAGTCTGCGATTACTGCAAGCGACCACTATCCACAAATCCCCTACACTACGAACGGAAACAACATGGAATATAAAGATGCAAATATAAACTTCTCCAAATATCCGCAATATATAAAATAAATCCAACTGTACCATTAAATCTAAACGCTAAGCCTATCTTTAACGAGCAAAAGGAAAAAAGATTCATTTTCTCGATCGAGCCGAGACACAAAACGAAAACAGTTCGATTCTTCGACCAATCCACTCGTCCTCGAACCCTCGCTAATTAACGACCCTAGGTAACGTTAAAGCTCGCAACTTTATGCTTCACATTTTGCGTTAAATTTATCGTTCGCTGCCAGTCGAATTCCATTCGCGTATCGCATAAATATATCGCGTCGCGAGGATTCCTCTCGCGCGTAAAACTCGTCGTAAAACGCGCGTCCGTACGCGGATCGCGCGTAGACAGGTTCCCGCGGGAAGAAATCGGCGGGATGCTAATCAAACAACGCGATACCGATTCGCCATTAACGCGACAGGGAACGGTAAATATCGTCTGGATCGGCGGGAAGTAAACACATGGCGGAAGGTGAGGTCGGCCACGCAAACGCCACTCGTCTCACCTTGCACGCGAACTCCGCCGCCGAATCGTAAAATTTCGCGTTAAATTACACGGGTTACTGCACACGACGAACGTTACACCGTGTCACACCAATCCCGGAGAATCGATTCGCGAGCGGTATCGTCCGCCGATCGCGTGATTCCTTCGCGATCGTAAAGCGGACCCATCGTCGCGAAGATGAGAATGAGAGACGTTGGACAGAATTTGGTAAGATTGAGATCTTTTCTTGTCCGTTCCTTGATTTCTCTTTTTATTTTCTGATTTTCGGCCGAGCTATTTGAGAGTAAATTTGTGGATCCTCGCGGAGGTGTACGGATTGCGTTCGTTGTGACAAGGGTAGCCATTGTGGAGGTTTTAGAGAGTAAATTTCTCGCATAAATCTATCCTCATCCCTTGGGGTGTCTTTGGAAAATTTTCTCAACGGAAAAAAATATATTTTTCGTATATTTTTCGATACCGTTTATGCTAAAATAAAGAAAGAAGGTGTATTTTATTTCGATATTTCACGTGTACACCTAAATTTGAGTGTAACCTTCGACGATTAATTACCTTCAGCTTTCCCATTAAACATATCTCTTAGAGGAAGATACTTGCATGGAGGATTAAATCGAGGTTTAAGAATTTCTACAAACTTTTCTCGTGCATCGCAGATCTTAATCTCGAATAAATACGAAACTCAGACGAAAACAACGATATCTCGAGTATAACCCGCTCTTTTAGAAAGCCAACAGGTATTCCATCATCTATAAACCCAAATACCACGTTCATAATCATCTATACAGCGTAGTATATCAAAGATATCTTCTAAAATATAACAAAGTCTATGTAGAAACCGATCTCTGAGCTCCATGGAAGGTGTTTGGTTTAAATTGGCTACAAATGGTTATTTGAGTTAGTAACTATTAGAAAGGATGAATGAAAAATGTATACAGTGTAGAAAACATATCGATTATCAATTTTTATTATTAAAATTATTATTAAAACTATTAAAATTATAACTTAGACGATTGGATCATAACTTCATGATTTCTTTAAAATAAAACCGTGAATTTGCGTGGCAATCAATGGGTTAAAGTCTAGAAGGTACAAAATCTTCATCCGGAAGTGTGAATTCCAGGCGAAAGTGTGAAATGTCGGAAAAGCGTGATAATCGGGCGTGTCAGGGCGAAAGTTCACTAGCCTTGTCCGTTCTGATTCGGCGATTCGCCGCGATTCGAGGTGAAAATCGTAACAATACCGACGAAAGTCCCGACGGCCGTGTTAGATCTGTCGGCGGAGGAACGCGCAGAAGCAACAATGCCGGAATGGAGGTTACCGAGTGAAAGACAACGCCAGCGAAATCGAAAGTTCTGCCATTCGTTCTACTTTCCAGCCGGTGGCCGCGCGGGATAATCGGGTCGGTCCGTTTTCTCGAATTGCGTTCGTATTTGCGTGTACGTGATCCCTGAAACAGGACATTTCCGATTTTCGTCTCGGATGTCCCGAAGATCGCTCGCTGATCCCTCGAGTCGGGCAACGAGCGATCAGATGACGCTGTGCCGCCATTTTTCACTCCCGTTTCTCGCCTTAACGCTTCCATTTCTTTCCCAATCCTCGCTTAATTCTCCCCTTGACCCTTCCCTTCGAGGAACACTCGTAGAAAGCCGAATATGAATACGAAATCACAGATTTTTTATTATAGTGTAGAAGGAAATAAAGATACATGAATTAACGCGTAGAATTAGTTATTAATATGTCAATTAACGTCGATTTTTCGAATTTTATTAAACGACAATTGTAAAGCTCTCCTCTCGAGTGCAAAGGGTTAAGTAAATTCTTCTTTACAGACAAGAAAGGTGAATTCAAGGAAAGAAGCCGATGCCTGCTGCGAAGGAAACTGAATTCACCTCTGTTTCTTGGAAATGAGAAAAGAATCGTAGTATCGATCACGCTTTTGAATCTCCGGGAAAGAAATGTAACAAAGGAAGCCAAAGACTGCCACGAACGAATTGCTCGGCGACGAATACAATTGCGAAAGGGAATAATAAACGCGAAAAACGGAGATAAAAAAAAATAGCAAGGAAAGTAGGAGGAATAATAGCGGAAAGAAGAGCAACAAGGATAACTTTTGAAAGGTGTACAGATAGATTTATAAGTTCTCGAGTCACCACGGGGATATTTATAGCGTTAAAACGGGAGAGTTGGTTCTGAAACGAGAGAATAATGGTGATTACATGTACACTTGCCAATAGTCACCTCGATCTCGATGGAAACACGAAACGCGGAGGCATTGAGCGATCGAAAGTCTGCTTCCTATTAGAATTTCCGTGTTTTTGTATAGGTTTCTTCTGTTATTATGCTTGCAGAGAGCGCGGCGTATGAAATGACCAGTCGCGAATAATTCCATGGCGTTACATATGCTACTTTCGATTCCGATCCCACGGATCATGCGGAGTGAAAGTTTTTCCTGTCTTTCGAGAACTGATTTTCAACGGATATTTTTCCCACTTTCCTCCGCCGCGGCGGGCCCCGTGTTGCGCGCGCTGTGCGAAAAAAAATTTATCGATACCCCTTGTCGTAAATTAGGCGGTTACCGTGGCATTTTTCTGCGGAGATGTAACCGGCGTGTTGGGTAACAGGAAGATTCCTCGCGTTCTTTACGACGGTGTTACGATACATGTGATTTCACGTATTAAATCATAATGTACGCAGTGCTCGTGTTTCCTACATTTACTCTCACCAATTACCCGAATGTAATATTCCTCGGTCATAATATAGCATGCAATATCCTTCGTCCGTTTAAAGTAGATTTATGCGTGCAAGATACAGAAGGCGTTCGTAATTATATAGACGTTATGAATAATAAAAAAACGTGATTTCACTCTTACTTCGATCTTTCCACATTTCTTTTTTCTTTCTTTCGGTGTTCCTTTGCCTGTGCAAGAAGAATTGCGAATTTTTACGTTCTATTTTCTCGGTCCGATCGAAGAATTATTCACGGTGGTTCGGATTCCAAAATTTCAGTATAAGTGTAATTTAATTTTCTTTAATGCACTTCTTTGTAACGTTCCATAAATTTCAGCCGTTGTGTAAGTTGTCAGGAGCCTGAAACTTTTCATTCGTCGCTTCCACGTAATAACACAACATCGGAATAATTAATCAAAGTTATATAAATAATTAATTTAACGCGATGAAAGGGGTCTTTATCTAATCTCGGACAAAGTTCTTCCTTTCGAATCGTCCTTCGAAATCGGTATTTTATGACGTTAGATATTACGAGCAAAACCCTTTTGAGAAATCCTCGACGTGAAATTACACATTTTTGCAGTCATAAATCAGGCTTTTCACTTCTGGGATGCAGACGTTTCGCGTATTACGGTGACTTGATATTCCAACGTCGTACACGCGGTGAAGAAACGTGTCTTCTCCCTTTTCCCATTAAATACTTCAAACTACCCTTTTAAATTCACACTTTGCTCCGTTCGACCGGTATGGAAAGCCACGGGAAAACTACACTTGGAAATTCTTATACCACGCTGAGAAATATCGAATGATATCGAAGATCGCGAAGAATTCTCGATCCAAAATTACACCAGCTTTCGGTCGTAAATCAGCCATTTCGCTCCAGCAGAGAAGACATTTCGCATATTACGACGTGTCTTCCTTTTCTTTCCGTATTCTTCCTGTACTTCAAATTCCATTCGAATAACATTCCCTCTTTACATGATACAGACAGTTTTAGACATCCCATTACAACAAAAAGTTCCATTCAAATTACGTCGACAGACACAGGAAAACCTGCTTTTCTCTTCTACTATATAATAACATTTCAAACTATTCTTATAGTTTCGATATTTTACCCAAAAATCCCACTCCTCTTCTAGTATATATTTTAATCTATCCTTAGAAATTTTAGTTTTTTACGCGAAAAATTTATTTGAACGAGACTGAAAATTAAAAATAAATCTTCTCGTTCCCTTCTAGATGCTTTAAACTACCCTCCAGAAAGCAAATTTTATACTTTAAAATTTCTCTAAAGGAAAATCAAAAATCACAAGGAAACCGTCCTCTTCTACTATAAATTTCCAGTTTTACTTCGGAAAAATTCATTCAAACGACACTAAATACTACGAAGAACCTCTTCTCCTATTAAACGCATTAAAGAACCCTTTTAACACTAAGTTTACGGTTTTTTTTTTGTATACCTATTTCTACGGACACCCGTCCGATTTAGGGTAAAGAAAATCACATATTTTCTTCAAAAAACAAACGATGGGTTTGATTTGAAAACAATCGCAATATTAACAGACTTGATACAAGTTAATTAAATCTGTTAATGTCGTATAACTGAGGCAACCCATCCGTCAAATTAGTGTTAAATCTAGTGTTAAATGCAAATTTTACGCCCAAAAATTCCACCGGAGAGATGTGAAAAATCGGAAGAAAACCCTTGAAGGTGCTATTTCCACTCTGGAAGACACCGCTGGCATAAGACTGAGATTCGCAAAGAATGGCGGAGCGAGAATTGCGCAAGCCTGGAGAAATAAATGCAGGATTAGACCTGGAAGGGAGAAGACATTTGGCGCGTTACGACAACCTGTTACTGGAACATCGCACGCGTGAGGAGGAAAGACTGGCGGGGTGCCGTTTTCGCGTAAAAACGGGGTTGGTTACGAGACGGGGCCCGTGCTAGCATGTTTCAGCGTGATCGCGGGCCAGACAATCGGACGATGCAATATGCAATAGCCGTGTATACACGGCGCAACGTGCGGCGGCTAACGACCGGCCGGATCGTTGCTCCAACCAGGAAATGAAATGAACCGCCGTGGAATTGCACGGTTTCTCGCGATCGTGGCTGCGGAAAGTGTGTCGCCCCTTAAATGGGAAAAGCACAATGCCGTGAACAAACGTGCGGCACTCATTAACGTCGCGCAGACTCGGCAACTGTTCGACGTCGATTAATGGCGGCCGATCGAGGCTTTTATCGCGACCATCTACGTATCCGGCAGGGGGCGTTTGAGCTTTCGGTATATCTGCCTCTGAGTCAACAGAAATTCTTTTTTTTCCCTCTTTTCTCGGGGAGAGGATATTGCGGGCAATCTTTGTTGCAAAATTCGGGGTTCGGAGATCGAGGAAATTTATATTTCGGGGAAAATAGAGGGGAAAGAATAATGGGTTCTTCTCTGGGTAATTCTGGAGAGTGACAAAAATTTATATTTTGGAGAAGGTAGAAGGTTATAATAAATCTTCTATAAAAATTTGAACCTTCAACGAGTTTCTATTTTATGGTGATTTTTTTATTCGCGGAATATTACTAATTTATTTAGTTATTTTGTGATTAGGAAAGTACTCAAATGCTTTTTCAATATTCGCAATTTTATATTATATTCAATTTCCTTTGCTGAAATTGTGTTTGTTTTTGTTTATGATGGAGATGTATCTCTTCGTGAAAGTAGAAAATTTAATTTGTAGGATTATATTTTTTTCATAACGAGATTTCCTTTTCGTTTTCACAAACGGTATCGCAGTTTCTCTCGCAGGAAGTCTCGTTGGCTTTAATACTAATTGAGTATTAACACGATTTTTTGACAGCAGACTGTCATCACGGACAAATTCGAGGGTCCAGTCCAAGGAGCCAAACTATTTAAATCGCTTAATTTCCTGGATTCTGGCCAGCGTTCGATTCGCTCCTGTGCCTGTGCGATATGTTGTCCGCAGTCAGTTTCTAATTATTTTTCAAAAAAATAACGTGTCAAGAACGTGCGAACAAATTCGTAAGTCGCTATAGACTACAAACTTTCGATAGTATTCCACCGTGTTGGAAACATGGACACCTCGGCTACGCCTATGCTTTTATCTCTCAAATATATCGGCGCTAACCTTTCAGAAAACAGCTTTTCAACGGACCGTACCAAGTGAGTACTTGGTAAGTAGTTCGATCTCTTATCGATCGAATCTGGCCTGGTTCTCCAAGAACACAACGAAAGAAAATTCTGAAAATCCTATCTGACCTGCTTTCTGGACCAACGACACAACGAGCAAGAATTTCGAAAATTCGGAGTTCTAGAAACTTGACAAAAATTCCAAAAACTCTTTATA